>CAJQUW010003123.1:0-256702 GCA_907163375.1 Prostheceraeus crozeri | reverse complement strand
GAAGATGCTGTCGGGGCTTGGGACACGAACTAGCCACATTAAGAGTGGCCTTTAAAAAGGCCGTTTGTTGTGCGTTCACAAGAAATAGCTTTCTTTACTCTCTTATGGCTCCTGAAATGAAAGAAGTAAAGTTGAAAGATTGGCATGAATGATTTACTCAGTCATTATACTCACGTTTACTGGTATGGCTTTTGAACAAGCTATGTGGATGTCGTCGGTGTGTTGAATATTTACATTGGTACAGACTCGACATCCGCACAGCTGTACACTCCTGAGTGTCGTCGTTGCTTATATTTTAGATAGTTACAATTGGCTTGTCAGGGACACCTGCGATGGGGATGTGCATAGTTGTGAGAGATTCACCTTCTCACACTCCTTCCAAACGCGCCACTCATTCTTCAAAAAACTCTCTTCCTCAAGCGCCGCTTCCTTCAGCATGCGCTCCTCACATTCGCTCGTCAGTCCATCAACTTCCAAACTTCATCACCGCCTCTTCCTTCAAACTCTTCTCCTCCTTCACCATACTCTCTTTTGCAGCCCGCACATCCCTTAACTTTGAGTCACCTCTCTCAGCTTTCAACTTCAAACTATCACCGCTCAGCAGTCACCCTCTTTCAGCGAGCATCTTCAGCGATCTCACTCTATCTTCTTCTAACTTTGTACACTCATGCCTCACATTCGTATAAAGCACGCACATCATCCCTCGACAGCACAACTTCACACGGAAACAGTCGACCTCATCAACTTTCTCAACGCACCTCGTGAAGGTCTAGGCGTTGATTGTGCCAACACCTCGGGTACTGGCACAATCGCCCTCACAGCTTTCTCACAAGCTCACGCTCAGCAGCAGCAACACTCGAATCATCATTCATACTTTCATCATCCGATGAAATCCAACTCACCGACTATCACTCTACTCTGTTTGGAGGTACTCGCATCCAAATCTACATCAACTCACAACAACGCTTTTCAACATGTACCACCTCTACTGTGGGCAAAACGAGCAACACACATTCCCTCCATCATACAGCATTCCCTGCTCACCACACATCATACTTCTTCATCAAAACTTTCGAATTTTCTGAATACACACTCGATGTGCACAGCACTGAAGGCATCATTCTTTCATACACAGCTCCATACTACCACACTCAAAACCACACCTTAACCGACACACTATGCCGCAGCATTCTTTTTATGTGTAGAGGTGAAAATTCTCACCCTAAACACATCCCCACTAACTGCATTTAAAAAATTGCTAGGACGTTTGATTTCAAGTCTTTGGTCATTTTCACTGCAAGAAAAATTGAGAAAGTTTGATAGTTCAAACCTGAGGCAGCAGCGCAACGTATAGAAATAAAATGTCAGTAAATGTAAGAATTATGTTTTCAAAGTCATACTGTAATGCTAATCATTACTTAGTGATAGACAAGTTAAGCTGAATGAATCCGTTTACAGGTCATTACTCAAGGGATTTATCCCAACTCCAAGCCCTCGCTGAGGAATGATCAGATTTGGAGTGTAGTCGAGTGTCAACACGACACCCGTCGACAGCCCCGACTGCGCCTTGACTTGATCGCCAGACATGAAAACCGGTGGAGTTGGTAAGAGGTTGGCAGACTTTGATCAGCTGATAGCAAAGCCGTAGAGAGCTTTGATTCACCAGCGTTTTGCAATGGAGATGTTTAGAGGCCACCCATGACAAGATAGCTAAGACTCAACCGATTGGCGTTCAAAGTGCTACGTTGAGAACTGTGTCAAATGCCCAAACATGAGACATGAGTTGTCCCAGCGGTTACGGTCTAAACTATGACACACTCCCTTGCCACACTTATCACTACGGCATCGTCCGCCGTCCCGAAGGAACACCCTGTCAGTGGAATATTACAGCAAAACTCTCCGTGTCTTGCTCGCTTTCAGTGAAAAGCCGCTTATAACATGAGAAGACTGGCTCAGACATCATTAAAAATCTCTAGTTGACTTCTGCAGGGTTCGAAAACCCCAGAAAAACCTCCAAAAACTAGTGAATTTAAATTTTTCAACTTTTTAGCACTACTTACAACATTTTATAAGTAGTATATCACTTAGGGCAGGTCAATAGCAACAGAACCTTTTTTGAATCAAGTCAAACGGACTTGTAGAAGCAAAGTTACAAGCCTTTAAAGTTTTGGAGTCTTTTATGGCCTGGAGACGAAGGCCATCTCCTGGCGAACCTCTAAGTCTGACGCCTTAGCTGAGTTCAGCAATGAAATTTTCTAAGTCGGTTTCTTACAGAAACTCGGAATTTGGAATGTCCGAAGCTATCATCGGAGCTCAGAGAGACGACCTACCTTGACAATCGCTCTCGTCTTAATGACAAGTCTCTCTCGGTTCCCAGCTTATATAGTGTGTGGCGATCAGCTGATGACGTAAACACCCATCATCCAAAAACTTTAAACCCGTCTATCTCCGGTTCTAGTGCTCGATTGACTCCAAATTTGAGTGTCACGTTTTCTCGCTCTCCCCTTTCATTTAAGATATCCTCGACCTCTACGATGACCAGAAGCCGAGATGGAAAAAAAAACTCTGTCGTTTTTTCAAAAAGTTCCAAAATCTTGGAAAATGCACAAAAACTCGATTTTAACAGGCTCTCATTTGGAAACGGAGCTGTCACGCATCTGAAAAGAGGAGATCCTAGAGAACAAAGTGCGGTCTTGCCGCTAAAAGAAACCCGAGCTCTTCATTCACTTCCAATCCTCCACAATTCATCGTCCAAGTTGGCAAAAAAAAAAGCGACATTTCACATTTGGACTTGAAAAATTCCTAAGTGTCGAGACCACCGTAGTGAAAATTTTCGAAAAAATTTTTTGGACGAATTTCAACCTGAAACCTTGATAGAAGTTTGTTTCACATGATTCTGAACAACTTTGGTCTTTTCGACCAATTTGGTCAGTTGAGTCGTTGGGGGGGGGGGGGGGCGGTTTTTTCACCGAAACTTCACCGACCCAACTTTTGACGACAAACACGATGGGATGGGTCTCGGAGCTCAATTCCAACATTTTGAAAAATTTTTTTTTTCACGAAAAATCCTAAGTGTCGAGACCACCGTAGTGAAAATTTTCGAAAAAATTTTTTGGACGAATTTCAACCTGAAACCTTGATAGTAGTTTGTTTCACATGATTCTGAACAACTTTGGTCTTTTCGACCAATTTGGTCAGTTGAGTCGTTGGGGGGGGGGGCTGTTTTTCAACGAAACTTCACCGACCCAACTTTTGACGACAAACACGATGGGATGGGTCTCGGAGCTCAATTCCAACATTTTGAAAATTTTTTTTTTCACGAAAAAATCCTAAGTGTCGAGACCACCGTAGTGAAAATTTTCGAAAAAATTTTTTGGACGAATTTCAACCTGAAACCTTGATAGAAGTTTGTTTCACATGATTCTGAACAACTTTGGTCTTTTCGACCAATTTGGTCAGTTGAGTCGTTGGGGGGGGGGGCGGTTTTTTCACCGAAACTTCACCGACCCAACTTTTGACGACAAACACGATGGGATGGGTCTCGGAGCTCAATTCCAACATTTTGAAATTTTTTTTTTTCACGAAAAAATCCTAAGTGTCGAGACCACCGTAGTGAAAATTTTCGAAAAAATTTTTTGGACGAATTTCAACCTGAAACCTTGATAGAAGTTTGTTTCACATGATTCTGAACAACTTTGGTCTTTTCGACCAATTTGGTCAGTTGAGTCGTTGGGGGGGGGGGCGGTTTTTTTCACCGAAACTTCACCGACCCAACTTTTGACGACAAACACGATGGGATGGGTCTCGGAGCTCAATTCCAACATTTTGAAATTTTTTTTTTCACGAAAAAATCCTAAGTGTCGAGACCACCGTAGTGAAAATTTTCGAAAAATTTTTTTGGACGAATTTCAACCTGAAACCTTGATAGAAGTTTGTTTCACATGATTCTGAACAACTTTGGTCTTTTCGACCAATTTGGTCAGTTGAGTCGTTGGGGGGGGGGGGCGGTTTTTTCACCGAAACTTCACCGACCCAACTTTTGACGACAAACACGATGGGATGGGTCTCGGAGCTCAATTCCAACATTTTGAAAAATTTTTTTTTTCACGAAAAAATCCTAAGTGTCGAGACCACCGTAGTGAAAATTTTCGAAAAAATTTTTTGGACGAATTTCAACCTGAAACCTTGATAGAAGTTTGTTTCACATGATTCTGAACAACTTTGGTCTTTTCGACCAATTTGGTCAGTTGAGTCGTTGGGGGGGGGGGGCGGTTTTTTCACCGAAACTTCACCGACCCAACTTTTGACGACAAACACGATGGGATGGGTCTCGGAGCTCAATTCCAACATTTTGAAAATTTTTTTTTTTTCACGAAAAAATCCTAAGTGTCGAGACCACCGTAGTGAAAATTTTCGAAAAAATTTTTTGGACGAATTTCAACCTGAAACCTTGATAGAAGTTTGTTTCACATGATTCTGAACAACTTTGGTCTTTTCGACCAATTTGGTCAGTTGAGTCGTTGGGGGGGGGGGCGGTTTTTTCACCGAAACTTCACCGACCCAACTTTTGACGACAAACACGATGGGATGGGTCTCGGAGCTCAATTCCAACATTTTGAAAAAAATTTTTTTTTTCACGAAAAAATCCTAAGTGTCGAGACCACCGTAGTGAAAATTTTCGAAAAAATTTTTTGGACGAATTTCAACCTGAAACCTTGATAGAAGTTTGTTTCACATGATTCTGAACAACTTTGGTCTTTTCGACCAATTTGGTCAGTTGAGTCGTTGGGGGGGGGGGCGGTTTTTTCACCGAAACTTCACCGACCCAACTTTTGACGACAAACACGATGGGATGGGTCTCGGAGCTCAATTCCAACATTTTGAAAATTTTTTTTTTCACGAAAAAATCGTAAGTGTCGAGACCACCGTAGTGAAAATTTTCGAAAAAATTTTTTGGACGAATTTCAACCTGAAACCTTGATAGAAGTTTGTTTCACATGATTCTGAACAACTTTGGTCTTTTCGACCAATTTGGTCAGTTGAGTCGTTGGGGGGGGGGGCGGTTTTTTCACCGAAACTTCACCGACCCAACTTTTGACGACAAACACGATGGGATGGGTCTCGGAGCTCAATTCCAACATTTTGAAAAATTTTTTTTTTTCACGAAAAAATCCTAAGTGTCGAGACCACCGTAGTGAAAATTTTCGAAAAATTTTTTGGACGAATTTCAACCTGAAACCTTGATAGAAGTTTGTTTCACATGATTCTGAACAACTTTGGTCTTTTCGACCAATTTGGTCAGTTGAGTCGTTGGGGGGGGGGGGGGCGGTTTTTTCACCGAAACTTCACCGACCCAACTTTTGACGACAAACACGATGGGATGGGTCTCGGAGCTCAATTCCAACATTTTGAAAATTTTTTTTTTCACGAAAAAATCCTAAGTGTCGAGACCACCGTAGTGAAAATTTTCGAAAAATTTTTTGGACGAATTTCAACCTGAAACCTTGATAGAAGTTTGTTTCACATGATTCTGAACAACTTTGGTCTTTTCGACCAATTTGGTCAGTTGAGTCGTTGGGGGGGGGGGGCGGTTTTTTCACCGAAACTTCACCGACCCAACTTTTGACGACAAACACGATGGGATGGGTCTCGGAGCTCAATTCCAACATTTTGAAAATTTTTTTTTTTCACGAAAAAATCCTAAGTGTCGAGACCACCGTAGTGAAAATTTTCGAAAAAATTTTTTGGACGAATTTCAACCTGAAACCTTGATAGAAGTTTGTTTCACATGATTCTGAACAACTTTGGTCTTTTTCGACCAATTTGGTCAGTTGAGTCGTTGGGGGGGGGGGGGCGGTTTTTTCACCGAAACTTCACCGACCCAACTTTTGACGACAAACACGATGGGATGGGTCTCGGAGCTCAATTCCAACATTTTGAAAAAATTTTTTTTTTCACGAAAAAATCCTAAGTGTCGAGACCACCGTAGTGAAAATTTTCGAAAAAATTTTTTGGACGAATTTCAACCTGAAACCTTGATAGAAGTTTGTTTCACATGATTCTGAACAACTTTGGTCTTTTCGACCAATTTGGTCAGTTGAGTCGTTGGGGGGGGGGGCGGTTTTTTCACCGAAACTTCACCGACCCAACTTTTGACGACAAACACGATGGGATGGGTCTCGGAGCTCAATTCCAACATTTTGAAAAAAATTTTTTTTTCACGAAAAAATCCTAAGTGTCGAGACCACCGTAGTGAAAATTTTCGAAAAAAATTTTTTGGACGAATTTCAACCTGAAACCTTGATAGAAGTTTGTTTCACATGATTCTGAACAACTTTGGTCTTTTCGACCAATTTGGTCAGTTGAGTCGTTGGGGGGGGGGAGGGGTAGGCGGTTTTTTCACCGAAACTTCACCGACCCAACTTTTGACGACAAACACGATGGGATGGGTCTCGGAGCTCAATTCCAACATTTTGAAAATTTTTTTTTTTCACGAAAAAATCCTAAGTGTCGAGACCACCGTAGTGAAAATTTTCGAAAAAATTTTTTGGACGAATTTCAACCTGAAACCTTGATAGAAGTTTGTTTCACATGATTCTGAACAACTTTGGTCTTTTCGACCAATTTGGTCAGTTGAGTCGTTGGGGGGGGGGCGGTTTTTTCACCGAAACTTCACCGACCCAACTTTTGACGACAAACACGATGGGATGGGTCTCGGAGCTCAATTCCAACATTTTGAAAATTTTTTTTTTTTCACGAAAAAATCCTAAGTGTCGAGACCACCGTAGTGAAAATTTTCGAAAAAATTTTTTGGACGAATTTCAACCTGAAACCTTGATAGAAGTTTGTTTCACATGATTCTGAACAACTTTGGTCTTTTCGACCAATTTGGTCAGTTGAGTCGTTGGGGGGGGGGGGGGGCGGTTTTTTCACCGAAACTTCACCGACCCAACTTTTGACGACAAACACGATGGGATGGGTCTCGGAGCTCAATTCCAACATTTTGAAAAAAATTTTTTTTTTTCACGAAAAAAATCCTAAGTGTCGAGACCACCGTAGTGAAAATTTTCGAAAAAATTTTTTGGACGAATTTCAACCTGAAACCTTGATAGAAGTTTGTTTCACATGATTCTGAACAACTTTGGTCTTTTCGACCAATTTGGTCAGTTGAGTCGTTGGGGGGGGGGGGCGGTTTTTTCACCGAAACTTCACCGACCCAACTTTTGACGACAAACACGATGGGATGGGTCTCGGAGCTCAATTCCAACATTTTGAAAAAAATTTTTTTTTTCACGAAAAAATCCTAAGTGTCGAGACCACCGTAGTGAAAATTTTCGAAAAAATTTTTTGGACGAATTTCAACCTGAAACCTTGATAGAAGTTTGTTTCACATGATTCTGAACAACTTTGGTCTTTTCGACCAATTTGGTCAGTTGTGTCGTTGGGGGGGGGGCGGTTTTTCACCGAAACTTCACCGACCCAACTTTTGACGACAAACACGATGGGATGGGTCTCGGAGCTCAATTCCAACATTTTGAAAAATTTTTTTTTTCACGAAAAAATCCTAAGTGTCGAGACCACCGTAGTGAAAATTTTCGAAAAAATTTTTTGGACGAATTTCAACCTGAAACCTTGATAGAAGTTTGTTTCACATGATTCTGAACAACTTTGGTCTTTTCGACCAATTTGGTCAGTTGAGTCGTTGGGGGGGGGGCGGTTTTTTCACCGAAACTTCACCGACCCAACTTTTGACGACAAACACGATGGGATGGGTCTCGGAGCTCAATTCCAACATTTTGAAAAATTTTTTTTTTACGAAAAAATCCTAAGTGTCGAGACCACCGTAGTGAAAATTTTCGAAAAAATTTTTTGGACGAATTTCAACCTGAAACCTTGATAGAAGTTTGTTTCACATGATTCTGAACAACTTTGGTCTTTTCGACCAATTTGGTCAGTTGAGTCGTTGGGGGGGGGGGCGGTTTTTTCACCGAAACTTCACCGACCCAACTTTTGACGACAAACACGATGGGATGGGTCTCGGAGCTCAATTCCAACATTTTGAAAATTTTTTTTTTCACGAAAAAATCCTAAGTGTCGAGACCACCGTAGTGAAAATTTTCGAAAAATTTTTTGGACGAATTTCAACCTGAAACCTTGATAGAAGTTTGTTTCACATGATTCTGAACAACTTTGGTCTTTTCGACCAATTTGGTCAGTTGAGTCGTTGGGGGGGGGGCGGTTTTTTCACCGAAACTTCACCGACCCAACTTTTGACGACAAACACGATGGGATGGGTCTCGGAGCTCAATTCCAACATTTTGAAAAAAAATTTTTTTTTTCACGAAAAAATCCTAAGTGTCGAGACCACCGTAGTGAAAATTTTCGAAAAAATTTTTTGGACGAATTTCAACCTGAAACCTTGATAGAAGTTTGTTTCACATGATTCTGAACAACTTTGGTCTTTTCGACCAATTTGGTCAGTTGAGTCGTTGGGGGGGGGGGGGGGGGCGGTTTTTTCACCGAAACTTCACCGACCCAACTTTTGACGACAAACACGATGGGATGGGTCTCGGAGCTCAATTCCAACATTTTGAAAATTTTTTTTTTTCACGAAAAAATCCTAAGTGTCGAGACCACCGTAGTGAAAATTTTCGAAAAATTTTTTTGGACGAATTTTAACCTGAAACCTTGATAGAAGTTTGTTTCACATGATTCTGAACAACTTTGGTCTTTTCGACCAATTTGGTCAGTTGAGTCGTTGGGGGGGGGGGGGGGCGGTTTTTCACCGAAACTTCACCGACCCAACTTTTGACGACAAACACGATGGGATGGGTCTCGGAGCTCAATTCCAACATTTTGAAAATTTTTTTTTCACGAAAAAATCCTAAGTGTCGAGACCACCGTAGTGAAAATTTTCGAAAAAATTTTTTGGACGAATTTCAACCTGAAACCTTGATAGAAGTTTGTTTCACATGATTCTGAACAACTTTGGTCTTTTCGACCAATTTGGTCAGTTGAGTCGTTGGGGGGGGGGGGGGGCGGTTTTTTCACCGAAACTTCACCGACCCAACTTTTGACGACAAACACGATGGGATGGGTCTCGGAGCTCAATTCCAACATTTTGAAAAAATTTTTTTTTTCACGAAAAAATCCTAAGTGTCGAGACCACCGTAGTGAAAATTTTCGAAAAAATTTTTTGGACGAATTTCAACCTGAAACCTTGATAGAAGTTTGTTTCACATGATTCTGAACAACTTTGGTCTTTTCGACCAATTTGGTCAGTTGAGTCGTTGGGGGGGGGGGGGCGGTTTTCTCCTCACGGACCCATTCCTCCCAACACATCCTTGGCCATCTCCCTCACACTGCCTGCCAGAGGGGACGCAGTCCGCATCTCACATTTTGCGCTTGCGACCGCCTGATGACTCAGCCTTTCACATTTTGCGCTTGCGTCCGCCTGATGACTCAGCATTTCACATTTTGCGCTTGCGTCTGGGATGTGCTTACTACTTATATGTAAGCAACTTTACTTTCAATCGTTTTGTATAATGCTGAAAGTTTAAGTGCAACGAAATAGGTAATCACCGATCTGAATAATAGCGAATAGAAATCTTCACATTCACTGATCGGCATGAAATTGAACATGTAGTGATAGGTTGCTTTGCTTCACATTGTATCTAATAATAATTATTTTTTAATGGAGAAAACAATGCAATAACTTGAAGAGGAGATTGCTTAGTGGATTCCTGGCAAAGGAAGTAGTTGTGAAAACTATCACATAATCATTTTATTTCCAGTACTCGGAATCACTGCTCGAGCAACACATTTAAAGTGAGTAGGCCTACTCAAGTAGCTACTCGATCGTGCCGAACACTATTGCCTTAGTCTGCATGTGTGGAAGACTTAAGTAACTTAAGAAGACTTAAGTTCGAGCTTTTTGGCCTTGAAAATTTATTTCAATATGTGCCGTGCTTCAACATTCTTGCCCCCCCTTGCCCAACATTCGTTCCGGCATCCCTGCTCGTGTCTAGTGTGAGGCGTTCTGCTTTTCAGAAAGCTCTGTTTTGCTTGACATGAATTTGCAAGCACACTGACAAGTGGGAAAGTGACAGTACATCATCGTAATGGTTGAATGCTTTTATTTTTAGAGACAAAACACGCTTCTGAAGTTGACCGAACTACGCCGAGGAATTTCAGATAATCAAAAAAACTCAAAAGAAGTGGTCAAATGAGTGGCAGTGGCTATTACACCGGAGGGGCCGGTAAAAATTGCCTCATAAATATAAATAATCCACAGCAAATGATGAAGCTGTCAAATGATTTTTCATAACTTTGGTTGTTTCGGAGACGATTTTATCTAGAAAATGAGTTTGTTTCGCATGAGAAATCACTAAATTTCCAAGAAGAACCATAGAGTAGGGATATATAGAGAGAGTTGACTAAAAAAGTATCTGTATACAGTGAAAATTTTTTGTATCAAAAGATTCAGTTTTTTGCGGAGATTACGTTCCCGTGGTCCAAAAAAATATTTGAGCAGTTCTAAAAAAGTCAAAATTTTGCCAATTTATATACTGCCGAGATGACTCATCTATGTAAGTAGTATGCAACAAGTTGGATATCAAAAGGAATGAATATTTTCTAATAGGCATCCTAACTAAGCGGAAATTATGCTGATTATCAAGGGAATTTCATGAATAGTATTATAATGGAAGTCTTCATGAAAAAGTCGACATCTTATTGTGCTTTCTTGGCTGAAATTTCATATTTCTAATTCATGAAAGCAATAGCAGGTCATCGAGTTGCCAATTGAACAAATATTACCTCTCCAAGGTTGTTCTGACACGGATAATCTGTAAAATAATATCATTTCCTTCTGCTTTGCTATCATGATCAGTCAATTCCGTTGTAATTTCTTCAAAACTGCATAAATGTGCATGTATATCTCTCATTTTGAAACAATTCCGACTGTCTCTCCCTTGAGTTCATTTAATAAAATCGAAAGTGTACACACATTGGGGATTTAATAAATACGGAGTTACCACTCTTATACCTAGCATACATACTCTATGAGAAGACCCAAAAGGGACGAAACAAGACCAAGCAAAGTTTAAGGAAGAAAAAGCAACAGGTCAATACTGGCACTCTGCGATCTTTGTTCTCCGATATGTTTGTCTTGTTATATTCCTGATTGCATTGGACACGTCAGTCGCGTAATATTCGGAGGATAGCTGTGCCTAATAGAAACTTTGCAATTATGCGAGCAGGATAGAACACAAAAAGCTAGTGGTGTCCGATTTAATAATACATTATCAATACCTCATGAATTATTTTGAAGAATTGGTTAATTGGAAATTCCAACAACTGTCGAAAACCTGAGTTGGCGGACAGCTACTTTAATGACTTAAAACAAAGATCTGAATTAAAGCCTCTCTTGGTCGACCAAATGACCTTGCCACGAGTTTCAATGACGCGGATAGGAGCTGTCCGGTCAAGACCTAGTTTTGACGTTCGATGTCTATGCATTGTGAGTGAAATTCATTTATTCAATATTTACATCATGCTAGTGCATGTGCGTTATCTTGGAAGATCGCAAAATGTGAATATTCTGTTTTCGCACATGATCGTGCATGACTGTTTGACCTACATGAACAAATCAGCATAAATCAATGTTCAAAATGAAAGCTATATCATTTTATTCATAGGTCAACACTAAAAACAGACTGTTAGTAAACTTTTCACAGCAGTAATTGATGAGTTTGAGATCTCCACAGCTGTTTTGAAGTTCCCAAAATGCAGCAATTATGACTCACTTTAGGCCTATTTCGATTGATATCGATAAATTTGAAAAAATGGCCAAATGTAAGGATTATGCTGAATTGAATACATCAATTCCATTAAAATCAACTATCTGAGGTTACATGGCGACAGCAAACATCATAAAACCGACCCTTAGTACAACTGATACTGGGCTAAATGTCGTTGAATTACAGAAGCTCCAAATTCTCGCATGTGTTTACTGAGAATGCTGCAAGATACTCAGAGGATAAGTTATATCGACTTGCTACACGCAAACATTATTGTTTTACTTAAAATCAGCTTTCTTAATGATTTGATATCGATTTAAGCGGTAAACTAAGAATTTATTCGTAAAAGGGGTCCACTGGACCCCCTCAGGTATCAGAGGGTGTGAAAAAGCTCTGGTCTCTATGAGTTAATATTTTACATGCATATGACATAAGTGCTAATTTATACAGCTATATTTTTGACTGCATTTTTCACTTTTTTCACGACGTTCTTTGTTACAGCGACAAGTTTCGACCGGTGCTTTGGTCCTGTTTGCGTGAACAGGACCGAAGCACCGGTCGAAACTTGTCGCTGGAATAAAGACGACTACACCGGTCAATCGTGGTTTTCCCTCCGTTGCTTGAAGAATATGAAAGGAACCGTGCACTGCATCTTCAGAGACGTTCTTTGAGTTAAGAAATACCATGTCCATGTCTGTTGATAATTAGAAATAATAATTTGGATGTTTGTAGTAAAAATATAATTATATCACCAAATATGACATAGATTTATTCATCTGTTGAACATCATCACTATGATCACTATTTTGTAAATAACTGTGAATTAATTCCAACAAACTAATATCCACCATTTATTCAACTTAAAAAACCTGACGTTTGTAAGCATCATAAATCACTACCAGTGGTAGTCAACGCATTGCGACAGCATCATAAGCTCGTTGTAAGGTAGCAAGACCAAATTTGATAAAGAGAAAAAATGCTAAAATAGGCTGTCAAAGACTCTGAGGTATTATATCTCACAATGACATTTTGTCTATCTATGAAGATTGACGAAATATTGGTGTTATTAATTAATACAAACTTCTTGATTATAGCCGGTGGCATAATCATATGTATGCCACTAACATCTGTATATGTATTAGAACATATGTAGTAAGATCGAAGATAGAAAGACAGTCACAAACGCACACTACCAATCATCACCATCACACACATTACAGAAATCAATCTTTCTCAGATCTGTGTATAAAAGAGCATGCTTATCTCATTATTGCTAAGTTCCCATGTGTAGAATTAGTGCTAGATATTGTAGATGCGTTGCATGTTACACACGCATATCAATATTTATATATCTAATTATTAATAGCCACATATTTTTATACCATAGAGCAAGTATGTTAGGTATAAGAGTGGTAACTCCGCATTTATTAAATCCCCAATGTGTGTACACTTTCGATTTTATTAAATGAACTCAAGGGAGAGACAGTCGGAATTGTTTCAAAATGAGAGATATACATGCACATTTATGCAGTTTTGAAGAAATTACAACGGAATTGACTGATCATGATAGCAAAGCAGAAGGAAATGATATTATTTTACAGATTATCCGTGTCAGAACAACCTTGGAGAGGTAATATTTGTTCAATTGGCAACTCGATGACCTGCTATTGCTTTCATGAATTAGAAATATGAAATTTCAGCCAAGAAAGCACAATAAGATGTCGACTTTTTCATGAAGACTTCCATTATAATACTATTCATGAAATTCCCTTGATAATCAGCATAATTTCCGCTTAGTTAGGATGCCTATTAGAAAATATTCATTCCTTTTGATATCCAACTTGTTGCATACTACTTACATAGATGAGTCATCTCGGCAGTATATAAATTGGCAAAATTTTGACTTTTTTAGAACTGCTCAAATATTTTTTTGGACCACGGGAACGTAATCTCCGCAAAAAACTGAATCTTTTGATACAAAAAATTTTCACTGTATACAGATACTTTTTTAGTCGACACTCTACCTACACGTATATATCCCTACTCTATGTTTCATACATTTAATGCATTGTATCCGTTTTCTAATTCGTTGCACAACCCGAAAAACTCTTTTATCTCATTGCTTATTCTACAAAATTTAACCGTAAGCTGCTTAAGCTCATGTAATTTATTGTATGTAATTATCTGTATGCGGCTATCATGCTCATCAACTCCGTGGACAAGGACCCCGCATCCAAGTCTACTGTGATACAATTCGCCAACGATCAACTCAAGTATGTCAGACAGCAGATGAATTTGGTTTTCTTGACGACGTGTCTTGAACATCGGGTTATACCAATGTTCGCAAAGGTCAAGGTTCCATACACCACAAAGCCAACTGAAGTATTGTTGAGGAAGAAATCATCTTTGGAGCTGGAAGTTGTTCGTCTACATGTCAAACAACTAAAGGAGAGCACTGAACATGACAACATGCGACGCGGCTACGGTTACCTGCATCTGGTCAGAAGATGGGGAAGCGAGGAAGTGCAGAAACTGCTGGATATGGTGGACCAGGTGGTGGACAAGGAATCGACCCGGATGAAGAAGACGCATTGCGACAAGTGGAGAAGATGGACCGGTGAACCGTATCCTGAGCGAAATGTGAAGCTGAACTGGGCACCAGTGTTCCACTTTCCCTATTGTGACAGTTTTCTGTGTAGACTCCCTGAGCCTTCTCAAAGTACTAGCGTTGTTCTTGACTTTCAGCATAGTGAGTGTGAGAATCAGATACCAGCTGATATCAGCTATCTTCTTGAGAAAGGACCGAGTTATCGGATCCCGAATATTGTGAATGAGCAACTAGTTAAAGACACTGAGAGGGAGCTTGATGGTCTGACCTACCGTTTGCGCTGGAGCAAAGTGTTCAACTCCACTGATAGGGAGGATAATGCCGACACTGACTTGACCATTCCGTTTTTTAAAAACCGCACCATTCTTCCTCCTAAAGCCGATGAGGAAACTGAGGCTAAGCTGAAACTCTTCCGCATAGAAGTAATGAATCTAATCAAAAAACAACATAACAACAAAAAAGTAAAAGAACTTAACAAATCCATTAAAGTTACCCGCAATTATCTTAAAAGTAATGAGCTTACTGTAAAAGTGACTGATAAGACTAATACACTTGATTATTGAAGAAGAAGATATAATAAAACGGACGGAAGAACTTCTGAACGACGGAGAGACCTACAAACCGTTAACCAAGTCCAGAGTGAATCGCACGGAAAACCAAGCTAATAGAATGATAAAATCTACATGTAAAAATTTTACTAGAAATCAGATAGAGCGCCTCTATAGCACAGGAACCGAGGCTGCCTCGTTCCACGTGACTATTAAGGATCATAAAGATAAGGTGGAAGGATCGTATCCTTTGCGTCCTATAGCATCTTGTAGGAATACGCCAACTGAAAAAATAGATTGGCTCGTGACTAAAATCTTGTCTCAATTAACTCAGTTCGTACCGTCGCATATCAAGAACGCCGAAGATTTAGTTGTTCAGCTGCAACGCCTTAGATATAAGCCTAACTGCACATTCATATCCCTAGATGTTAAAAACCTTTATCCTAGCATCCCCATCTCTGATGGCATAAAACAAGTTACCGATTTTGTCTCTGAAAATTGGAACAAAATAAATAGTTACGGGTTGGATATGAATTCAGTTTCAAAAATGTTAAATTTCATATGTCACAACTACGAAATTAGGTATAACAACAAGCACTATCTGCAAATTAGAGGCTGCCCAATGGGATCCCACTTCAGTCCACCGTTTGCTATTATTTATTTACATAGATTAGAGACTGTGGCCTTAAGCGAGTTGAAAAATAGATTTAATATTAGCCCGGATCTCTATGCTCGCTACATAGACGACATAATTATAGGCCCATTTGAAAAAGAATTTGACTTCTCCGTAATCTTGGACGTCTTCAATAGTATTAACGAAAACATTTAATTCACCATAGAGATTCCAGAAGAAGGAGTTTTAAACTTCCTGGATTTAAGCATTCACATGAAAGAAGGAGAACTGAATTATAGCTGGTTCGAAAAGCCTTTTCACTCCGGTACCTCTTTGCGTATAGATAGTTACGTTCCTAGTCACGTCAAAAATAACTACCTAAGGAATACAGTAGAATATGTTCAAAAAAGATGCAGCTCGCAAGCTTCTTTTGACAGTGCTAAGACCAAGTTAAAGAAAAAATTCCAACACAACGGTTTCTATGCCAACAGCATATTTAAAAATAAAAAGCACAAGCAAGAATCCAAGTCAAATAATAAAACCAATATCCTAAAAATTAAATACGTGAATGATAGCACCAGCCGTCAAATTCGTACCCTCATCAGAAATTATGACTTACCTGTATCATTGGTTGATGTCCCTAACTCTAACTTATATAATAATCTTCAATGCAAACCTAGAATTGAAAAGCACGAAAATTGTATTGCCTGTAATCGCCTACCCAGCAATTACACTTGTTCGAGCAAATTTTTAGTTTACAAGTTTACTTGCAATTTTTGCCACAATACGTACGTCGGGCAGACAAGTCGCCCTTTTAAATTCCGCTTCAATGAACACAGTCGGTCTTTCAATAGCAATATCAGCAGTGCTTTGGCTGACCACAGAATTAATTGTTATCAGGTTTCCTCTATTGACGACTTCACATTAGATATCTTGGAAAAATGCAAGAGTCCGGTGGACACTCGGTTGAGTGAAGCTCGTTTTATTAAATGCCTGAAGCCTACGATAAACCGTAAACACGAATTGATCGATTTCTGATGTCTGATTCTCACACCCCGCACCAGAACGTATAAAAGGACAACGCTCTAAGATAGAGCGCTCTCCTGTGCTGTACTGACGATTTTAGCCGTAGGTCTTATCTGTTTTGCCCCTGAGGAAGCGTGAGCACGCGAAACGTTGGGCATGTACATATTGTTTTTAGTAATTCTTTTAGCCAATAAACCTAAGAAGACACCCCTGTTCTTTTGAATTTATTACTAAACTTATTCACTTGGTTATCTGAGACACTTGCTTGATATAGGAAAGTGTGGTGTGCCTAATAAAATGAAGTAATTAGTGATTAGAAAAATTATTCATGATCATGTCATAACTGCCCCCGATTCCTGTCATCAATGAGTTGCCAAAAGTCTTGTCGATTTACTTATCGGGCTCAGCAACTACGACGTGAAGCGATTGCTATTGTTTGTAAACAGGTGGCGAGTCTCAGTCTGACGCCAAGCCTTTGTGTGCGCGCAGATCAAGGATTCGAAATCCTGACCTCCACCGAGGGAAATGATGACTCACCCGGTGACTGAATATGGGAACAATGCGAATTTGAAGTTCGTCAGGTTTTACCCGTCAAATGTAATGGTGCGTTCAAAAAGAGCACGGTTTGCGGTTTCACGGTTTTGCGGTATTTCCATCGAATAATAGCCGCAGTGTCGTTCACACAGAGCACGGTTTTTGCGACGGCAAATCCTTGTCGTCATCTACAAAAGGGGTGTGTCTGGTGAAGTGGGAGACTGAATATTACAGTTCGTTGTCCTCAGAAACGCATCAGATCTAATTATAAGTTAGATTTTGATGCCGCAAATGCTGCGAGCGTTCTGGAGATATAAAATTTACTGAAATGCATCAAAAAACACCATTTCATGCGTCATTACACCGAAATGATCGGTGAAACACCGATCATACCAATGTTCGAGTCTGAGACTCTGTTGACAAAAACTGAAATTTTATTAAATCACGAAATCGATGCGCACATCAGATTCATCATAGGACTGCGACCATATTGCAGTGTTGATCACGTGAATCGACTCGGTAGATCGAGAATAGTAGCAAATAATGACTTAGGTATAATCACTCGAGAAAAGCCGCCCCTCACACAAACTTCCAACGCTTTCCGTTCAAATGATTTCTTTGGTCCTGTTTTTCCAAAACTTGACCAAATTTGCTGAAACGGACTTCGTTTTACTCGAAATTTCATGGAGAATGTGATGGCAGCATTCATTTTGCAGTTTGAGGCAAAAACTTTTTTCATAAATGAAAAAACTGCAGTTGAAATGGGTTCAGATCCCTTTGAAAGCACGGCAACCGTGCTGTGTGTGAACGCCATCTGCGGTTTTGTACTGAGTTTAATGATAGAAATCGGGAAGCCATTTAGCACGGCAGAATATCGCCGTAAAACCGTGCTCTGTGTGAACGCACCTTAAATGCGCAAAAATGCAAATATATCATATGAAGACGAAATGTTTTCATTCCAAACCAAATGTTTTCACTCCAAGCCAGATGTTTCATTCCAATTTAAATGTTATCATTCCAAAGCAATTGTCCTATTCTTTAGAACTCGATTCTTGTCAGAGATTACGTAAGAAGCTCTAATCGCTGATATCAAATCATGTGTTTCATAAAAAGGCCAAATGTAAAAATGAAAATAATCTAATTATCCCAAAATGCCATATCGTACAATGTCAACAGCTGACAAGCGTCGAATTATTTCCGCGTATGAAAATGGAGAAGATTACAAAGAATTGGCCGACATTCTTCACGTGAAAAGACCTACAGCTTATGCAATTGTACGACAATGCCTATAGAAAGCGGTGAAATTGAGAGACCCCGTGGTGGCTGCCGAGGAAGAAAAATGAGGGTGACTTCCGATTCAGCTGGTTCCCATTCAGCTGGTTCCAACTGAGATGGATCTCATTCAGCTGGTTCCCAATCAGCTGGTTGACTGTTCAGAGTCTCATTCAGCTGGGAATTTTTGGCTCTCTTCCCTGCTGTGACACCCCGTAGATTCTCGCAGTTAAGAATGAGATAAACAAATATGTCATGATTAATAGTCGTAGTTAGCCTTCAGCAAGCGAATAGTCGTCTCCTCGGCATCCTGTACTTCTCTCAGACATTCAATGAACTTGAAGATATTCGGGTGGCGATTAAAGATCTGAAAAGAAATAGAGGGAATACAATTAACTCGTGTTTTGTAATTTTTAGTGAAGATCATAGAGTAGAAATATAAAGTAAGGGTGCCATGTCAACTTCAACAAAATGTAGCAAGCACTTTATATTTTTACATCAAAATAAACAGTTTTTTACGGAGAATACAATTCTGAAGTCCAAAAAAATATTTGATGGAATTTTTATCATCAGTTAGTTTTATCAACAGATTTCATGTTATGTATTATACCGCTTCTGCAATTGTTGAGGAGAACAATGCACTAACATTGGTCCAAATCAATGCTGAGATGCGACGCCGCCTTCCAAGTGTTCCATTTGTCACCATTTCAACACTGAGTAATAGTTTGAGGGTAAGTTCGAATATGAGGACTATTGGAATGAATTGTCATTCCTTTGAACCTTGCATCTTTGTTTCAGGGTTCTCTATACAGAATGAAGAAACTGGAGACTATCCCAGCCGAACGAGATTCTGAAGAGGTCAAGACTGCTCGACAGGTATAGACCTAAATTGATATTTTACCTATGTATACATGTTATGTATGTTATATGTGTATATATGGAACTCCTCCAATGAGATTAAATTATTTCACAGGATTATGCCACTTGGTTCATGGGTGAAGGGATTAATCGTGAATTAATTTTCATCGATGAGTCCGACTACAACTTATGGACTGCTCGCACTCGAGGAAGATCTTTAATAGGGGAGCCAGCTATTCGTGTTGTAAGTGGTTGCCGTGGACAAAATTTTACGGTCTCATCGCTCAGGATCTTTTATCGGGAAGAATGACGAATGAGAGGTGAGAAATAATGATTAATATGCTCGATGATTAATTCAGCTTTGTGAATATGACACGCCTTCATTTCCAGATTCAATGCTTTTCTGGCCACGATTGTGCCTTTGATACTCAGACCAACAACCTTGATTTTTGATAATGCCAGCTGCCATCGGAATGTTACTGTGGACCATGAGGTGCTGAGCATTCGTCGATTGCCGCCATATTCTCCATTCCTCAACAAAGTGGAGAATACATTCTCCGTCTGGAAAGCTGGAGTCAAACGTAGACTGGCGGAGATGCACGAACATCTGATTCCGCAATCGCACGCCGAACGCATGGCAGATCTTGCAACTGTGGGTGAAATGGCAGTCGGCGATGTGACCGTCGACATGGCACACAGTTTTTTCAGACTTATGCAAGGTCGTCTACCTGAATGTTTTAGCCGCTCAGATATGTGTATGTAATTTTGAAAAAATGTATATGTGGAGACACAAGCGAATTTTCTCTTCAATGCCGGCCAAACTATGATCTCATTTCTCAAGATAACTACATATATTACACTGACATTACATTTGACTTGGAATTGAAACATTTGCTTTTTATCATGGTAACATTTCAATTGCTATGTCACATTTGGATTGATAATGAAACAATTGCATTGAAAAATGCCAAAAGAAATTCGTCGGATTACCTTTAGTCTGGAATGGAAACATTTACTTTCGTTATGATAGCATTTCGCTTGACTATGTCACATTTGAATTCACAATGCGACAGTTGCTTTTGCACGCGTTTACATTTGACCGATAAAACACTTACATATGCTTGGAGCTAATAACACCAGCATTCTTTCAAACAAAAGTTAGCAAGTTGTGTGCAGTTGAAAAGAGTTTTAACGCGAAAGTTAGCGAAAAATCAAGCAAGCGTGTTAATTGAGCAAGCTGTACCAAATGTTGTCGAAATTCGAAAAAAATTATATCATCTGAAAGCTGAACACGAGCATGATTGAATATTGACAATCTTAATTTAGTTTAGTCTGTAGGCATCAGTGAATTAATTGACCAAAAATTCATATTTTTATGTCTGCTGACCACAACTGACCAGACACAACCTAATCGTTTGTTCAAGTTTGGCCATTCTTGGAAAATTGTATGGTTCAATAATTGCCTCTGGCTTCTCAAGAATAAGACGAGTTTTGATGTCCAATATTTCGCATTTCTTTGTCAAAGGATCAAATAACAATGAAATGTTGATGCAGATTATTACTGGCTTTGGCAGCCCTACATATTCGTAGAGTTTTGTCTTCTCTTGTCAATGGTTGCAATGGAGAGACCCTAACGCCATTTTTATAAGTAGTTATTCTCTTGCCTTTCTTTTACTTAAGATTTTCAACTTGTCCTGCCTACTTAATTATTGTATATCTATGATATAGGCCTACAATGCATTAGATGTCTAGACATGTCATGGTGTTCATCGTGTTATCTCATGTAATCTGCATCAACATTTCATTTTTATTTGATCATTTGACAAAGAAATACAAAATATTGGACATCAAAACTCGTCTTACTTTTGAGAAGCCAGAGGCAATTATTGAACTATACATCCTAATCGCTCTGCCAAATCAAAGTACTAAACACATCCTTTCACATGGCATACAGTTATTTGAAACTGAGCACCTTCATCAATGAAAGAATCATGTCAGACTTTTTTAGCATCATTTTTTCGGTAAAACTTATTTGTGCTGTATTTTCTTTGTACATACAACGAATCTTAAAATCTTTACATCATGATGAAGCTGAGTGATAGCTCACACAGTCTGGCAATTTTCATTAAAAAATTCTGTCATCTTCATGTTAAAATCCTACATCAAAGAAAACGCTCAATTTTCTTTCAGAAGGCCTACTGACCACAACTGACCACTTAAGAAAGTAAAATGCATGCCAAAATAATCTGCGGAACATAAAGTTTCATATGGTATATCGTTTATTAAAATTGAACCAGGACTTCAACACGAAAATTACTTTTGAAAATAGGTTAACTTTTTTGTGCAATTATTTAGAAACAGTCTGTATGCTTACCGTCTAAAGTACATTTGTGGTTCATAAAAACAGAAAACTTGAAATTTTGTGTCCGACGTCAGTATTAGACTGCGAAGGATTGTGAACTTGCTCTATGGAGATTACAAAGTCTTGATTCTTTATATATAAATATATCGCCACATAAGTGGGAGTATTCCCACGTCAAAACTTGCATTTCTTTCGATTGATATATGCAGGTTTAATGACCTCAAGCATTAATATTATTTTTCAATTATTTCTGCTGGCGAACGTCTTTCCGAAGATGCGGCTATCTCGAGGACGGCTTAAAATAAACAAGAATTACACTACCAGCATTTTGTTTACCGCTTTGTATCGTGCATGCTGTTTCTGCTTGTTTTTGCATGTACAGTATTATGAGAATGTTGCAGCTTTATCAGATTATCATCCAGCATGTCGTCTAGATCCTCTTACACTTCAAATCAACACTAAAAGAAACAATGAAATTTGTCAGCTACACAAATCACCGGCGAAAATGTTCTGGTTCTAGATCAATTAACACAGGGCAGTACAAGGAGTTTTGTGTTAGCCTGCCAGACCATGGCTTCTCCGATGGCTTAGAATTCGGATTATTAAAAAATAAATCGATGGTTTCATGGCCATAACTTTTATCTGAAGACTTTGCAGCCGAAGTGAAAACGCTTGTCGCCGAACATCAAGGGCGAGAGCAAGGAGACATTGTAAACTAGCGTGCAGTTTGTGACTAATCTCCGATTTTTAATAATTCTTTTAATTTCCGATATCAATGAACAAAAGTTTTTAAGATTAATAACGTCTTAAACATTATACTCTTGTCATGTTGCTTTGATGTTATCATGCATTATCAACTGAATCTTAATGGAACATCAGTTAATAGAACATTAGCATGTCTCTTCGAAGATGACATCAATGGGGCGCCTCAATAGGTACGCCTACTTTATGAAATTTCTGCTGCGGTATATTGGCATCCAATCAAAATGATGAATGTTTTTCAGCTTTTCTTCACATTATTCATCCTACTTCCACACGGCTCTCATCACCGATGTTTTCTGAATTATTGCCTTTTGAAACGATTAGATTTCTCAGTCACTAGTCAGCAAAACAAGTGAAGCAATCTGTGTGTGCACACTGAAGCAGACTTGTGCCATTTCATCAACACACATCTGCATCTTTTGCTGTCAGCAACTGCTTGGGGAAGCATTCATTTCCAACGAGGATCGAAATTAGCTCAAAAACCACAGAATTATATTGTTTAATCGTGTCACTTTGCTAGAAGGGCAAACTGATCCAAAACAATGGCACATGCAGGAACTTATTAAGTGGGCAAGAAGAAATTTTTAATACCTTGCAGAGATAGGAAAAATGGTCGTGCGTCGCTTGCGGATTGATGTGAATTCCTTCAAAATGCTCCGATCCCCACGACTCCTTCAGATTCGAAGAATTCAGATCATTGCGCAAAAGTTTTCTCGATAATGTTGGGCCCTCCGATCATTTTAAAAAAAGTTAGCAGGCGCATGAAAAAACGTTCACAAACTTCTCTACAGAACTTGTCATCGACTGTGTCTCTTGGCTGTGTGACCCGGTTGATAACAGTCACTGAAACTTTGTAGAAATTGGCGTGTTTAATGCTGAACTGGCTGCTTATTGTTCAATTGCTATGAAATTATGTCAGCAGATTGTGCCATTTCATCAACGCTACATGCTCCAATGTTCCCTTTCTAGTCAAACAAAAGAAGAGACTACATGTCTAATTCTGTGTCAAAAACAAGCTTAAGTAATTTGTTTACTCCTGCAATTCTGTCTAACATCTCACCCTCCTCATAATTGATTTCCAGGCCAAAGGAATCTTATAATTATAGAGAGTAAATACCAAGTAACGATAGTAGTATATAGTGTGACATCCGGCGCGGCGCTTCGCTTCGCTTTGCTTCGCTTCGCTTGCGCCGGATGTCACACTTTTGCGGGTTTTTTCAAAATTTTCAAAAAATCAAAATTTCAAAAATTTAGGTAGACTTCAAATTTCACGTGGCCGAAGGCCGAAGGCCGAAGGGCGAAAATTTAGGTAGTGACAAATTTTCAAAAAAAATCAAAATTTCAAAAATTTAGGCGGTCTCAAAATATCCCGTAATCGAAAATTTAGGCGGTCTCAAAATATCACGTGGACGAAAATTTAGGCGGTCTTAAAATATCACGTAATCTAAAAAATATCACGTGGTCGAAAAATATCATGTAGGCGAAGCCCGAAGGTCGAAAATGTAGCCGAAGGCCGAAAATATAGGCAGATGAAAATTTAGGTAGCCCAAAAAATATCACGTTGTCCTAATATAGCAGAAGATTGTATTCAAAATATTTATTCAAAATATTCATTTAAAAATGGAAGAAACAAAAGTGGATGAAACAAAAGTGGAAGGAACCTCAAGAATATATCCTTCGTTATCATATGAACGTAGTTCTACTTTAATGGACATTGAAAAGATTAACATTGAAAAAATGAATAAAGAAAAACACAAAGATAGAGTACGTTATATGAAAGATAAAGAATCTCAATTATTATTAAGATTAGAGCATTATAAAAAATTAAGAAAGAGATGGACTAATGTTAAGAATGTAACACAAGGAATTGGCATATTCTTAACAATAAGTTTAGGTGCTTTAACAATTGTTATATCTTCAGGTGTTTTAGTAATTCCAGTAGTTGCTACAGCTTTAACAGGTACGGGTGTTTTTGCAACTTCACTTGTTACAATGTTAGATAAATCTTTAATAACTAAGAAACGAAAATCATTAAAAACTAAGCATTTGCATATTAAAGAAGTCTATGATAAACTACACTACTACTTTCAAAGAGTATGTGATGATAATGTTATTACGTTAGATGAGATTGAAAAATTTGATCAAATAGCTAATGAAGTAAATCAAATATCCTTTCAATTACAGTCCGAAAAAGTTGATGATAAGAATAGACAGGATGGCAAAATTTCTAGTGATGGTAAAATTTCTAATGAAGAAAATGACAAAATTTTTTTAGAAGAGCTAAAAACTTTAAGCGAAAATTTAAGCAAAACTTTATTAAACAAAACTTTATTAAACAAAACTTAAAACGAGAAAACTTTAAACGAAAAGATGTCAAACAACAAAGCAATAAAAAAATAATTTGTTCAGTAAAATGTTTTTGCTGTATTCCAATGTTACCACAAAATTCAAATATTATATTTTAAAAATGGATAAAATTAGAGCTGATAATTTTAAAAGAATAAAACAATTAGAAGAGTTAATAAAACAAAGAAATATTATGAAAGAAAATCATCTTCAACATAGAATGATAAAAGCTGGTATTCAATCTGATATGTTTGAAAAAATGCAACAAACCGAACAAGTAAAAACTGATTTTGAAGAAACTATGAAACCATTTAAAACTCTTGAAAAAGAACTTACAAACAATGATAAACAAATTGATATAACAGATCCAGAGCACAAAACTAAATTAGATGACTATGGATTACTAGAATCAAACATTAATAAGAAATTACCAAAATCTATGCAATTTGAACATTCTATTTCATTTATAGATGGAAAAACAATAGCTAGATTTTATCTCGGACAAAAAGAAATATTTCCACAACCTTTTCGAGGTTTAATTTTTTCACCAGATAAATCTCCTTTTAATTTAGATAGAAATTTTGTTGATCTTTTAAGAGGAGCAGATTTAAATAATTATGCTGTAGAAGATCTCATAAAATATAAAGCTATGTTAGATAGAGTTGGTGCAGTAAAATCTCTAAGACGTTATAAACAATTAGAAAATTTATTATCAACGGGAGTTAAAGTAGGAAAAGGTTTTAAAACTGAAACAACTGTATTTTTACCAGATGATCCACAAGAATTACTAAATAGATTAAATATTTTAATATCTGCAATAAAAGAAGGACATAATTCTAGTTTCAATGAAATTCATGCTATATTGAAAAGACTGTTAGAAAAGAAGATTCTAAATGAAGAGGATTATAAAAGTGTAGCTGAAATATGTTGTTTCTAATTTTTATCTATGATTTTTATTCATAATTTTTTATCTATAATTTTTATCTATGATTTTTATCTATGATTTTTATCTATGATTTTTATCTATGATTTTTATCTATGATTTTTATCTACGATTTTTATCTATAATATTTATTTAAAATTTTAACTAAAAAATGTGTTCAGCAGATTTAGACAAAATTAATAATCATTTAGAAAATTTGACAGAGATTTTGGGTTCATCAAAATTTAGTACGACGTAAAAAATTATAACAACTACTTCATCACACACTTGTAATTTAGAACCCATTCTACATTTGGAGCAAAATAAAAATTATCAAATTGCATTGACTAGTTTCTCTACATTTAACACTATTCAAAATGTTATAAAAGATGTGAATGATCAATTTAGATATTCTACTGATAAAGGCAAAAAGTGGAAAGTACTAACTTTTCTTCCTGGTTCTTAGGAAGTTGAATCAATATCAAATGAAATTAAGAGACATTTAGGTATACCATTTAAAGATAAGAAACAATTACATTTTGCAGTTGAACCGGCAGTTAATAAATTTTCTCTTACTTTAGACGAAAATCATCAAGTTGATTTTAATCATGATAGATGATTGTCAAAGTTATTAGGATTTAATAAACAAACCTATAGTCAAGGTTATCATTTAGGTGAGAAGATTCCAAAAATAACTGAAATAAATTCAATTGTTGTACATTGTGACATTATTGAAGGAGGATATATAAATGGTAAATTATCAAATTTAATATTCAGTTTTCCAGCTTTTACTGTACCCATTGGTTATAGATTAAATGTAATTCCACAAACATTAATATATTTCCCTATTACAAGAAAAACTATTAACAACATTAACATCAGAATCACTGATGAAAAAGGACAAGAAATAAATTTTGGAGGTGAAGAGATTATGATAGATCTTTTGGTTCGAGAGGCATAAACTCCCGTTCGGGAGGTATAAACTCCCGTTCGAGAGGTATAAACTCCCGTTCAAGAGGTATAAACTCCCACGCAAAGCTAGAGAAGTTTAATTTTCTTCTTCTTCTTTTAAAATAAAAATAATTTTTTTTGCTAAAAAATGAGTGAAGTACTACCATTAAATAAAAAAAACTTAAATTTAATCATCATCCAAATTTATCTAATAAAGTTTTGTCAGTTATTTGCGGAAGATCAGGTTGTGGTAAAACGTATTTATTGTTTAAAATTTTAACGACACCAAATTTTTTGGATTACAACAATCTTATAAGTTATACAACAACAGCAGAACAACCCGTCTATCAATTTTTAAAATATGGATTTGAAAATAATCTTAAAAAAACAGCAATTGCTTCATTATTCAAAGAATATGAAAAATCTGAAGATGAAGAAGAAATAAGTTCGTGGTGTGAAGAAGCAGCAAAAAATAATCAGTTAGTTGAATCCAATAAAAATAAGCATATAAAGATACAATTAATAGATGATAGTGGTAATATGCAAGATCCTAGTAAACTAGATAAAACAATGAAACATTGTGTAATTTTTGATGATTGTGTTAATGATAACAGAGAAATTATATTCAGAGAAATTATTTCACAAGAGGTAGACATAATAACTGTAGTGTATTTTATTTAACACAAAGTATGTATTCATTAGACGGAAGTGTTATTAGAAAGAATGCAAATATATTTATACTATTTGAAATAAATGCAAGAAACTTAAGTGATTTGTTAAGAGATTTATGTGTAAGAAATAAAGATGAATTTAAACAATCGTGTAATAATGCTTGGTCAAAAGATTATGGCTTCATTACAATTAATATTGATAAAAAAATTCATGATAGAGTTATCGAACAATTGTTCTCTGACTAGGCTTCGCCTCGAGGGGCTTCGCCCCGACTGAAAGTCGATAGAAAATATTTTCGCGGAGTGATCGAACGGAGTGACCGAATATTTTTTTCTTATAAATTTTTTGTTAATAAAAATAAAAAAAATATGTTGAATGCTTATAAGATAGAGCATGTATCATTTTTAAAAGATTATCGTCATCCTACAAATCCTGTAAATTCGAAGAAAGAAGTTAGATTTTATTATCATCAGAAATACGTAGCGCTCGTTACAGATTATAAAACAAAACATGGTATTAAACCGTGTGTTAAAACAAAAGACTTTCCACTTTGTTTAAGAAGTTTCCGAGTATTTTTGGCGTATAATAATTTATGGTGGTTGGTTAAGAAAGAACATTTAACAACACATGAATTAGAAACATTACATCAATTACATATTCCTGTGTATATGTAAAAACGGAACCGAGGTTCTATGTGAAAATTAATTTTTTCTTTTAAAAAATATGAATCGTGAAATGTCTCTCGGACAAACGTCTAGGATTGATGAATTAATCAAGAAACAAACTGCTGAGTTTGATGCGCAAATTAAACATAGTAAACGTAGTAAACGTATTAAAAAACAGAAACGTACTAGGCGTAGTATTAGACGTAATACTAAAAAACAGAAAAGTGGAACAAAAGAAATATTAGAAACTCCTATTACTGATATCTTTTTTGATGATAGAATTAAGGATGAACTTGGTGATGATTTACGTAATTTATTTAATCCAAATGAAATTAAATATGAAAATGTATCTTTTATTAATGTAGTAAATGATATGCGGAAACTTTTAGCAAATGGTAAAATTATTAATTTACTTGGAAAAGTTATTAAAGATCAGGAAAATATAATTCACAATTTTTACGTAACCTTCTATAATAAAAAATCATTTGAAACATGGTTTTCGAATCTGGATGAGAAATCCGATGCTAACGAATGGATTTTTACAGGTAATACTAAATATGAAGATTTTGGAATGAAGTTAGTACAAAGATCGCATAGAGGGGCAGGGATTAATATGAAATATAGAATCAAAGAATATTTCGGTGAATATTGTTATATTCCTTCTGAAGATTTTTGTTTAAATGTTATAATGTTTTACGGGGTTTTAATGAAGAACAAGGAGAAATGATGAAAGAAATGTTTAATAATTTTTTATATAAAGAGAAAGCCACATCTAGAACAGGAGTAATGTCAAACTGCAAATTTTCTCAATTCAATAAATATTTTGGAGAATGTGTTCAATATTATAGTCCTGCCAATCGTCATTTAAATCCTAGAGGAATTGAAACGTTTCATAATTATGTTTATTACAATTATTTTCACGCAGGTTCAACAATTGGTCACTATTGTTTAATTAATAAATCTCATAAATTACAAGCTATTAGAGAAATTGAAAATAATTTCAAACCCATATATAAAACAGTTACTGATGAAAATCTAGCAACGCGTCCATATAAAATCATAACAAAGAAAAAAATTGACTATAGTTCAACATATATTTGGGATCTCGAAACTTTTCCTGATCCTAACTGTTCAACAGCTCATCCTATTCCTTATGCTGTAGAAGCTATTAATTTTAATAAATTTATATGTTGCTTACCGAAACAAAGATTGAAAGAATTAGAAACACGTTTGTTAAGTGATATGATTAAAATTAAACGATCAAAAGATGAAGATGAAATTAAAAAACTTAAAAAACAGATTAATGAGTATAATAATTTAACTGAATTAGAATTTAAGAAACTTCAAAATTGTGTGAAAATATTTACGAGAACTGAGGATGATGAATGTCCGATCGGGGGAAACCCAGAGGGCGTATGTCCGATACATCAATTTTTCAAAAACCTTGGTTCTTTTAATCATTCGAAAGTAACTTTAATAGCACATAATTCATCAGGTTTTGATTCCTATTTTCCGATAAAAGCTAATTTTAAATTATCTAAACCGCCTCTTAAAACTTCAAGAGGAATATTGACTGCTTCATTACAAAATCCTTATACAACTGAATGTGTTAGTGGATACATTCAAAAATCTTTTAGATTTAAAAACAATATGAAAAAAGATTCACCGTCAGGTAAATTAGCACTTCAAACTATTATAATGAAATGTAGTTATCAGCATGTAAAAACAAGTCTTTCTAAATGGTGTGAGAATTTTAAAATTCCTATGAATGTGTGTAAATTAAATTATGAAATTGGAGACATAACACATGAAAATTATAAAGAAAAAGAAAATGAATGGAGACCATATTTAGTTAACGATATTCTTTCTTTAGCTTTTTGTATCTACAAATATAATAATGTTATGCGAGATTTAGTTGGTGAAGATATAACTACTAATTTGACATCCTCTGCTTTAACATTTAACGGTTGGATGAAAAGCGTACAAAATGACAATACAAATATTTATTCTCATATAGATTTATGGGCTAGAAATTATATTAGAAAATCTGTTAAAGGTGGAAGAGTTTCAGCAAATATAAGAAAATACATATCGCCATTTTGTAGCATCTTGTTACCAATATTAAAACAGTATTTACCTGGTCGCTCCCCTGGGGGGACTTTGTCCCCTGGTCGCTACGCTGGTGGGGCTTTGTCCCCTGGAAGTAATTTAATAGATTTAATGAAACAGTATCGAGATTTAGGAGATAAAACTGAAATTTGTAAGAAAATTTCAAATCAACTACTTGAACAAAAAAATGAATTTCTAATGGCTTTTGATGCAACATCTTTATATCCATCAGCTATGTATGATGAAAATTCAGAATACCCTAAAGCTGAATCAGCTAGAAAATTTAGACAAGAAGAAGAGCGGGAAATAGTATATAAATTTAATACTCAAACGTTTAGACCGAAAACTGGAATATTTACAGTTGTGTTTCAATATCCGAATGATATGTTTTTTCAACCAGTTCCTATTAAAGATAAAGTTAAAAATCAAAATAATAATTCTCATGTAAAAGTAATCAGGTTTAGAAATGGTATATGTGATGAGGTATTAACTTCTGTAGACATACAAGAAATTGTTAGATGTGGGGGAAAAATCTTACATATTACTGATGGTATAATTTATGAAAAAAATTATGAAGTTTCACCATTTCGAAATTATATTGAAAAACTTTTTAATTTGAGAAAAAGATATAAAACAGAATGAAATACTGTAGGTGATGAGTTAATTAAATTATTGATGAATTCGCTATATGGCAAAACTCTGCAAAAAGATATAACCACTAAATATCATTTATGGAATGAGAATACATTGAGAAAAAAATTCACTCAAGAAGTAAAAGATTATGAAAAATTAAATGATGAACAATATTTAGCGAAAGTAGAAATGGAAGATGATGAATTTCTCAAAACTAATATTGTAAAAGATGGGAAGACGTCATTCATGCCATCACACTTAGGTTCTTTTATTCTTTCTCACTCTAGAAGAATCATGAATAACTTTATTTTAGAAATTAATGGTTTCAACGAAAAATACATTCATTATACAGATACTGATTCAATATACATTTCTAATGAGCTCTTCAATAAATTAGATGCTGCTGGATATGTTGGTGGGGAATTGTGTCAAGGAAAAAATGATTTTGGAAATGGTGGAATTATTTTTGCAATGTTTATTGCTCCTAAAATAAAATATTGTATTACTGTAGATGAACAAGGGAGACTTAGTGAAAAAAAACATTCAAAGGATATTCAGAAGATAAAGTAAAAGTAGAAAATTTTTATAAAATTATATTCGGGGAAAACATTATCGACTACAGTTAATAAACCATGGAAAAGATCTTTAGAAACTGGAATTAGTATTCCTGATAAAAATAATAATACTGAAGAAAAAAAATTTTCTGGTCAAATAAATATTCTTAAACGTCAAGCACCTGATGAAAATGAAATTATGTTACCTTATAACGGAGAAGATATTCAAGCTGAAATATTTCAAACAATCGTCTGTGAGAGTAATTTAAGTGATGATGATGACACGTGGGAATAATAATTTTTTTATTACATCTAAAAATTTTATAATATCTAAAAATTCTATAACATCTAAAAACTTATAACATCTAAAAATTTTATAACATCTAAAAACTTATTACATCTAAAAATTTTATTACATATGAAAATATATTTATCGAATATTTTGGAAGTTTCTATTAAGTTTTATCATATATTGTTTTATCAAAAGATAATTTAAATTTATTTTCACTAACTATTGATTTTTCATCATCAATTGATTCTTCGTCATCATCATCAATTGATTCATCATCATCATAAATTGATTCATCATAAATTACACTTTTTGGTATAGGATGCCATTTCCTGATAGGATACCATTCCCTGATGAGAATATCTAATTCCAAATTACATTTATTATTTGATAATAATATAATAGAGAAAAATATTGGTCTTTGATCTCTTTTGGAAAATTTAATAACACCACCATAATCTGAATCACTTTTAGTTTTTATTAAAGATGATAAAATTTTAAATTGATTAGATGTTAATCCTAATTTAAATTTTGTAGACCCGATACATAGTTGTCTAACAGCATCTTCAACTATTCCATCATTATTATTTTCAATTGTAAGAAAATGAAATTTAGATAAATTTTGATTATATGTAGTATTAATATCATGTACATCAGTATGAGATATAAATTTTTCTTCACTTAAATTTTTATAATTACTAATATTTTTATAATCTTTTTTACCATTTACACCATTTTCAGATGTTTCAGAATCATCATTTATATTATCATCATTTATATTATCATCATCTATATTATTATCATCATCTATATTATTATTATCATCATTATTATTATAAGATTCTTTAAGATCGGGCAAAGCCCTAGAACCTTCGGTTCGTTTATTATGATTATTATGATTATGGTCATTGTTAATAGTATAAGGTGTTGTCCACATATAAATTTTCTCTTGTTGAGCTAAACCATTTATAAAAGATTTTAACAAATTAATATTTAAATTTGAAAATAATCCTATATAAGTATCATCATCATATCTTTGCGGCATTTCTAATGTTTCTTGTTTATAAATTGTATCTCTATAATATACTTGACATAATAATTCTTCATTATGTTTTTTACTCTCTATGTGAATATTATATTGGTTTTGATCATCAACAAATAATTTTATCTTTTCTTTTGAAAATGATTTTAATTTTTTAACTAATTCTTTAATATTGACATAATTAATAATTTTAGTTTCTATCCAATCAGTATTACTAATCGGCAAAACTGCTCTAATAAATCCGTAAACATTATTATGTCCTATTATAACCATATTTTATTTGTTCAGTTCAACATAAGCTACGTCATTGTATTTGCTTACAATATCCATAAATTTGATAAACGGGTCTCCGGGAAAAATACAATAGTTAGTTTCTATAGAAGGTAAACCTTTAGTCTGTTCTCTAAATATTTCGGCTTGTAATTCAAATAAAATATTACCATCTATACATGGATTATTATTATTATTATCAAAACATTTATTTTCAAATCCCGTTGATCTCGTCGAATAAGAAGAACAGGATGATGCGGACGAATATAATTTTTTTAAATTTGCTTTATCCATTTTTTTATTTTTATTAGAAAAAAATTTATTTTTTTAATTTTTATTAGAAAAAAAATTATTTTTTTTCTCATTATATAAAAAAAATACTTTTTTATTGTTTTAAAAATGATGTTACCAAATGTTGGTGGAGGTGCATATATCCCAAATAATCGTGAATTAGAAATAGAGATAGGAAATTATATTATGAAAACTGGAGACGCTTTATCTGGTCCATTGCATCTTTCTATTCTTCCGCAACAAAATACAGAGTTAACAAATAAACAATATGTTGATACACAAATCAATGACTTAAAAGAAAAATATATAAACGATGTTTTGGTTCCACTGATGAATGAATTGAAGTTGCTAAAACTTAATGACAAATCATTAAACGAAAAATTATTAAAACTTGATAAAAAGGATAGAGAGCTAGAAGCAGATATAGCAAAACTTTTTAAAAAGATTTCTGAACAATCAAAAATTTTAATATTACATTCCATAAATTTAAAATCTGCAGTCATTAAAAATAAACATCAGATAAAAATGTTAAAAGAACAATTAGAAGATGAAATAGAAAATCTACCTGAAAGAATTAAAAAAATTTAAAGCAGTTACAATCTACATTCCAAAAAAGTGTTGATGAATTAAGTTCTAAAATTACTCAACAAATGAAGAAGATGAATAGAATAATAAATGAAGTAAACTCGCTTAATCAAAAAGTTGATAAAATGTAAACTCTTAAAATCAATTTAGAAAATGAATTAAAGAAAAATTTTCAAGAAAACTCTAAAGAAAATAAAGAACAGTTAGATTCTGTTAAAAGACAATTAGATGTTCTTAAAATTAAGTTAAATGCTCTTAAAACGGCGTTGAAGATGAATCAGCAGAAAATGCAAGTTAATAGAAAAGAAATTAAAGTACATCACACGCTACTTGACGCAATAGATAAAGTGCAACAATCAATTAATAAAGTTACCTCGAAGTTGGTGTCCATTCACAAACGTAAATCTTAAACGGACCAAAGGTCCTCAGGTTACTAACCAATAGAACTTTGTTCAGAGGCTTTAGCCGATCGTAAATATTTTTTCCCAAAAGTCAAATTTAATCCTAAAAAATGCCTATAATTTATAAACACAATCTTAAACATTTTGCTTCAAATCAAAAAATTGCTCATGAACCATCTATGAAATCTGTTTACCATTATGACAGTGTAGAAACAGTCGGAACACAAAAGTTCCTAGGCACCGCAGGTGCCGTCCAAAAAGAAGGGGCTGGCATCTTTTCTGGTATTGGTAGTATCGTTAACTTAATTAAAAATAATAAAGATTTGATTACATCTGCTGCAAAAGGAGCAGCTGCTATAGGTAGTACAGCTAGTGCAATATCAAATGCTGTTAAGTCTCAAAACGAATTAAAACAACTAGAAGCTATTCGTAAACTTAGGAATGATTCTGAAGAACTAAAAAATTTAAAAAAAACTTTCAGAGGAAACAAAAAACAAAATTTCTAACATAGCTGTGGGGGAAACCTTGAGGAGCGGAGCTCCGTCTGATAGTAAACATAAGAAGAAATCAGGCGTAGCCATAAAATGTTCAATTGAAGAAATAAGAGGTAATGGTGTTAACAGCAACCTTCGGTTTAACCAGCAAAGCTGTAGCGGAGCTGCTCTAGCGAAATTCTAAAATTGTATTTTAATAAAATTTATAGCAAAATTTTTTAGTAAAATTATTTTAGTAAAATTCTAAAATTATATTTTAGTAAAATTTTTTTAGTAAAAATTTTTTCTGTCTGTGAGAAAAACAAAAAGTCAAATTATTTTTTATAAAAATGTCTTCGCTTATCGAAAATAAATTTAGATTAGACGATCCTCCGTTCGTCAGTTACAATCAAAAAAAGAATGATTATATAAGAATTGCTATGAATCCCGGATCTTCCAGTCGAGTAGATACTGGAGGTGATTTAATTTTTGAAGTTGATAATCAGCAGAGTTATTTATACTTACCTGATTCATTTTTACACTGTGAATATTCTTTATATAGTGATGCCAATTTTACAACACCATTACCAGATAGCGATAATATTGCACTAGAGAATAATTTCTTTCCAAGATTATTTACACAAATGCGTTTAGATGTTGCAACTCAAAATATAGAAACAATAAGTGATTCTCCAGGTGTAGTTGATACAATGCTTAGATTTGTAACAATTGGTGAAAATAATAAAAAGTATGAAATCGAAGTTTGGTTTCCTGATACTAATGATGGTATAATTGTTGATGATTTAACTCACGCTGGAACAGATGCAGCAGGAATTGCGAAAGATGTAGAAAATATTGCAAAACATTTAAATAAAACAAATAATGATGCATATAAAGAAAGACGTGAATTTAGCAAGAAAAGTAAACAGACAGTTAATTGGTCATTGTCTCCATTATTCGGATATTTAGATTATGATAAAATATCATATCAATTAAAATTTAAGTTAATAATTCATCGTACAGCAAATAATGAATTAATCTTTTTTGGTAAGACTGGAAAAAAAGCATATTTAAAAATTGATAGACTTGAATGGTGGATTGAGCATATTACTCCTAGTCTAGAGATTGAAACAGCTATTGCAAAAAGATTAAATACTAACAAACCAATTCCAGTAAATTTTCTAAAGCGTACTGCTAGTTCAGTAACTTTTTCCGAACAAAGATTTAACTGGCATTTTACTAGAATTGCGAATACTCCAAGATATTTTTTACTAACTTTTCAAAGAAATAATTCTCCAAGTTTTGATTAGAACAATAATCTCTTCCATATTAATACAATTCGAAGTTTACAAGTTTCATTAAATCAAACCCGATATCCAATTGATCCATTAAGATTCGATGATACCAATAATCAATTTATGGAAGGATATGATTCTTATCGAAATCTTTGTATAGAATTTGGAGTTGAACCACAATTAACTCCTGGAGATTGGAGACATTTATATCCTGTTTTCTGTTTCGATTTAAGTGCACAATCTGAAGATATTATCAAGACTGGTTGTGATGTAACAATTAATATTGAAAAGAAAGATTCCACAACTTCATTGATGGCTTATGGTTTATTGCTAGAAGATGTAAAATATTCTATTGAAATTCTTAATGGAAAGAATGCTAGGATAGGTTAGTAACCTGAGGACCTTTGGTCCGATAAGTTAATTAAAATTTTTGATAACTTAAAATTTTGACAACTAGAATAGATTAAAAATTTTTGATAACTTAAAATTTTTTCATAACTAGAATAGATTAAAAATTCTTAACTTAAAATTTTTCATAACTAGAATAGATTAAAATTTTTCGTAACTTAAAATTTTTTTATTAAAAATGTCGCAAGCGAAAAGTAATAATAATAAAACTGTTGAATTAAAATTACGTAAAATTGTTGACAAAAATACCCCTAAAACTATTACGACTAACAAAAAAAAGTATTACATAAGTAAACCAATGATAGAGAATATTCAATTACAAGAAGAAAAGAATGGCGGGATTCTCCCATTAATTCCCCTAATAATAGGTGGCATAGCAGCTGCAGGAAGTGTTGCAGGTGGGACAGCTGGTATTGTCCAAGCAGTAAATAAAAATAAATCAGAGAAAGCAGCATTAGAAGAACAAAAACGTCATAATAGAGAGTTAGAGAAAGTTGCTAGGTGTGACGGAATAGTAGATAATTTTATTAGTAAATTAAAATTAGTTGATGAAGGAAAACCAGTTCTTAAAAATATTCTCCACAATGTTGATGATTTAATTGTAATTAAAGAAACTAAAGATGGTTCTGGAATATATCTAAGTCCTAGTATGATAAGGTGAACATTTATTTTATCTTTTAAATTTTTTTATCTTTTAAAATGAATTCTACAAATTCCGAAAATTTAATTAAATTAAAAATTGCTAATTTAGATTCATTGAATTATCTCTTAAAAGTAATAAAACCTCAAATGGTCAGCATATTGGAGGTGACATACAAAAAACATTAGAAAACTTTCCTGGCTTTATTTGGAGTAAATATTCGAAAGAAAAACATCTTCCTGGTCATTCATATACCGGTCCAGGAACTCGATTAGATATAAGACTAGATGAGAATAATCCGAAACCAGGTGAAGAACCAATAAATAGAGTAGATGCCGCAGCTTACGGGCATGATTTAGCTTATCGAAATCATGATCTAAGTTCTCGTCATGCAGCTGATAAGAAGATGATTCAAGAATTAGATAGTATTCAAAATCCTACATTTAGAGAAAGAATTGAAAGAATGTTTGTTAAGAAAGCTTTACAAGCTAAAATATTATTCGGTCAGGGGATAGATGAAACGACAGCAAAGATGTCTGAGAGCAACGCTCGAACCTACGCGTCTGAAATGTCGAATGACCTAGGACGCTATGCGTCCGAAATTCATAAAGAATATAGAAAGCCTAAATATTTATTGAAAGTAAAAGTATTTAATAAAGATGATATTTAAAGTGCTGATCTTATTCATATGCCGAATGAAGGAGGGTTTAAGTACGCATTGACTAATATAGATTTATATACACGATACGCTTGGGTGAAGCCTTTAAAAAACAAAAGTGGTCTATCAGTTAAATATGCGTTTGAAGAAATCTTTAAAGAAAGTAAGAGAAAGCCAAAAAATTGTTTGTTGATAAAGGCTCGGAATTTTATAACCGAAACGTTCAGCCACTATTTGAAACAGACGAAAGTCATCGCCAAGGCTCAGTTTATTCAACCGAAAATGCAGGGAAGACCGTGGTGATCGAAAGATTCGATAGATCATTAAAAAATAAATTATTCAAGAAATTTACTGAGCAAAGAAATCAGAAATGGTTGAAGATATTACCAGGAATTGTAGAGCAGTACAATAATAAAGTTCGTTCTGGTATTGAAGAAACCCCAAAGAATGCTTCTGACGACCCTGATTTGATAAGAAAAAAAATATTCGAGAATAATTATTCGAATGAGAGTAATCCGAATTTGCAGAAACTTAAGCCGAAATTTAAAATGGGAGATAGAGTTAGAATATTTAAATATAAGAATAAATTTGAAAAAGGCTTCGTCGGATACTGGACGAAAGAGATATTTGAAGTTTGTAAAATAAACCAAACTTATCCGGTTACTTACGAAATCAAAGATTTAGATGATGAAAATATCAGAGGCCGATTTTATCAAAATGAATTACAACGAACTGATTTTTAATTATCATTATTATTATTATTATTGGAACTAACGTTTCGGGAATGAAATTCCCTTGTTAGGCGTAGCCATAGAACCTACGGTTCGTTCAATTCTAACATTATATCTAGAAATGGTACTCCTTTTTGTAATTTGTACAAAACATATAAACATAATTGTCCACAATAGGTAGTGCCTGGTGTTTGAATTTGAAACGTATTGTATGTTCCCGTTCCAAGTAATTCTTTTACTTCATTTGTAGGGGGCAAACCGTATGAGTCGAACCAATAGTTCTCAACCTCCGGGCGGTCAAAATAGTAATTATCTCCATTTTTATTTCTATGCCCCGCTATGCCCTTCTATGACCAATGTATGCCTTTTTGGTCTGAAGTGTGAAGATTCGTTATGAAATTTACAGTTGGCTTATTTTTGATCAATTGTAATTCGTCTCTCATTAGAACATGAAAATTCTTTATTCCTAATTCATTTGCGATTTTCTTTAGTTCGAAATTTGTCGTGGTTTGCGTTCCATATAATTTGAAAAACTCCTTTATGTTGCTCATTTTTTAATAAAAAAATTTCTTAAGGGACCCCTAGAAGACAGAAGGGAGGGGGTATTGATTTAAAACTGTTCTCTAATGATGACTTTCCTTACTACTTTGGGGGGTATTGATTTAAAACTGTTCCATAATGATGACTTTCCTTGCTACTTAGTCAGAAGGGGGGGTATTGATTTAAAACTGTTCCACAATGATGACTTTCCTTGCTACTTATTCGATTTTGAAATGATTTAATTTAATCTAAATTAAAACGTTACATTGTTCCATTTTATTCTTATGAACTCTTGTTAAGAGGATATTGATTGTTTTATCTGTATTAAGACATTAGCAACATCTATTACCAAATTTCTCAACATGAACAGCTGCTACCAGTTTAAGCTATTCAGTATGAGAGAATTCTTTATGACCCGCATAACTCATAACTTTTCACTTGAACAGCTGCTGCCATTATTCCACGTATTACTGCGTGCATTCATTCTGTGAGCGTTCTACGAGACTGTGACTGCTTACGAATCATCTGTGACCTTTATCTATTTTGGTCAATTTCATCAGCGACTTTCAACAATTTCATTTTTATCATAATTAATTCACTACGTTTTAACGAAAATGGCACGTTCAAGCATCGCCTTTGCCGATTTGAAAAGAAAAATTTCAGACACTATTGTGAACGAAGATCAACGGGAGAAGTGTATTGAGATGCTAACAGAATTTCAGGAGAAATATCTTAAACCAAGGGAAGAAGAAGACATCCACGCATCAAAAACATTCAGAGAATTTTTACTGATAAATCGATTTGAAGACACATTGCAAGATAACGCCATCAATAACAGTTCAAACTATAATTTTGAAGAATAAATTCAAAGAGACATCTTGCCATCAGAGGTAACTAATTATTTAGCATATTTAAGAAGAGAAGAAGACATTTCGGTGAACAATACTGTGAAGTTATCGTTGTTAAAAGGAAGAGCTTTGACTGTAATCCGGGGAAGTGGCCGTGTTTGTAAACAATTCGGTTATTCGAGAGGCTATAGCATCTTTTTAAAAAAATTTTATAAACTATATTTACGATTTCCGTTTATTAAGAACTCGACGGAATCTATATCATTTTTCAAAAGGAACTTCGCTATTATTGACTCGTATCTTCGCCATGGGAGACAGCGCCCAACCCTTGATCAAATTTTAAACTCAATCAATTGAAACGGTAAGCTACTCCCAATAGATAATAGTACTATGACCCTTACCTTATTTCAATTTACGAGAAACAATTGTATCATGGCATAATACATTTTAGTAACATATATTTTATTCATTGTAAACCATACTACTTGTCCTCATTGGTTTATAGTTCTATGACCCTTACCTTATTTCAATTTACGAGAAACAATTGTATCATGGCATAATACATTTTCTAGTCAACATATTTTATTCGTTGTAAACCATGCTACTTCCCAAGTAGCACAAACTCCTTGCATACGTTGGTCCTGCATTGGTCCTTTGAATGTTACATTGGCTTTCAGTGGCCTTCGTTAGCCGACATAAGCCAGCATTGGTCCAACGTTTGTATCTTTCCATTGGTTTCGAAAATTGGTTGGCTTGGAGTTGGCTTACACTGGCCATCTTAATCCTTTAATGAACCGATGTAAAATGAAAATGTAGATAGCCATCTTCGAGCCAATGATGGTTCATTAATGTTAATTTTGTCTGAAAGGCTAGGTGACAGTTAAATAAAGTGCATAGGAAGAAAAACATTGTCATGGAACATACTCTATTAGCGTTGCCCTATTATTGTTTTATTACAATATTTTAATGGAAATATAATTCTGAATCAGATTAAATTATCGATAAACACATGGGTTATAGATGACACTGAATGTTTCATGCAATATTCACGAATTTAGTTATTAGAATTCGTCAACTGACAAGCACAACAAGGCAACAGATTTCTCTACTTCTCGTTGTCAACATTAAGTCTGTAATTTTTGGGAAATTTCTATCTCAAAACAGGCAAATCAACCTATTGTAAACTTTGCTTGATTCACACTAAAGACCTGAATTATCAATTATCTGATGATCTATCAACCAGCACTAATTGGCTTGTCTCTTTTGTAAATAACATTTACCCTCCATATATAGATGTCAGTAGACAGTGTGAAAGTTGCTCGTGATGTGAAATGTGTTTGAATTAAGGAAAGGCTTACTACATCACCATTCTGTTTGTTTTACTCTTTTGTTTTAAGTTTTCACTTTCAAGCAATGAGCACAAGATTGGAAGAAACCACAAAAATAAGAGGCGTATTCAGTAACGGCTAGAGTGAGAAATAGATTCGCTTTGATAATATTCGAATTCCTGATTGAGATTGTCCATTGTTACAGTTTAATGACAACAAAACCAGATTATGGTCACGATGAGATCTCAGAATGCGAATCGTGCATTAGATTGTTTAGCGCACAGGTCTAGTTAACCTTAGTCGTAGATTCGAATCCTACCAGTCGCACAACTTTTGCATGGCAATCTGATCTATCGTGCATTTAATCTCGTTGTTGTTAATTCTCAGACTACGATTCTTACACATGAAATTCTTACGATGCACACATATACAAAAACAAGTTAAGGGGAATGGAACATCCTCACTTTTGCACATATATTTGAGAATTTAGAATGTGCAGAATTCGTTTTCATTCGGGAATAACTGATATTATGAAGCATTTACAGATGGGATGAATGAAGAGACAGGATCAGCGCATATCTTGGAAACGCATCATTTCCATGATGTTTTATCAACATGTTGGCATGTCTTTCCGAATATATCACTGCCAGTTGAGCATGTTGTCAGTCGCAATGTGTGTGAGACCCCGCTCGTCAGGGTTTGTGTTCAGGTTAAGGTCGAAACGAACCAGATGAGCACCTGCTGATGACTGACCACCTGCAGCATTAGTACGTCCCTTGGTCAATAGGTTCAGTATTGGTAGAAATTGATCATCAGTAGAATTGTGGCAAAAGTGTTGTATTCCACTACTATGTAGAAATGTAGAAAAAGAGTAGTTATTTATTTTGTGTAGTGTTACTTCTAGTGTGTAGCATTATTTCTATTAAGTTCTAGTATACGCCTACACATAGCTATATGTCATAGTCGGCTGCCAATCTTCCGCCATCTGGCAGAAATTCGCCAAAAAAGAGTCTGAAAAGTCGACTATTTTTCATCCACGGACACGGACGGCTTGCTCTCTATAAATTCAGTGAAATCGTTAATGTTACATGCTTCAAACTGATTCAACCTGATAACTGCAGGCTTGTGATTACTCCTCAAATTTGTTTATTACTCCTCAAATCCTCAAAAATTCCTCAAATATAGCTTAAATATAAGAAATTCCTCAAATACGCTTTACAGACTAAATGTCGGATAATGTATTGTTTTTTGGCGAATGGTGATGATGTGTAAACTTCCAAACAAGAAGCTAAGATAGAATCCTGTAACATGTACCCTACATCCATGCTGCTAATCATGAATCACTCATGATTTGTTTCTTTTCTTTTTCTTCTCTCATTATTTATAACTAAATGATTTTTCTCTCACACACTTGGTAGATTTTAGATGGCGTAATCCCGCTGTGCTAGCTAGATCTGATATTTTGATTGGAAACAGACCTGTCCTTTTATCATCTGAATGGGCAGACTGTCAAAAATAATCTTTTCAATATATAAGTGATAAATATAATTTTGAAAAGAGCGACTTACTCACCAATTCATTCCACATAAGGAGAGGAGAACCGTTGCTTGTCCTTCTAGTAAGTATTTTTAAATTTCTAGACATTTTAGGATATAATGATTTTCTTTTAGCCATGTCATATTTAGCACATCAAAAATTAACCAGTCGTTAGCTTGTTTTTTTAATTTTGTTACCTTGACGCACTTTGTTACGTTGAATGTCGTTTTCATTTCTGCAAGCTACAGGGCTGCAGATGTTCCGGTTCGTCTGGACTTATTTTGCTAAGCAGAGAAGTTGTCCGAAGTTATTGTCTGCCGAACTCACTCATTAAATGCTTTCACGTATTTAATGAGTGAAACACTGCGATCAACCTACAGAAATTGTATATTTGAACACTGCAATTTTTTACTTCTTACTTCATAATATTGCTTAGAATTCCAACAATAAAATGCACATTCAATTATTTTCATTAATTATCTTGACCTTTGTCACAACCTTCTTTATATGTTTCTGCGACTATATGGCTGCTAAATACATGCCTGTACTTCTTAAAGAACTTAAGGATATCGATCTTCCATATCCATTATATGATAACATATAGGTAGCCCAGCCCACTTGGATTTCAGTGCTCTTATCAAAAGCTCTTATCTGAAACGTTTGTGTCACTCACTCTCTTTCATTTCATTTCCGCTGAACATGAGCACATCCGACGGGGTAAAGCGGATGGTCCCTAAATTTAGTGTCTACATGCCTCCTGGTCACTAGCGTGCGGGGGTTGGAAGCGTATGAAGCTCTGCTATCTCATGAGTCTTTTTGCAGATACATTTTCCAGGGTCTGCTGATCGACATTTATCCTGGATGAATTATTCACTTATAGATCGTTTTCATAATTTGCTAAACACAGGTTGGTGTGAAATTAGTGCACACATTGCTTATCGTTGCATGTGAACTTAGATTAATTAAGACATTGAACCACATAGTACTGGATTGGTAGATTTCCAACCTGGGTTTACTGCAAGATGTGGACGTCAATATCTCGGCGCAACTTCATGCGAATAGAGGTGATAATTATCACCTCCAAAGATTATAAATCTCTCACTCTGCCTGTATGAGACCAACAACTCAACTGGCAAGCCTGTTCCCGACACTTGTTTTGTGTTGTATATGAGAGAATTTATGTTCATTTGAATGTAGATCGGAGCGATATGATCAAACGCTAACAAGTAAACAAAACCCGCCAAAACTTATGTAGCATAAAGTAAAATTAATAATTTAGTGTGCAGTGTGGCGTATCCTTCATGATAAATTACTGACTTTTTTAAGTCACAGGCATTCCGTCAACGATTTTAAGCTTTCTATACTTATGGGTTACTCTCCTCCCAAATTTGTTTTAAGTCCGTAAAAATTAATCGTTGCAAAGCCACAGATGCATGTGGTTGAGGATATATCCTACATTCAAAAAAATTACAGTATACAAATCTGACAAGCATCATTGAATTGGAGACAATAGCGTGAAGCAGAGCGATATCAGCAGCTTGATTTGACATCCTCTGTTCGACACATTCTAAGCAGATAATACTTGAGGCAACAAATTGATTTCGTAACAACGCGGGAAGTGATTATGACCAAGTCAGTATTCCTTTGCAATATACTTCAAAAAGTGGGGTGTGGTCAACCCTTGGGTTACCTTCTTCGTTGTGACTTTCATGATTTGAAGTTTGGCCCAAAGTCCGTGCTAAAATTTGTAGTTTTTCTTGCAATTATCATAGTAGGCTCCGTTTCCATTCCTCAAATTTTTCACAAAAAATCCTCAATTTTTTTCATAGTCTAATCACAGGCCTGTAATTGTCTACAATGGCTCTCAGATATTGGTTGTATCGTGACTCTGTCGTCTAACATAATTTTGGAGATTTTATTATCCGGCCATTCGACCTTTTGATGTTTAAAAAAAATTTCCGCCAAAACGACTTTCTTCTGTTGGCAGCTATGCATCTAGTGTCATTGCATTTTTTGCTTCCACTCTCTATTTTTGTTACTTTATCAATCGGCCTTATCTTGTTTCGATCATGATTTTCTTGACTATTGCGACAGCAATTTGTAATGCTTCATAGAAAAAGTGAGTGCAATACTGTGTATCACCAACAGGTTGAATTACGCAGATTCTTTGTCCATTCTCGTTTTGATTCGATCACAATTTGAATTCTTTTCCACATGTGTATGTTTCCTTGATTTCTTCGTCATGATACCACATCATCAGGAAAGTTGAGACTATCTGTTGCTATGCCTTGCGATATTTTTTCGATAGCCAGTAAATTTTTGATTGGTTCAAGGCCTAGTTGCGGCATTGATTCCCTTCGAAAATGTTCCATGCATTTCCGACTAAAGTGACAAGCAGCGTTGCATTGTTGAAGAAAATTGCCATCATACTTAAGAAATTACGCGATGGTCGATGATTCGACTCTGACATGGAAACCGGCCGGGATGTTGGTGTCGGTCGGGCTCCGCGGCCGGCCTAGATCGAACTTCAGACCGGGATTTATACCGGCTTCAGGTAGATTTTATCCAAGATTCAGCCTATTTTAGCTCAGTTTCCTGTTCTCAAGGCCTATTTTGGACCGGCTTCGGGCAAGCTGCCTCACGTTGAATGCAATTTATTTGAGAGCAAATTCAGTTCGCCGGCACTGATCGAGCCAGACCACAGAGAAATAAACGATATGCTCTTACAATGGTGAAGTTAATAATATTCATCAATTTTTGAATTACTCTTTCAATCGTAGCACACGTTAAATATCCAATCAGACTGCTCGAATGATCCGTCAGGAATTCGTCTGGCCAGTAAGTCAATAAATGTTTCCAATATCAGGCAGAAACATTTAACTACACCTCATTTAATTAGTGACACTGTTTATTACCGTCTCCCAAAAGTAATCGCGTATGAAACTACCCACTAATGTTTTTCCTTTTGGATTGCTTATGAAAATGAAAGTGATTTCAGTTTGATTCAAATTTTATTCTTAAATGAACAGAAGCACGTTTTTATGATTCACATTGCAAATGCCTTGAACTTGAGAGATTATTCTTGTCACATCAGTCGTATTTTTTCATTCGCTCAAGAGATCGTTGCCACTGCTATCGTCAAAAATCCTTGCCTTAATGACGTCTGCATCTACTAGACTCTTGATCCCTTTATTCACTTAGTTTTGTTTAAACATCCACATCAGAGTCTATACGTGTGGGTTTCATGATTTCATTTGTGCAATTCTTCATGATTGACGGCATCTACCTTACCAACCACTAATTTCAGGCCTGTTCTTGAGCAAATCCAAACATTTGCTGCCTCAGAAACTCGTGTTGCTGAAATTCTGAGCAAATTGCGCGGCTTGTCTTGAGTGCCATGCCTTACTCGAAAGCCTAGACCATATCGGTATGGATACGACAATGACCCCAAACGACGTTTACTTGCGCAGAAATTTCAGATAGTATTGTCTGTGTATTTCATTGTCTACGTTTGATGTCCTTTGAGTAAGAGTAAATATATACCCATGCAATACACACATAATGCTGTCTTGAATTCCTACAAAAGAGTATGACGTTAGGGGACCTCATGCCCATGCAGACATGTCTTCGAGTAAGACATGGCACGTAAGACAAGCGGCGTAGCAACTTGTTCAATGTATGGGCTACATGTGAGACTAAGTTTAAATCGCTTAAATCGTTGCTGCTTCCGGAATATCAGTCCATTATGAATTATAAATAATTCCCTCATTTCATTTTTCATCACGCTAGTAATGTGCGTATAAATTTGTGCATATAATGTGCATTTTCTTGTATGTTTACAGTCAGGTTTGTATCTCGCCAAAATTTTGATAAATATAATACAATATAATACAGTGCATTCCATATACATGCGATCATAAAATAGCACATATTTTTTCTTTTAGCCGAAACTTTATTTGTCACTTAAATATTATACAGACTGCTCGAAGTGGTTTCAGCACTCAGTGCTTTTGTCAAATACCTAACCAAAACTATGTTTGCATCTTAATTATATCTTCGTGTTGTGATTCAATTCCCTGCGCTCATGATTCAATTCTTACTCATCAACATCTTATTTCTTTGTTATTATGTCCTTGTATGTAATGTTTCTAATTAGTTTTCAGTCAATTTTGCCAAAATTCAGAGCTATAAGTGATTATGGTGAAGTGTTTGCTATATTGATCATCATTTTCACGAAATATTTGAATTATTTGGCATAATCATCTGAATTGGCTACAGCATCAGGAGTTCCAACACATTCCGGTAAGACAAGAATCGGGATTACAAATTGGAGAAATTGAGATATTTTTAAAGTACACATCTATGGGTTTACTTTGTAGATGATGAAGCAATGCGCTCATTATTCAATTCTTACTCATCATCTTATTTCTTTGTTATTATGTCCTTGTATGTAATGTTTCTAATTAGTTTTCAGTCAATTTTGCCAAAATTCAGAGCTATAAGTGATTATGGTGAAGTGTTTGCTATATTGCTCATCATTTTCACGAAATATTTGAATTATTTGGCATAGTCATCTGAATTGGCTACAGCATCAGGAGTTCCAACATATTCCGGCAAGACAAGAATCGGGATTACGAATTGGAGAAATTGAGATATTTTTAAAGTACACATCTATGGGTTTACTTTGTAGATGATGAAGCACTGCGCTCATGATTCAATTTCACCAACATCCAAATGCTTGCTGCAGAGGACAACTGTTTCTCGTAGAAGATCTTATGAGTTCGAAGTAGGCCAGTGGTATGACAAGGTAAGGAGACACTGAAATTCGAGTGAATTTAAGCCTACTGACACACTCGATATCATTCATCAAGTATGTTCCTGATTTTTCAGTGATAACAGACTCGCTTTATTCTTGCATTGTTGCTCATCGGTATGTATTCGCACGGTTAATTCAACTTCTACTTGATGAGGAAAATGCATGAACAGATTGTTTCCGGAAATGCTGTTCTTGTCTATTCATGGAGTTTTCGAGCAGCGCGACTTTGACGTATGGACGAAACATCATGTACAATCATATGTTTAAAAAATCTTGGAAATACTCATGAAGCAATACTACATGAACACTAAATATTACAAATTTTTTGAATATATTATTGTTGAAATGCTTCGCACATGTGTCAAAGTCGTGCTCATTCTCGACAACTCATTAACAGGTAAAGACAGCATTTTTCAGAAATGGAATAACTGTTCATATGTTTTCATACTCATGCAGCAGTTGAATCTAGCCGGACACATCAAAGAGTAACAATGTAAGAATAGAACGAGTCAGATATCGCCGCAATATTAGAACTACGCCCTCAATCGAGTTCGAAATTTAATGTAATCACGCTTCTTCGCTCTCGATCAAGAGCGATGTATTGACAATCACGCTAATTTGAGCTCGATCGAGTGCGAAAAGTGAAAATCGCGTTTGATCGTACATTAAGTCGACCAATGTTTGCTAATGGGAGGCTACGGTGGGATTAGGTTGACCAATATAAGCTATCGGCGGCGGCTGAAGGTTACGTTGGCTTAAAGAGGCAATAAAGTGGGATTAAATTGGCGTTTGTTGGCATAAGGATGGTTAGAGCGGCGCTTGGATGGCCATCGCACGAAAATATGTTGGATTACGTTGGTTCAAGACCGGTTCTAGGTTGGATTGCCTTCATAGAACCAATGTAGGCCCGCTGTATCATTTCCAACTTTTGACCATTGTAAATGGCCAATGAAGGTCCAACGTAGTACCAACGTATCTGTGTTACTTGGGTTGTCCTCATTGGTTTTATAGTTCTATGAGCCTTACCTTACTTTACTCATACAGAAACAATTGTATCATGGCATAACACATTTTAGTAACATATATTTTATTCGTTGTAAACCATGCTACTTGTACATAGTACTTGTCTGTGATGTGAATAAAATATTTCAAAGATGGAAATGTGTTTTCATTTTGTATCGAGTTAAAGCAGTAGCAACTACTGGAATTACTAAAACACCTGAAGATATAACAATTGTTAAAGCACCTAAACTTATTGTTAAGAATATGCCAATTCCTTGTGTTACATTCTTAACTTTAGTCCATCTCTTTCTTAATTTTTTATAATGTTCTAATCTTAATAATAATTGAGATTCTTTATCTTTCATATAACGTACTCTATCTTTGTGTTTTTCTTTATTCATTTTTTCAATGTTAATCTTTTCAATGTCCATTAAAGTAGAACTACGTTCATATGATAACGAAGGATATATTCTTGAGGTTCCTTCCACTTTTGTTTCATCCACTTTTGTTTCTTCCATTTTTAAATGAATATTTTGAATAAATATTTTGAATACAATCTTCTGCTATATTAGGACAACGTGATATTTTTTGGGCTACCTAAATTTTCATCTGCCTATATTTTCGGCCTTCGGCTACATTTTCGACCTTCGGCTACACTTTCGACCTTCGGGCTTCGCCTACGTGATATTTTTCGACCATGTGATATTTTTTAGATTACGTGATATTTTAAGACCGCCTAAATTTTCGTCCACGTGATATTTTGAGACCGCCTAAATTTTCGGTTACGGGATATTTTGAGACCGCCTAAATTTTTGAAATTTTGATTTTTTTTGAAAATTTGTCACTACCTAAATTTTCGCCCTTCGGCCTTCGGCCACGCGAAATTTGAAATCTACCTAAATTTTTGAAATTTTGATTTTTTGAAAATTTTGAAAAAACCCGCAAAAGTGTGACATCCGGCGCAAGCGAAGCGAAGCAAAGCGAAGCGAAGCGTCGCGCCGGATGTCACACTATATACTACTAACGATCGCCTGTTGTTGTGTAATGACGATTTTCTGACTCGTGATTTTTTGCATTCAATTAAGCTTCGCCAGTGAGTTGAAGCAAATTCTTAAAAGTGTGCAAAATATCCGCGGGATCAGCTGAACCACCAAAAGCATCAAAAACAAAATTCTCGTCATTTTTGAGATGCCCTCGTAGTTTCCGTATTATTCACTTTCTCCCTCTTTGAACCGAAGTTAGAATGCTGAGATATCGAGCATAGAGTAAGTGTATAGATATAGTGTCAACCTAAAAAAGTGTCTCTTTGCAATGAAAAGTTTTATATGAAAATATTCAGTTTTTACGGAGATAACGTTCCTGTGGTCCAAAAAATTATTTGAGCAGTTTTTAAAAAGCTAAATTTTTGCAAATTTATATACTACCGACATGAAGCCCCTTTATAAGTAGTATGAAGCAAGTTGGATGTCAAAAGGAATGAATATTTGCTAACAAGCATCTTAATTAATCGGAAATAGCTGATGATCTAGGAAATTTCATGAAGCACATGATAATACAAACCCCTGCAAGTCTTCAAGGAAGAGTTGAGATATTGAGAGCTTCTTGGCTGAGATGTCATGTTTTTAATTCAATTTTCATCGGCATGATTTTATGATTCACAAGGCGTCATTTCTTGAATCTGAATAATTAGTATGGATCCATTTGCATATTTTAAAGTTCACTGTGATCCGCTTCGTTGATTATGATGTTTTGCTCTATCAGTGGCAGTTTGTGATGTGATCACGCCTATGAAAATAATCTTATTATAATAAAGCTGAGTTTTTAATAATGGTAACCCATTGAATTGCTAATTTAACAAACTATGCTACTTCTCCTAGTTGTCATGACATGGAGGATTTGTGGAATACTATTCTCTACTCTGGATTACTATCATGATAAGTCAAAGTCGCGTACATTTCTCCAAAAGTGTAAAAATTTCCATATTTCACAGGTGGCACTGGATCTCAACTCATGTTCATTTAATGAAATCGAAACTGTATACATATTAGGGATTTTATGAATGATGAGTTGCTACTGTATCTAATACACCTACTCTATGATATCGAGGTTTGTGGCTTCTAGAAGATTGTTTTAAGCTTGCTCTTGCCTCTCTTTTTTCATCGCGGGAAATTTAGCAATAGCGGTTTTCTGACATGCTTTTCCGGTCAGTATTCTGGAATGTGAACTGGGGGAAGAACATCATAACACCGGCTAATCACGCAAACAATCGGCAGAGAAGTGAAGAAGTGATGCTCTAGGTGTCACACACTTGACTGTGCTCACTCAAAATCGTTCTGTGTTATAGTGACGCAAATACCTAACATCATCAGATAACACGCCTATGTTTTATAAGTTTCCGCCTAATAGTCCGGCAGCCAGAGCGAGTTTCTGCAGGAATAATGCCGAAAATGAGACTCTCACACGATCATTTCGGATCATTCACAGGATCATAGTCAGGCAAGAGTTCGTAGTAGGCATAGGGCATGCATCATTCTGTGAAAGTCACATTCTCGGCCCTGCAGAAACTCGTTCTGGCTGTCGGACTATAATCGTTACATGACATTGTTCATGCAGACTCTCAGATTATACATGTATGAGCTTGGATTGGAATTAAGCTCCAGCAACGCTTCTGTGTGCAACGCATGATTAGTCACAAACTGCACGCTAGTTTACAATGTCTCCTTGCTCTCGCCCTTGATGTTCGGCGACAAGCGTTTTCACTTCGGCTGCAAAGTCTTCAGATAAAAGTTATGGCCATGAAACCATCGATTTATTTTTTTTGCAGCGTAAAATCTATGTCCAAATTGTCCATCTATTGTGATCCTTCATATTGTTCTCTACAATAACGATCTTCCCTGTAATTGTATTGTCACTGCAGTGAGCAGTATTCATTAGCTGCTGTACATGTTTGCATCTTGTCACTCTGCGATATCTTCTGCATCCACAGAATTAAATATTTTGTGATTAATTCGAAATTGACGGCACATCGAGGATCTTGCTAAGTGGGCAAAAAGGAATTCCTAATACCTTACAGAGATAGGAAAGAAAGTCGTGCATCGCTTGCGGATTAATGTGAGTTCAAGCAAAAGTGCTTCGATTGCCACAATTCCTTCAGATTCGAGGAATTCAGATCATTGCGCACAAGTTTTCTTCATAATGTTGTCCCTTTTGATCATTAGGCCTACCAAAACAAATGGCAAGCGCACGAAAATTAGTTCACTTGATATTTTCACATCCTCTTCTAAGTATTCCTCACTGCATAGTGCATACACTGAATCGAATGTCAGCCAAGACAGCGATGTGTGTTTTGAAGTGTGCGAAGTGATATCACAGCATGCACGCATCTCTCACTGGCTCTCCATTCGAGAAGGAGCAAGTTGTCTAATTCTGTGATGTGCCATTTCGATGTTAAGGTTACATACAACCCTTCCTTTCTAGGAAACCGAAGACGCGCGCAGATAAATCTAATTCTGTGGTTGCATCAATTAATATCATTTCTAAATGTTTTCCTCTGTCAGTATATGTCATCTATTGTGTTGACAACTTAATAAGTTGACCTCATCATACGTGTTAGTGCGAATGCGCTGCCACGTTTGACTGTGAATTATCCCTTGATGAGGCAACAGGACTGCGACGCATACTGCGCAAAATGGAATAATAAATAGTATTAGCCTATCTAACGCGGTTGCATATACCGTATATATATATATATGCCAGGTAATTTGCATCCATTTATGCTTTATTTTAGCCGTGAAAACTCGTTTTTCGGATCATTTTTTTTGACAAAACATAACTTAGAACAATGTTCAAGATTTGTGATGTGAAATGACTTTTTCAATTTCGTCCATTTGGCGAGAAAGTCAAATTGTTTTTCATAATTGCGCGAAGAAATTCTTCGTTTTGGTTAATTGAGCAAAATATTCAATTTTGAACTTTCACAATCTTTTCATGTCCATGTATGTTTCATTTGGCGTATTTTCTAACCCTGTGCACCAGTCTGACATTCAAATTCGATTTAGCTCAGTGGCAATGCAGCAATAAGTACTGGAATATATTTAAGCCATCCCGTAATCCGCTACTGTGAATGTCAGAATAAGCATATCTTTCATATAAGAAACCTCAGCGATTCATGCGCTGTATGATCTAATTAGCAATGGAGAAGATGACATTGTGATATAACCCCCGTTATGAGATAGTGAAGACAGTGCAGAGGCAATGGTAAAGAGGACGAAGGTGGCCTTGACGATGATATATCAAGTATCACTAATTTGTACATGTATATGTACTACAAATATGAACATGTCTATCGAATGTCCTGTAGTGACACAATTGTCTAACAGCAAAATTGTGAGCTATCAGTTTGTTTGGTTCTTCTATTATCTTGTATTATGCAAATTTTATGCAAAGTATTGTAGAAAGTTAACGATCATCATCTGATATCAGGATCTTTCTCAGTAGGCCTACCAATGGTTTGAAAACGATGGACACACTCTGACCACACTTGCATCACTATTTGCTTAAGAAGCTTCGTAGTTGCTATTATTATAGCTTTCTACTCCTAGTGTAAACCAGAATGTTAATATTTTGAAGAAGCATTTTATTATTTTCCTCTCTTGTGATGCAGGGTAAGCATGATTTTGAAAATAACACGGTACATACGAGAGCTATTTTCAATAATTCTCTTTTATTACAGATTAGCAACATATGGCGCCCACTGAAGTTAGTGATTATGGTGTAGATGAGAAAGACGATTATGAACTCTAAAAAGATCAAAAAAATAATTGCATTGTAGAAGCCGGACGTCACAATTTATCGGTGGCAATGCGAAACGATGGTAGGCCTATAAACCATTGGAAAGTTACACCAAAGCAGCTGCTGCGCCTTGGCTCAACGTCTTTCACGGAAGAAATGCCGCATGCCGCATTTGGTGACTTATTTTATGACGACATGAACTGTTGAGCATACACACATAAGCAAGATAGTTGCTTTATAGAGCAAAATAGATCTACTAAAGAGAACATTACTGATATAAGTGCATGTGTGTAATGCATAAGTTTTAGAGGCTGTTATGTATTGTTGTGAGATCTGTTTTATATCATGCAACAAATACACAAATTGTTTTTTGAGTAAAACTACAAGTACAAATTGTAAATGATGCATTGTTCTAATCTGAATTCGATTTACATGTAGCCTACATGTAACTGAATAGTACATCAAGGCAGTTGCTAAGAATAATGGACGTGTAAAATAAAATTTGAAATGCACGAACAAGATGTTCGCACCAGACAAATTGTTGTTATTGCAGTTTTATAAAGTTCAGTGCTTCAGTTTTGTCTTTTATTAACACATCCAAAATTTACTACTTTTTAGGAGTGGTAGGACGCGATGGCATTTATGTATGCCATCTTCGAAATCGATCCGAAATGGCTCGTATCCATTCTGCAAGTGAAGATATGGATGTTTCGTGATGTTTCAAGCTATATTGATTGATGTAATTCGAAATATGCAAAGAAATCACAGACGCGTTTAATGGGTTAATACATGAATTTGGCAGATTGGTCTTTCATTCATCTTGTTTCTCGTAATTAAAGAACTCCTTTTTAACGTCAAACTGATTTTATCTGATGCACCATAATGTGTCAGACAAATTCCATGCAGGAGACCTGTCGTCAAAACAAGCAAATATAGACGTGACATTGAACTCAGTGGCACACTTTTGGAAGGAATACTTTTTACATGCTATTCAATACGACAGCTTTTAAAAGTCTGTCTGAAGGTTTTTGAGATAAAATCATCCATTCAGGTTGAAGTAAATGTTCAATGATGTTAAAAAAGAGAATATTAAACAGAATGCTGAAAGAATGTCTGCCCTACTTGTCTGGTAAAATTGTCCTTACAGATTTGTAAGTAACCGCAACTCAGATTTATTACGTGTAAGATATCTATTAATTATAAAGAGAATACTTTCATTAATATTTTTCATATCAAACCACAATTTCAATCGGCGCAGACTGATAATCGCAAAATCACGACAGGCAATGGTAACAGAGACGCAGCAATAATATAGTAATAAGAAGAATTGATTAATTTGTAATGTAAACGAAGCCAACATGCATGTATGATGCGCTGACGGAAGCCCTCAAAGTTAATGAAAAGAGGAAATCTTACATATGATATTAACTTATAATTTCATTGCCTGAATTTTAGGCGTCTAAGCCTACGACGGAAAAATGTGAATACTGAAAATGTTGACAGGATTGATAAGTCAAAAGCCGATTGGTTCACGCTCTTTCTCAATTTTTGATGAAATACCCTCTTACTCATAGAAATTGATAACAATAAACCTCTAGAATGGAAGTAAAGCTTCATGCAATGCACAATAGTGGCACATAAATCGCACGCATTTTCACGTAGATTCGCTTTTCAACGGTTGTATCATTGGGTTAGAATCAGTCACATGTAATTCTAAGCTTTTCATTGGCTCTTCATGCCCCAACTTAGTTCCCTCGGATATGCCGCGACCCTTCCTTTTTTGTCAACTACAGATAAATAATCTATTTCTATGATCCTGCTACGTCCAGTAAAAGCATAGGTTTAGGTTGGAGCAAAAAAACTTACTTTCCGAATTTAAAAATGTTTGCGGTCCATGTCGGTGTCGACGGATAAGTTAGCAAGCTTGCAGGATTTAATTGAGTTGATTGAGGTTTAGAGGTCCCACAACGAGCTAGAAACTGATCGGGTGACCGACAAAATCGATGTTACTAAAAATTCAAATTTCATTTAGCTTAGGGTCTAGATTGAGTATTTAGTAATAAACGAACAGCTAGCTGAAGTTTCAAAACATTTGGCTAATATTTTTGGTTTTACATGTGGGATCATTCTTCATTTCTTTTGGGAGTCAATAAAATCATAAAGCTGTCGTGAAGAAATACATCAATGTGCAACTGGAATTTCTGTGAACTGAATTCCACATTATCTCTCTGCTGTTCTATTTGCAATATTCAACCATCCCATCTTGCATTCGATACACGATCAATTCTTCTGGATATGAAGAGAGAGAAGTGATAGCAGGGAAGTGTAAGTTCTTGCAGCAGCCAGAAGTGGTGATCGAGTAGCTTCGGAAACTTCAGGAGAGACATCGACAGCTCGCTCGACTTCGCATGTTTGATTTTGCGAAGATCAATCGTTTTAACTGCAGAGAGTCAGTGGAAATGCAATGCATAAAGATCAATCTCAAAGCCATCTTGAACAAGGAGAAGAAAGACATCTACCGAAGACACACCAAGAAGTAGAGAAGAGTCAATGGCGATAAGACGAACTATACCGTGACTACTAGGCGATTTTTATGGCATTAAGCATAGAAATCCGACAAGTTTTTTTAAGTTAGTGAGACTAGAATGTGCAACTTCAGCAGTTGTGTTTCCTGAAGGTAAATTCAGCCACTCGACAATACGATGATTGCTAGATCTTAAAAGAAGCAAATTACTGAAAGATGCATAGTTGTAGATTCTTGCCGGAAAGCGATTTATTGCAAGGTACTTTATCAAAATGCTTTTATAAAGAGAAATTGCAATAATCATGAACATTTACGAAGTACACTGACATGCTGCCAGTAGTTTCTTATTTTCAACCACTAAAAGCCGCCATCGTTCTCATGCCACAAAAAAGGGGCTATGATATTCTGGAAATTTTTCTAACTTTTCCACATTTATTGCTTACACCACATGCACAGTTAGTGTCAGCATCTAAATCAGTAATTGCTTATGTAATACAGAGCCTACTCGATGCGATCTTTTTGCTAATCGGCATTAGAATAAGGCATTATCCGTGCCTAGATTCAAGATCGCATCAATTGGATGGCATCTCTAATAATATACCCATTGACAAGAAGTCAAGAACAAAAGTCAAGAACCGTGATATCACACTCGTTAACTATGTCTTTTGCAGTTTTGGAGAAAGTGTTGTCACCAAACATTTTGAGAGTGAGCATGACAATGTTGATTGAATTTGACTTGTTATGTCAGTTAAGGATGAAGTTGCAATCAATTACCGTGAAAAAATTAATCGTGACAGAAAGTAGAGAGTAAACTCAGTCGAGAGGCTTCTACATTATTGATGCTTGCATTCTCCACATCAAGGACACATGGCTCATTTATGAAGCGCATAGCCATGTGATGAAGGATTTCAAAACTTGGTTCAAGACTGCAAATATAATATTGTGTGTAATCAGGCTCCATAGAATTGATGTCAAGCATATAATTTCATGAAATCCACTAGAAGGTCAACAAATCAAAATCGAGACCTTTTTTTACAAGAAGGCACAAAATGATAATAATCCGAGTAGTCATTCCTGCAGCACAGTGAACAGTAGCATTCAGCAGCAAAGCTTTCCTGTGGCCATTTCGTGGCCACTCTCCGGCTCAAGTAGTCACTCTAAAGCTCATTAGAGCATGAATCATTTCATCAGATAGTTGAACAAAATCAGTCTATAAAAAAGTTTCCACTGAGTTAGAGTTGGTCTGTCATGAACAACATAGAAATTATAGTAGTCCTTGGGCCTTGTTGATGATTTACACCTGCACATGTCTGCATGATCGACAAATGATATTTGAACTCATCTCATGTGTAATTGAGGAAGTAGACCAATAATTCTATTTGCGAATGATGTTAAATCATATTTGTTTAAACAGAAAAAACAGATCTTGAATTCAATCTTTGTAAGATGACAAGTGTGTAGGAAAGCGAATAAACACGGCGGCTTTTTGAAAGTCGCTAAATGAATTATGCGCCTATAATGAGTCACAAAACTGTGTTCACCGTCCTTTTCAACTGGATGGTGTAATTTTGCATTACCTCTTGTATGCATGAATAAATGCAACTAATACATCGAAGCCGGTATATCGAAGGAATTTGACAATAGCCAGTACTTTTGTCCCATTATATCTCATTTCCTTTTTAAATTTATTCATAACTTTCAAACCTAATTTTTAATTATTTATCTTATTTTTTCCATTATCTTATCATTCTCCCACTGGAGGCGCCAAAGCGCTGATGTTTTCTAAAGTGTCAACCAACTTTGGCACCATGAGAGTAAGCATATAGTACAGATTGTTTCATAAAAAATGGATCACCCTTAAACATCGCCTTAACTTCAACTTTGTCTAACTCCGCCAAACTTGAACGAATTTTTCTGAAATTTGGAAGATATGTCAGTTATGCTTACTAATATCATTGTTGGAAATTTCAAGCATGAATATTGAGTTGTTTTCCTGTTATAGATAAAAAAAGTAGTAGATAATTCGATCTTCATTTAGCAATGCTACACGAAATCATACCTCACTCTTATAAAATTACATTTGTTTCCTTTGTTATGTAATATGTTGTTCTACAAGCCAAAAGATATCAAGCAAAACAAAAATAAAGAAAATCGGTCAATCAGAGCCAGTATAGCACCATTATTCATCAACAATAATGTAACTGCTACACGTGATTAAATGGACTTCATGTTCCATAGCTTCCTGACTTCGTTGCGGTGGTGTTGGCAGCACTCCTGATTGCTTTCAGCTAGAAATCTATCTCTTACCGGTTGAAAACAATACAAAACACAAATGAACAATAACGAGATCGCATTCACAAAAGGCAAAGTGTCAGCCTTGCTAGAACTAGGGTTTTCTTTGCGAGCTACAAGCAAGCGACTAAATGTCCCTTACACAAATGTGCATCGATGGCATAATGATGATTTTGGACTCTGTCGTAAAGAGGGCTCTGGCCGTCCACGCAAAACATCCAAACGTAGAGACCGCCTAATATTGAGATTTGTTGAAGTTGATCCAAGTCTCTCGTTAACTGAGATGGCTGCACTAGTCTCGTCTATTTCTAAGTCCACTATTCGTAGAAGACTTATTGAGTCGAATTTCAAGAGCTGTAAGAGGCCCTCTCAGATCGAATTATCAGATCAGCATACAAAAAGACGTCTCAGATGGGCAATGAGTCATTGTCACTGGCGAAATCAATGGGATCGGGTTGTCTGGTCTGATGAGGCATCAGTCCGTCTGAAGGATAATGATGGTCGATTGAGATTATGGATAAAATCTGATCAGGAAATTCCGAGACATTTACATCGTCCCCGGGTACAAGGTGGTGCGACTCTACTGATTTGGGCTGGCATTTGGACCAATGGCCGCTCTGAACTTCACATACAGCAAGGAACCATGAATTCTGAACGCTATGTGAATGTTTTACGAATGAACATTGGCCAAATGACAGATCAACTTGGTGATCCATCGACTTGGTTATTTATGGATGATAATGCTAAGTGTCACAGGAGTAATAGAGTCAACTTATGCAGGTCTCAATTAGGGCTTCGGACATTATCTTGGCCAGCTCGTTCTCCTGATCTGAATCCCATAGAAAATGTATGGAGAATTCTAAAACGTAACGTTCGTCGTTCACTGCTACCTACAGATGGCGTATCACAACTTACGTCACTGTTAAAAAGAGAGTGGAGAAAGTTAGATCAGTCAAAAATCAACGATATCATTGAATCAATGCCTAGACGAATTGGTAATGTCATTGACAATAAGGGTAGGGCCACAAAATATTAGCTTCTTAAGAACCGTTACTGTATCATAGCTTATCAGATTATATAAGGACATTTAAATATATTAGGGACATGAAATAACATGAAAAATGCTTTCTGTATCATAATTATGTTTTACTTAGTCAAATTTTAGAATGATCCACTTTTTATGAAACGGACTGTATAATCGGTCTCCTTTTTGGCAAAGTTAAAACCTTTAGACAGCTGGTCTATAATGAATAGTGCTCGCCACAGACTCCATTTCATCCATTTTGAAGTTGAAATTCGAAGATACACTGCTACGACAGAGCTGGACGGAAGTTCAAGTCTATTTCAATTGAAATATTACACTCCTACATCTCCATCGAAAGAGTTTATCAACTTGAATATTTCTCCCCTGATGCAATCGAGTAGATTGATGTAGAATCGGGTGAATGCAGGGACAATTTTCATTCTTTTATGTCTCCTAGCCACAGCTGTCCACATATAACTTTGATACGAGTGCGTACTGCAAAATATAGAATATTCAAAATATAATTTTTGCGGCAACTTCAATAAAAACTTGGCGATTGAAAGGGTTGTGCCACGATTTTGATACGACCTTCATGTACAGTTCACTTGCTTTTAGGAGTCATTTTGTCTTCAATGGGAACAAGAACGCCATCAATGTTCATTTGTCTGGTGCTCGCATCAATATCAAGCATGCAAATGACTGGTGCCTTTTCCGGTGGCGGTGTGATAGCGGAACTTGGTATGTTCGAAGACATGTTCGTAGTGATTAAGCCATAGAAATCCAACACTCTGCAGAGCTAGTCATAAAAAACGGACCACCTAAATTTCACTGAAATTCAATCGATTTTCATGCCTTCCGACCGTTTCTCACGTCAATGTGCCATGCATTATTCGAGAGCTTGCATTTTCAGCTTTGGAATGAGCTAAGATAGACTTGCATCCTTCATTGTATTTACTGAGCAGTGCTCAAAATACGAAAAAAACTCAATTTACAAATCGCAATTTTTCAAAAAGAAAACATGTGAGTATGATTATGAATCAGGCACAGTGAGAACGAGCATTTTCTGAGCTCTGTTTTGACATACTGGTCATCAAAATCGGTTAACTGATAAAAAATTAGTGATATCGTGAAGTTATCACATAATCATGACCTTTTTGGTTGAAAATGTTATGTTCTCACTTTTTCATCAAAAGTGTTCATGTTAGATGTCCTCTGAATCCTTGCGATGTGGGGAGCACGAATATGTAAGTTATATTCATGTAAGTTCAATATTTTCTTTTTCAAACTTCTTGAATATTTTTTCTCATATCCTCAAAAGAACACAAACATTGCAAGGTGAACGAAGGTTCAAAACAAGGCTAGTAGCGAGGGCATGTCTTTGTTCTCTCATAGCGGCTGCCGATTGTTTGCATTCATTGTATGTGTACTTTTGCGGAAATGAGAAAAAATATTGAAGAAGTTTGAAAAAGAACTATTGAACTTATATGAATATAACTTACATGTACATATTCGAATTCCTTACAACGCAAGGATTCTGAAGATGCCAAACATAAACATTTTTGATGAAAAAGTGAGAACATAACATTTTCAACTGAAAAGGTCATGATTTTGCGATAACTTCACGATATCACTAATTTTTTTATCAATTCACCGATTTTGATGACCAGTGTATCAAAACAGAGCTCAGAAAATGCTCGTTCTCGCTGTGCCTGATTCATTATCATACTCACATGTTTTCTTTTTGAAAAATTGCGATTTGTAAATTGAGTGATTTTTGTATTTTGAGCACTGCTCAGCAAATACAATGAAGGATGCAAGTCTATCTTAGCTCATTCCAAAGCTGAAAATGCAAGCTCTCGAATGATGCATGGCACGTTGACGTGCGACACGAATGGAAGAAATTACACAGCTGAAATTACCATAATCACACAGCCGTCCGTTCTAGTCTCACTAACTTGAACAAAGAGAAAAGTCGGATTTTCATGTATTAAACTTTTGCGCAATATGAATCCGCGACTTTTCAACTATGTCATTAATTGTCTGATAAAATGTGTATCGACTTTATTTGATACGGAGGGTGGCAAGCCCCTAAGACCACAGAATTAGACCGATCGTGTCTTCTTCTGTTTGACTAGAAAGGAACTTAGGAACATGTAACGTTAATGAAATGGCACAATCTACTGACATAATGCCATAGAAATCGAACAATGAACAGCCAGTTTAACATTAAACACGCAAAATTGTCTGAAGTTTTAGTGACAGTTATCAACCGAATCACACAGCAAAGAGAGACAGTCGATGTCAAGTTCTGCAGAGAAGTTTGTGAACGTTTTTTCGTGCGCCTGCTAACTTTTTTAATAATGATCGGAGGGCCCAACATCATCGAGAAAGCTTTTTTAGCGCAATGATCTGAATTCTTCGGCAGTCCGCAAGCGACGCACGACTATCTCTGCAAGGTATTAAGAAGTTCTTTTTGCCCACTTAATAAGTTCCTTCATGTGCCATTGTTTTGAATCAGTTTGCACTTCTATCAAAGTGATAAGCTTAAACAATCTAATTCTGTGCCTAAGACACTCTGATACAGAAAGCGCGTTCGTTTCGCTGAGCTCTATATTTCAAAGTTACCGCCAAAGATGTCTTCGACAGTCGAATAGACAAAAAAACACGCTTTGCACTTTACCAGAGATGAAAACTCCGATTCCGAAAAAAGTCGGAAAATTTTCGAACCCCTTAATACACCTATATTTGACTTGTAAATCAAGAAATAATGGTTTGGTGTTATTAAGTAACCTGAACGAAGTATGTTACGTGCAATACGTATTCTGCTTCACTGCCAAACAACAGTCAAAAAGTTGTCTTACTTGTAAAACGGAAAGTTAAGATTCGTTATGATAATTGATGTAGTCGGCTGTAAGGGGAGGACTTAACACAGTCTTTTCTTTCTGAGTATTACGGAAGAAATTTTGAAAAAACCCAATAAAACCCACCCTGGGTGGGTTTTATTGGGTTTTTTCAAGTCAAGTGGGTTTTTTGCCAACCCTGACTTTAAATCACTTTACCCTAAAGCTTGGTCGGACTGAATAGTCACATATGTGAATAGTAATCTACACCTTAAAATCAGGTTTATCCCCTTTATAAATTTCAGGATGATAGTTAATGGAAAAGTCATGCATTATTCATGCTTTTTTGTATTTATCAGAATAACAAATTACAAACTGGTAACCATGTAACAATAAAATGTAACATTGGATATCTCGATAGGCCTAATGCGTTGAAAAATTAATCATCAGACATACATAACAACTACATAAAATAGGCCTACTTGTACGAGAGAATATTGACATAGTGAGGGAAACAAATTAAGAGGTTACAAGAAGTTCATAACAAAATAATTAAATGTTAATTCAACAAAGTAAGAGAAGCCCTGAACTTGATCAAGTTTCTTTATTCCTAACGCGAGGCCTTTCAACCGTTACACATGTCTATATAAATAGCCGGTGTTACAGTTCAAGCCGTCGTGTTGGGAGTAAAGAAACTTACATCAAGGTCAGGGCTTCTCTTACTTTGTTGAAAGGTATAACCTGGTTCTCTATTCAGTGAAAAATTGATAGAATATGAAGTGGAATAGGGTCTGAGAGTTTCAGATATAAATTTCTGATGAATTCGATGATTACTGACTAAAAAACAATAATACAAAGAGTTCTGTTATGATCTTGAAAATGTAAAAAGCTTCCACTAACAAAACACGATATACTAATTGGTTAATTACACAATTACTTGCAACTTCTACTAACAATAATACCATTCTAAAAATTACTATTGAAGTTGGCCAGGTAGTCCTTTTCATGATTGCTTGTACAGCGTAGAGACATCAAATGATGAGGTGAAAACAGTGAAGAGATAACACATTCTCTCGAAAATGAACCACTGATCCATGAAATTATTCACTTAGAAGAAACATGATGCGTGCTTGTACGCATACAAAGTATTGATGCTTTAAGTCGAATGTTAGAGTTTATGGATAGAGGCATTATTTGGAGAGAAGGTGTTCTTACGACAACCTGGTCAAAGATTGGATGGAAACTCTATACAAAGTTAAAAACTGAGAAACATACTAAAATGTAAAATTCAGAGATCTCAGATACAGTAAAAAGTAAATGCAAATATCTTTTAGAGGCTCAAACTATTGCCTGGCAAAAAAGTTTGTGATGGATAATTGGTGTCGTCTTTTATTGACAGATGGAACAAATGAAATGTCGGCGGGTTCTGAAACCTGGTGGATTTCTTCTTTTGCATCTTCACTCACTTGAGTGTCTCTCAAGCAAAACGCTCGTTTCTTGGGAACTGTAGGAAGAGCACGCAATTTAGCTAAAGCCTCCTGCTTCTTTTTCTTAGCAGCCCGAAGTTCAGCAAGTCGAATTTTCCTTTCCGCTGTTCTCTTATTCTTTTTTTGTATGTTACTATCGGTCAGCATTTTTTTCTGCGCCTTTAGCTCCCGTATCTCCTGTTGCTTTCTTCGCAATTCCTTCCATGACGTTTGCATTGACTTTATCAATGATTTATCTGGAGCTTCGCGTAATGGGTCATTCTTGCGAAAAGATCGAAATCCCCCATTCGGCAATTTTGACTCGTACACCATGGTAAGTGAAGCAGAAATTAAAGATACCGACATTTGAGGTCGTTGTTCTGTTTTGATTGCATTCATAATACTAAATGCTCCTTCAACTTTTGGTCCTGAAAAACAGCTCAGTACAGTCAGTATAATATTTCTTAAATTTTATTGTTCTTGGGTAGCTCGATGACAAAAAAATCAATGCGTTCTTCTGTATTCTGTTCATGTGTGGTTTCGTTTATGTAGAATAGAAACTCCTGTCTTGTCAAGCCAGGATTGGAGACAAAATGGCCAAAAGCAGACAACAGAATATCAAATAGTTGGAGTGTCTTGGTTGTTTGCTTCTTGTTTGGATCTAGCACTTGAAAGGCTTCGACAACTCTGTTCTGAAATGGCAATTTTTTGAGGAGGTAGTCAATGACCATGCGTATGGCGTGCGAAGCTTCACCCCGAATTTTCATAATTTTTTTCAAATTTTGAAATTTTTTCTTCGTCACATAATTGGTTGCTGTTGGTCCAATAAAAACATCTTCAGGCTCGAGATACATTTCCTCATCTGACAAGTGCTCGGTGTTCAGTAAATTGTCAATTGAACAAGATGCGAGAGATTCAGGACGCATAATCCCACTTGATAGGCTTCGAAACACAAGCACCATTTCATGAAACAACTTATGCATTTGTGGCTCGTCAGATTGAAAAATTTTGAGGTACCGCTGAAACACTTCCATGATGTCCTTTAGGATTGACATTCGAATGTAAAACTGCTTCCTGCTGTAGAAAAGGGCATCAATAATCAGCTCTCGTCGTGCTTTCGCAGCCTGGGATGCAGCAGAGTTCTTTTTCTTCTGCCACCATAAGCGTAGGTCTTTCAAGTGACATTTCACGGCTGTAAACCCTTCATCCGTTACTCCATTTCGTCGCAAGATACTGTCAACTGTTTTATCAACAAGTAAACGAATGTCATCTTCGACATATGCGCTGTAATGTAGACGAAGAGCGTCATATTCTTCAATAAATTCATCGATCACTGGCAACTCCGACAGCCAGCGGTGAGGAGCACGCCGTTTCTGTGATAAGACTTTGATATCTGTTATACTTGATATCTCTTGAAGTGATGACTTCTGTACTTGCTCATCCAAATCGTGGCCGAGAGCATCTAGCACTTTCTCAACATCACCACTAAAACACTTTGACAGAACGCGTGAAGCATTGTGCATGACGTGACATGCATCTCCTCCAATGTCGACGATGTGGGGGATTTTTTGGCGAAGAAGTTTCTCAAAACCTCCGCGAATACCACGCATTACGTTGCAAGAATCAGTATACACTGACACCAGCTTTGAATAAGGTAGTTCTAGCTCATCCATTGTATTCAATACAGCTTTCAGTATGTGGTCAGCGTTAACATATTTGAGTTGAACTGATCGCAGATGTTGACACACAGACTGTCCATATTCATCGTCAAAATATTGGACTAATATACAAAGAACTCGCTGACCTGATGAAGAAGTTGATTCGTCTAAAGTCAGGCTGAAGTTGCAGTTTCTCAATTTTTCGACCAGACGTTGTGAAAAATATTTCGCAACTCCATGTTCAAGCTTATAACTTGCTGTGATGCGGCTAAGTCCTCGTATTTCATTCAGTGCTTTGCCATCTGCCGCACATGCTTTTATCAATTCCAATAGTTCCGGTGCGTTCGTCATAGGAATACGTTTGGTTGCCATAAAGGAAATAATCATCGCTTCCATATTGCATTTTCGGGCCGCCAACCCAACACATTGCTGAGCAGTTGGCTCACCAGAGCCACTAGCTAACGTAGCAGAAGACTTATCGGCCACATTGTTTTGGTGTTTCTTTGTCTTTGCATGTTTTAGAATAGCAGATTCGCCACGATTAGAATAGTTGATTTGTGCATTGTTACACCATCGACAAGCGACAATACCTGGGCTATTCACTTTAACGGCCATGAAGAAACTTTCTGTCCCGTAAAATCTACATAATCTAGCCATTTCCACAGTAATCGGTTTTTGATATTTCCATCTTTGATTTCCTCGCCACGTGTCAAGAATTCCATCGATTCCCCTACAAGAAAAAAGAGGTATGTATCATACATGAAGCCCTTGATGAGTTACTTGATGTTCATGGGTTAAAATAGAAGTATACGGTTCACCACTAAAGACGCAAAATAAGTAACTCTAACAATTTGTCCAGCAATCTGAAGTCTTCCAACTATTAAGAATCGTCCATATCCACGTGGACAGCAAGGAGAGGGGTTAGCGGTCAAAAAGCAGTTGATTAATAATTGATATATTTCAATGATAACTAAAATGATTTTCCTTGAGAGATGCTTTTGTACTGAGACTATAGCTTTCAGAATTTTGGTGGGCTCAAGAATTTATCAGCTGTCATGTCATCTTACTCGTGGAGTAAGGATGCGGTGATAATGTCAAGTGTCTGTGTCATCCATAATACTTTTAGATTGTCATGAATATATCAAGTTTAGCTATAGAACTTAGCAACTAATTGTCGTGTTACTAGAATGAAAAGTGAGGATGATAAATAAAAATCTTAGATTAGGCTAGCCCTTGTAAATTACAAAGATTGATGTTGAATCACTTGTAACATGGTTAAAATCTAGTATAGTTCAGTTTAGTACAGCTAACTTAGTTTTTTTTAGTTTTCAACAGCTGCATATCTACCTTCAGGTATACGCAGCGATCTGCAGAAGAAATTGATAACGAACATCGAATTCTGGAATTCAGTGCAGCTGTTGAAACTACGTTTTTGCTCAAATCCCTTAAGCTTTTGTTCTCCGATAAACTTCACACAAATATTTTCGATTTACTATTCTAATAAATTTTCGAATTCAAACAAGTAGCTGTATCTACATTCGTAACCAGATATTTTTGGGTATCAATCATAATATGGAGCCTGTAAATGACTGACAAAAAATTTTATGCGTGCAAAATTATCGAATTTTCTAGTAATTGAAACATCTATAATTATAATTAGTCCACGTTGACTAAGCCCCTCAAGCCCTACATTTGCCACAAGATGATCTATCTGAATCTGACGACAAAATGTATTTGTCCGCACGCACTTGTTTAGCCACGAGTACTCTTCCAACTTGCAGTGTCTATATCCTATGAAAACGATGTTAAATTAATTAATTAATATAATATTTCATCTATACTGGATTGTATCAAAAATCAAAATAAAGATCATTAACGTCAACTATTTATCAATATTCTATACTACCAGTATTCGTTCTAGCGCCTAAATAGCTAACAGTAAGCCTTTTCTACATCCACATGTACAGCTCTACACGACTGTCATATGTAAAGTCCGATAGGCGATAAAAGTAATTAGCTTATCTGATGAAGATAGGTCTATCATTAATTTGATGATGGGATCTTGAATCTTCATACCATTCTCAATAATTACACGAAACAGTGAAGGTAATTGCATGCATACTAAACACACTGTCGTCATTCTATTGTACATACATTTAAAGAAAAACAGTTCAAATTTTCAAAATATTTATTGTCGTTCAGGAAAAAGTAATTATACAAACTTAAGTGAAAGTATCCAGCAAGAGTCATTTCCTTGTAATTCACTTTGAGTACACAGATTTGAATAAGCGATTGAAGATACCAATAAAGATAGTCTACCAATGATATTTGATGACCGTAAGTAGTCATATCTGATCCATTTGAGGTTAAAATTCAATTTGCTGATTTGCTGATTCACAAGTCCAAAATGCATCCAACCACATTTGAAGTCGATAGGAAAGAGACTTAGTATCATCAGTTGATGAGTTGTAGGTGTAGCCAAAATATAAAACGAAAGGAAACGCCAATCTGCAACATAAACGGATACAGACAATGTCGGATTCCAAAAAATCCTACTTAGATCACAAATAAAATCTTTCTTTGTGTGTTGCAGCCACTGTGAATAAAACCTGAAAGGTGAAACCGAGATTCAATCAAACATCTTCGTGGACTAACATATCATATGTTGTACACATTGTTATGTCATGTTATATTGGCGAATCAAAAATCATACTGTTTAGATATATGAGCAGGGGGAGGGGGGTTCCCCCTATCTGTATTTTCTCATTTTTGGACGAATCTCGAGACCCAATGATTTTCATCCAAAAAAGTCGGAAAGGTCGGAAAAGTCGGAAAATTTTCATCTATGCACTTTACAAAGCGCACGCTACATGGCATAGACATAAAAAACATGACCGAAATACATGTATACTTAGTACTCATGAGCAATTATCAGTAGCATCGACATATCTTCGAGTCCAACGGAAGGAGAAATTTATCCGAACTTCAGATAACTCAAATCATTAAGGCAACAGTTCGAGAATCTTACAAAATGGTTGATTTTACGACTGAATATGAAATTTGTTACAGAAAAGATATCTGAGATAGCATGCTCTTCTGTCATGACAGGGACCGTTTTATTGAATGCGGAGATAAATTGTAAGCCAAATTTAGATTCAGTTAAAAGTATTGTTTTAGTAATTCTTTTAATTTCTACTATAGCTCATTGCCATGGACTCTTGAATTTTGCGGAGCGCAAAAAATATATGCACAAAACGATGAACAGCACAGAAAAGCGCACATTTTAATCTAATTGATTCACAATTATATAATCATGTTCTTTTAGTCTTGATTCTGCTTTCTATGTCGATCACACGATCAGACTATCTTTATCGCAAGGACAATTTTCCCCTTCAATCAAACGCACCTGACATTACCTTGAGGAGTCAATGTCCGCATTGGAGCATTCTTTGGCCCTAATTTCTCTATTACTTTTTCTTTGTGAACGTGAGCTACGCTTCAGTATGGGCAAGTTTACATAAATGCAAATTTTCTCGATGCCTGTGATAATGAGTGACCTTTCAGGGGAGGTATCATTGTCGTCAGACATTGTGACATGTTGGAAAGCCATTTGCAGTCGACTTCCCACTTCATCCATGGCACCAGTGCTTCGAATTCAATTGTGTGTTAACCCATTTAATGCATGGAAAAAATTCTCTCATTGTACCCTAATTTTTATACTAGAAACACCTCCTATAGAGCATTGCATCATCTGATTGTCGAGTTTTGATTTTTGGCATTAGAACATTGAAATCGGACCCGTAGATTATAGACCACGCTAGGGAGAACATGTGTGTGCCCTATATTGTCCTTGTATACGATTACTGAGTGATAAAATCGCGAAAATGCATCATGCAAATCATGCGCATGATTGCGATATGTGTGTATGCACACTGCATCCTTCTTGTGTTTTAATTCGAACATTTTTCAGGTTTACCGTATGTACATTTGCAAAATGTTTGTACTGCATGCGTGTGCCCCTATAACATAAAAGATTCATGGGTTAGAGTGCTCTCTCGAACCTTTGAACAGTTTGACAATTCATAGCTAAGGCGAGTTCATGGCTTTAGATCGATATACTCAATCAGTGTGAAAGTGAAATTACCCTGCGATTAATAATTGTAAAAGATGTCGGCCTACAAGTATTGTATATAGTCCGTAATGGTTTCACTAATGATCCATAGACTATGCAAAGGCTTTTCTATTTAGTTTTACATAAATGGAAGTGGCATGACAGATGAAATTAAATATTCTAATCAGTCCATGAGATTCATGTTAAGTCATTTGGTTGTATACCCGCATTGAAATGTAGGCCTATATCTACAGGCTTGTCATCGATATTCCATATGTTGCGCTCATAGCTTGCAAGGGATGTACAAGAAACCAATGGCGCTTAACTAGCATTCCTGTGATTTGTAATTGTAAACAATAAAGCAGGGATTTGGAGTTCTATCAAATGATAGGACTCCGGACTCCAGCCTATAACTTGAGAGGAAATAAAATACAAACAAATTATTTATCCTCGTGCAAAGCCGTCACTGTTTTGATGTCAACTTTCTCCCTCAAACAAAAGTACAGAGACAACAGTGCATGCTAAGCTTGTAATAGTTGAGGGAATGAACCGTGATAGTGAAAAAGGATTGTCTTTTCACTCGGTGAATCAGTAGAGAAGACAAGCCTTCCTAGTCTCGATCACATCTACGCATCAAAGGTCACATCAGAGACAAAAATGAAATACTAGTTTGTTTGAGAACATTACTTCTTACCCTCACGTTAATCGCGTGTAAAGGCCGGTTCACATCGCTCTGTATTTTTAGTTCTGTAATATAGATTGCGTTCTGTTTTTACAGAACATCTATTCTGTAAAACAGAAAGGGTTTGTGGCGGTGAGTCATCCTCCTTATGTGAACACAGAACAGGGTTTGTAGCTGACGTTGATTGGCTGAGATTAGCTGACATAGACACCGTTGAGAAGCGTGCATAAAAGTGAGAGCCTAATGTAAGCCACGCACTCGAAGCAAGATGACGAAGAAACAACTGCAGCTTCAATTCGATGAATTGCTCATGATCGAAGTTGAGTCTCGTAAACTATTGTATGACACACAATCATCGGATTATAAAGACATCAACAAACGACGATGTGCCTGGACTGAAATAAATACAGCTATCGGAGGAGAAAATCCGGAACAATGTCAATCTCGATTTCAATACCTACGAGGTGAATATTCGCGCTTTAAGAGATCGTTGAAGACAACAAGCGGGCAATCAGCTGAAGATACAGAAAATCTGCATTCATGTAACCCTATCTTCAAACAAATGAAGTTCCTCGACTCCTTCATAGTGCGACGGAAGACTTCGTCAAATCTCCCAAAGAAGCGTCTCCCTACTTCATCTGTTGATCTCAACAGCTCGCTCAACAGCTCGAACTTATCGAGCCACGACGATGAAGATTCCAGCTCTTCGAAAGAGATAGCACCGTCAAGAAAGCGTCAGCGATCTACGTGTAAATCATCCATTGAGGGGAAGATGGATGACACGTTGAACTTGTGTGTTGATCTTCTTAAAAACGATAAGAAGGAAGCGAAGTACGCGGAACTACTGGCCGAGGAACTTCGAAATATGCCGGACAATCTCCGACAATTCGCTATATTTAAACACCAAGAGCTGCAGTACAGTATACGAGCTGGAATTATTTGCCCTGAAATAGTAGGCGATATGACACCTGACACTTCATACATTTCTCAAAATCTAATGAGTCTATCGTAATGTAGCCTAGATAAATTTGCATTTTTCTCAATTGAAAAGCGTGCTTTTGTGCATCTTACTTTACTGGGCAATCAAAAAACCTCGCGAATATTGAAATATGATAAGTCGATTATACTATGTTGCATTCTAGGCCTGTAATCTGTAAGCAAGGGATGGGCATACGTATATAACCATGAGTCCGTATGTAATCATCTGGCAAGGAGGCTTATAATGATCACAATTAAATATCACAAAAAATATCACACATCCGATTTCATATCTAGTAGACCTATGGAGAATGATGCAATTCAATAAGGGCAATACTTTAAATTCCTTTTTCATGGAAAACTACAAGTGTACAGCACGAATTGCTAAGCTTAAGTCAATATGAACTTCCATACTTTTGATAGCTTTAAACTTCTTATATTATGTTTTTAAAACTACCATATTTTTTGATTAAATTTCTGGATAGATGGTGGATATACACAGTACTTAGCATTTTTTAGTATATCTGTTTGACCAAATGATATAGATGGATTTCGGCTGTACCAAAACAATGAAAATTTTATATTCCGTTTAATATATATGTATGTTTCTGAACTGAAATCGAATAGTCAATCATAACAAAGGGAGGCTGCGCTATAAACACGAAAGCAACATAAACCAATGCACTTACATGAAGCTGCTATACACAATGTACATGTATAGGTCCTCATCTAAAAATAGAAAGTCTATCAGATGCATTGATTCTGCCAGGGAACAGCCCCACATGGAGAAATGAAAAATTCAGAAAATTTATCTCTCACTCTACTCAAGCTGCGTGCGGAATTATTGGATCCCATACGTCCAATTTCAGTAGTACCACCAGTATTGGCAAAGTTTCTCCATGTTCCGGGAATGACCTCGCCATTGGGATCGTCACGATCAACGAAATCAGAAGGAATGTATTGTTTTGATTCATCCTCAAAACCGGATTTTTCAATTTGAAGATAATTATGCAAGGCGAAAGCTGCTTTTATAAACGCCTCACAATTTTCAATATCTGAATTGATTGGATGGCTGAAAATTCTCCAACGTGCAGTTGATACTCCGAAGCTATTTTCTATCATTCTGCGTGCTCGTGAAAGCCGATAGTTGAAAATTTTTTCTCGGTAGGAAGTAGAGCTTTCTCGTGATGTAGAAGCCCTTCGTCCACGGTATGGATAAGGCCGCATCAGAAAGGATTTCAGCGGAAAGGCTTCATCCCCCACTATCACATATGGTAACTCTGCGTCACTTCCGCGTACCGGTACCTTTTCATCTGGAGGAATATTGAGAAGATTGTTCTCCAACGATAGCAGGAGGTCAGATCCCGCAAAAACACCAACGTCTCCTTCCCTGCCAGCCCTTCCAACACTGACGTATGTGAAAACGTAGTTCGAGTCACACATTGCTAAAACAAGCGAGCTGAATCTATGTTTAAAGTTGAAGAATTCCGATCCTGATGATCCTGGGCATATGATGTGAAAATGCTACCCGTCAATGACACCCAGAACGTTAGGAAAATTCCAACGTTGCCAGAAACCACGACCGATTGTCTTCCATTCTTCCTTTGTCCTCGGACAGTTCAGATACTCTGGTGAGAGAACCTCCCATAGTGCTTTGGCGGTTTCTCTCAAAATATTACTTATCGTGGAGCGTCCTCGTTGGAAACGAAATGACAGGTCTTGTTGGGAGCACCCACTTGACAAATATACCAAGGTAATGGTCAAGCTTTCATCTGGACAGACAGGCTCTCAAAAGGATGACTTTTTGATTTGCTGAGAAACCAGAGATAGAAGATGAATGTATTTATCCCTAGACATGCGAAAATACTTGAAGAAGATCTCTTCATCGTTGTCGCGAATATGAGGAATAAACTTGCAGAATTCACTGCAATCAAGTCGACGTTGAAAAGCTGGACGAATCCACCAGCGTCTTCTTCTTCTCAACTTGCTATGAATCGCGTAGATGTGACGCAGTGCGATGGGAACTTTCAGTAGGCTATGTCTTCACGTTCCACAATCATGACGAACTGGAAAGTGACGCGAAAGCAAAATCCATACGTGTTATACAGAGTATTGTGAATCGCTTTAGTTGCTCTGGATTTTGAAATCGATACGATGCCAAGACTGGGAGCCATCTGTAAAACAGAACCGGCGTTCTGTAATACAGAACATCTACTTCTGTGTAAAAATACAGATGGATGTGAACCGACCTTGATGTTCTCTAAAGTGCATATTAAAATCGAAAGTGTACTCATTTTTTTTGAAGAAGGATGGTGGATTTTCCTGCCTGGTAAAGACTGGAGAAAAACCGTGATGGATGTGAAGCACACATCAACAAGATGGGAGGAGCCGAGTTCTATGCATCCAACTTAAAGCGACATTTGATAAGCTTTCATCGAAAATGATTGAAAATTGATACAGTAATGATCACTAAAGATAGGTTCAGACAAGCCTATATTGATCTATGACGAAGGTTACTAGTTTTTTCAAAAAAACTAGGCGTTATATACTTGCCACCCGGAGTCGGAGTCGGAATCCTTTCGAAATGATAGGACTCCGCATCCCTGCATTGAACACACTGACACGCATTTATAGGAAAAGGTAGAAAGAGAGTGCGTGCGGTCAATAATAAAGAAGCAATTTTTATTAAGAAGGTAGAGGTGAATGAACTTTTGATCCCTTTTTGGATGTTAATTATTTTTTTCTTTGGAGATCAAGTGCATGTTGTGTTGTTTGCTTTCTGAAGAAACTTGTTAGCACAATAAAATAACACTGGTGCTATTTCTTGTCGAATTTTCTTACACGCGGAACATTCAATCATAAAGTGATACCAAGTTTCCACTTTTGAATCATTACATAGCTCACAGAGACGCTCTTCATACTTCAGTCTATTATTAACTCACTGTAACGACATCTAAATTATGATTTCTTGTTCTAAATTTCAGGATGATGTTGATATCGTTGCAGTCAATATCAAAGTTTAGATATGTTTTCATATTGTTTTCAAACCGGCACAATTCTAAATAACTCAAACCAGAATGACTATCTTTCGCTGTGGAAGTCCATTTTTCTCTAACATAATGAGTTAACTGTATTTTTACAACTTTTGAATATGACTTTTTATCAGCTGTCAACTGCTCATCCCATAATTTTGATAAACTAAGTCTTGTGAGTAATTGCTTCATTCGCCAGCACCATGTATACCTACTATGATATTCATTTGAAATTATAGCCAATATGACTTATGTAACACAATATAACCTTGTATAACCTCCTTTAACAAGCTTCTTTCATCAGTCGTGATTATTTTTATCCAATGAAATATTGCTGCTTTATAAAACTGACAATCCATAGGATGTATTCCAAATTCACCAACAAGACAGTAATTTGGTGTAGTCTGCTTTAAATGATGACATCCTTTATAAAATTGAAGCTGTATCTGATCTAAGCCTTTTAGATTGTTAAAGAAGCAGAATTCAGCACAGTATCTCATTTTAGACAGTGCAAGCATATCAAATGCTAAAATCATCATATGCTATTATATCATTGCATATCAGTGCAATCACATAATACTGATGAAACAAAAGTGAGTAGTAACAAAGAAGATGAAAATGGAAGAAAATCAAAAAATTCTCCCGTTGTCGCTAATGCTATGCTTCACGATGTTGAAAGATAGATTTCTTTGGAAAAATTGAACTTTTATCTGACTTATTTTAGGAGATGTTAGAAGAAGTTGATAACGGGGACACTTTGTGCCCGGTCCTGATAGGGTTGAGCCACGGCGTACTGAAAGGAGGCCTGGAAGACGCTAGTGGCCGGCAATCTAGCAGAGTCCTACTAAATTTTACACGAGAAATCATTGACGATTGATTAGAGTTTCGTTGCTTTTTTGATCTTAGTTATGATTCATGTGGAAATTCTAGTTTGGTGAAATGTTAAAGCATACAATATGATTATGAAAAATGATTACTTAGCCTATTCACGTGTAATTAAGAGTAATATAGACATAAAGCACATTACTTAAGATAATTTATTGAAACTTCAACACTGATTTTTTGTGCGACGTTGTTGTTTCTTCCTTCGACAATTTCGCTACATGTAGAGTGCTTAAACTGTTCCGGGATGGTAATAATTCCAAGAAAATAAGAAAAGTGACGTATCAAAATGTTTATGCAAATCGATGAAGGACACAAACATGTAAAAATATATTGCAAATTAAGATGAAAGAAACCAGATCATATGACGGAATCATCAAGCCTCCTCTGCTTATTACTTGCGTTTTTAACTTTGCCACTCATCAGGGCAACTTGAATCTTCGACATAAATTTCACGTCGTCTCAATAAATATCCGCCTATATACACTACCAGGTCACCAGCTACCATTATGGTGATAATCGCTCTCAGCTATGCATCGTTTATTTCTAAAATACATATATTTTCTTCTTCCTGAAGTGAGCTGACGATACCCTTTATGCAAACTGAATCACTGACAGCGTTAATTCCTGATGTAATATGGCGAAGAAGGCGAAAAGAACGTATAGAGTAACTTTTTCTCTCAGATAACTGTATGAAGCGCGAGATCGGCTCATCAATTTAATAGCAAAAAGAAAGTCCTTGTTTGAATGTCTCCTCACGCTAACAGCCTTGAAAAAATTCATTCGTCGAATTTCAGAAAAAATAAAATCACATCAATTTGATTCATAGACTCTTACATAGTTCACAAGCCTCCAACTGACTGAACTTGGTTATTCGAGCGCAGCCACCATGGAAAGGAAAGTACAGGCGCTCAACTCGATCGTAGGCAGAACTAATACTTCCATTAAAACTCAGCGTGAGTTGATAAAGGAAAATGGGTCCATCTTTCTCCTTAGAGTGCATGATCAATTCCTCAACATGATTATAAATGATCAAGTCTGGATATCGCTGACGTAAAGGCTCTGCGTCTAAAGTCTCAGGTAATTCATCGTCAATCAAAAATTTAGGCAATTCATCACATTGCTGAGAACGTTGTTGAGCAGTCAGTTTAAGTTTTTTACTTTGATGGACTACATATAGATAGCAGGGATCTCGAAGTTGTTGTCGCACACCTAGGTGGAACACAGTCGAAAACAGAGGATGGTAATAATGGTACGCCGTTCTGGTTACCAGGACATGGTTTGCGTCTAGAATCAGTAGGCCAGTGTAATTGACAAACGCATCGATTCCTTGAGAGAACAAAACCGAGAAGAAATGTATTTGGAAGAGCTCCCAACGAAGCTTGACAGTCTTCTAAATCTTTCGGAAATCTGTAGAGTGGCACTGAACTGGGAGAATCCTTGTAGCCAAAGCGGCAACCGTACACAATGCATTTTCGACCCATAGTCTCGAAGCACTTTATCACACACAGTAAGAAGAGGAATACCGCAGTTAATAACGTCAAGAAGTAGCTTCAATGCTGCGATGTAATGACATTGTGTTCTCAGTCTAATGAAAGACTACAGGAAGAAAAATCACGGCGTAAGAAAAATCAATACAATAAGCTAAACAGCAGCGCGTAGCGGTTGACCGCGATCTGATGAGTCATGTCAGGCAGCGCATGTGATCTGAATAAGCATTAGGATATGTGTGCTGTACTGCGAGTACTTGTTGACTATAGAATCAAAGGCTTAACTCGGTAAAAGTGCTCATGAAAAACATTATTTCTAAATAAGTAGGACTCCGCTAGATTGACTGCCATCGGCGTCTTCCACTCCTCCTTTCAGTACGCCGTAAGTTGAGCTGAACGCTATTTTCAACCACGGCTTTAATCCCTTCCAAATTATGGGCAATGCGTCAAAAGGTCGCTCTTCCATTATGCCAATGACAATTTACTGAGTTATGGAATCTCGAGAAACATAAGTCCATGGACAGAGAATGGTTGTCATCCATCTGCCGCATATCATGCTAAGATCTTCCATAAGCAATTTATCGCAAATTACGAAGTATTAGCTGCAACCTCTACATGACTGGTGACATCATCACTGTCGGTCATGAGATTGTAGGTGTGGGTCGAAAAACATACTTTTGATTGTGGCTACATTATGATTTCCATTACTTTTGTGAAATAAACACTATCATTATTATTATGGGCTTCTTTGACATTAGTGCTTGAATAATCCTGTCATCATTTGACTTTCCTATGTATTTCGCGAGTTTTCGGATCATTCACCCATTTTCAAACATGTAAAAGCAGAGAGTGTTGCAGTCAGATTGCAACTCACTGTCACTTGCAAATTCTATGATCCTACTGGCAACGTCTACGATGTTCTATAACGAAGTAAAACAAGTCGAGGGTACTAATACTATCTACTATAAAAGTAATAAATAAACTGAAGAAACTACTTCACAGGCAGAAAGAAAACTGTCACTGAATTTGCAGCAGCCGTCGATTGTGAAACCACTATCAATCTCTATTGCAGATGTTCCATCTCATTATGTGAATTCCTTCCTTTGTTCATTTTCTCCCTAATCTATCTTAATGTCATAGAATTGAAAACTCAAAATTCTGTCTGTGGTTGTGTGTTTGACCTTCTTCGATGATTACTGAACGCATCTTCACTTCATGTACATCTTCTTACTTAATTTTCTTGCGCTTTCCAGCTCTCTTTGACGCCTCTCCAACATAGACATATCCACGATTTCTGCATTCATGTCTATGGACGATGCACACGCGATGCAACACCTCGACTTTGTTAAGTTTTGGTCTGCTGATGATTTCTCTCATGGTTAGTGCCCTTAAGCATGAACAGCTAGAATACTATCAGATTTTTAGCTGTCTATGCCTTAAGCATCCAATCTTCACGCCAACTCTACTTGCGATGCCTTCAATTTGCTCATGCAGCACTGCACGACTAGCATCCGCAGAACTCTTCTTCCGTGTTACACAGAAAGTACCTCGGCGTTCTCTGATCACATACTCTGGATATCCAAATTGACGAAGATGTGTTGAAGAGTCTTTTAGCTTTTTCTTTTTATCAAAAATTGCTCAATTAAAGGATTTCCACTATGTGTGGCTTATGACATTTTCTTTCTGGCTGCAGTCTAAGTTGTCGAGACAGCATGATTGAGGAACGTTCAGTCAAGCACTCAGTATATGAGGAATACATGAAATTTTACCATTGTTAATTTGTCCAAATGTGAATCCATGCTATTCTTGGACAATGACATTACTCAGTCTCCTAGCAATCCATTTGCTTGTTGATTGGACTTGAGAGCTCACTCTCAGTAGCCTGCAAGTGTTTGATGAACTGAATTGCACCTATGTCTTCAGTTTCAAAACCACATCTTTTCGATGATCTGAGATTCATTATTGAATTGAAATTGTAATTATTGAAGCTAGAACTTTTATTAGCATCGAATTGGAAAAGTTCAGTTTGCAAATGATTAATTTTCTTCTTAACTATTTGGAAGCGCAACTTTCATTGGCAGCAAGATGTTTTCCTTTTTGTGAAAGAAAGTGAATAAAGCTAGCATGAGATGAGAGAGATGCTTGACTGAGAGCATATAACGTAGTCTGTAGTAAAGTACGTGTGATACCGGTAAAAAATGAATCGCCTTAGCAAGTAGCACTTACAATCCCATGTGTTTTTAAATCATGACAATGCGCAAGTGTGCGTCATCATTTGACTCCTGACTTTTTTATTGCAGAAGCAACAACGACTATTTTCTCATCAACCAATGGTGGTATGTTCAAATTCATTTGACCGATAAATTTATCTTAATTTTATGTTGTGACCGGTAAAAAAATGAATCGTCTTAACGAGTAACACTTCCAATCCCATGAACTTATAAATCATGATATATATATATATATATTTAGGGTCTGACTATTTTACAACCCTTTGTCCCTGTTCAGACCTTGAACATTCTGAAAGTCTTCTGACAAAAAATGTCAAGAACGAAGTAATTTCAAAAATACTATTTCGCAGTTTTTCCCCTATTTCGTATCCCCCTATGGATAACTGATTCAAAAATTGAGTGCGACATTAATTTCGAAACACACATACATAGTGTATATAAGTGTTATATCATGGCACTTTAGACTATAGGGTCACGAAACTCACAAGTAAGTCAATTGATTGTCATTGGACTGGATGATTGAGGCAACAAAGCAAAAGACAGCTCCCTCTAGTAGGCCGAACGATTATAATAAAATAGTGACGGTAAAATGTATTTACAGGCCAACGTTTCGACAGTCTCTGTCAGCGTCAAGGGAAGGTAAAAAGTAGTTAGGAGTTGTTTATATACTGTGGCCTTAAGGACAAGTATCGTTCAATCGATCAGCTCGTGTTTTCGATTTAAATTGTGTTTGCTCAATCTGATAAAGTCGACTTCACTTAGAGGTGGCTCTATTGGTGAATTAAGTTTGTCAGGGATTTTAATGTCAAAGTCCGTAATAGTAATTTTACGCTGACGATCTTTATTCGCATACTCTGTCAACGCACTGATATTGTTCGATAGCTTTAGGCCCTTTCCATGAAAATGATGCGATGTCTGTCCTACGGTATGTAAGAATCGTTGCAGCATCTGCAAGTAAAGCAGCAATTTCAAAACTGTCATTTCAAACGATGCGATGATCAAGCTTATTGGATAGATTAATATCGTTGCGATTTTTTAAACGACGAGTTGAAAACATGGACTGGACGTCCTATTAGGTTTGCTGATTATTAAGGTAATGGGTATTTCTTTCTAGCACAATGCACCTATAGCCACAGAATTACATGAGTTGATTCATCTGCGCGTGTCTTCGATTTCCTAGAAAGGAAGAATCATATTTAACCTTAATATTGAAATGGTACATCACAGAATTAGACAAATTTCTCCTTCTTAGTATTCAACGATGTGCCGGCGATTTCGAATTAATCACACTTCCAGCAAACCGAAGCAGATAAACAAAATATTTAATTCTGTGCGTATAGCCGTTATTGCTCAAGCGAGTATGCAGACGTTCAACAACATTATGTTCCAAAATATGATTTATAGCATCCATCCCTGACGCGCTTTTCACTATTCTTTATGAAATGATCTTTCTTATGTTTAGGAATCTAGCTATCTTTTTGGAGAGTGATATTGGAGTGAATGGTTTTGGAGTGACACTGATAATTTACATCCTTATTATCAATACCAATATCGAGGAAATTGAGACGCTTTTTTGTATTGCTTAAGTCATAAGTCATAAATGTTTATTCTGAAATATACAGAAAACGCAAAGCGATGGCCTCAAGGGCACTTACAAGCAAGCGTTGCTAACGTGTTACATATGCATACGCAAAGTTTAGCATCAATAAAAAATACATGAGATACGTCGTATATATTTACAAATACACCAAGTGATCATGATGTGCATGCACATCATATGCCATCATAAACAAATTATGTGAGACCTACATAAATTATTTACAAATTTTCAGAGTCATCATGATATACATCATATACCATATACAAAATACGTGAGATCTATAGGGTCTATATTAACAAATTTGAAGAGTGATGATCACGACATGATAAGAGTTCATTGGATGGGAGTTCATTTGATGGGAGTCCTCACAATGGAGCAAAAGAATGTAAATGCTTAACATCTAATTTAATGATCATGGTCAAAATATATACAAATTCACTCGGATCAATGAGATTGAGACTCTTCTTGATCTTCATTATGATGAGAATCATCTTCAATATGAAATGTAGGAATGTATTTAAATAAAATTTACCATCAGGTATAAAAAGCACTTGTCAAATAATTTTATACAAAATCACATATTAACAGTCACAGTATGAGCAAAATTCACTTAGATCAATTGATTTGAGTCTGTTCTTGAACATCATGAAGTTTGGAGCTTTCACTATTGAATCGTTTAATGAATTCCATATTTTGATGACGCGAAAGAAAAACAATCCACTGAGATAGTTCGAATTAGCTTTTAAGACTGGCACAATCTGACAGCTGTGACGTGATTGACCTCAAGTAATTTGAGATGAAAGGTAGGTGGTAAAGAAAGAGTTGAGCGACAAGTCGAGATTGATTGTACTACAGTTTATACAAGAAGCACAAGTCCAACAAAATGCGACTATATTCTAGAGATTTTAATTTTAACAATTGTAATCTGTGAGAGTAGCTGTCATACTTGACACCAGAGCGTTTACAAACGATGCGGGTGAAGAATCTCTGAACACGCTCAATACGAAAAATGTCGCGTTTGAGGTACGGTGAAAAGATTAACATGTGTTATTTGGACAGGATCAATCTCAGTGGGAGGTTGTCCTTGTTTAGGCAGGACTTTTATAACTCCTCCATACTTTGATGGACTCCCGCAAAACTGGTTGCTCCTGGCAAAATTAATTGAAGATTCAGCAGTATTCCAGTAGGTTTTCAAGCATGAGACCTATGGGACATTCATTCATAGCTACAGATAGTTCATGAAAAACTTCAGCACGGAACAATTGACTGCTGAACTAATGGTTGGTCCATGAATAAGAAATGAATGAACACATTTTACGCAGCCTACTGTGGATTTGAGGCACCAGAAACAATGCTAAAGAGGCTAGAATGGCTACAGATTTCCCTTGTGTATTGCAGATATTCGGGATCTGTTGAAACCTTACGAAAGATATTTCATTTGTCTCTGTGAAGTGACGAAAGACCCGTGTGAGGTGGTACAATAACTTTATGTCGTCTCTTCAGACATATTTGTCCTTGATGTCAGTTTTACCATTGTTGAAAGCTGTTTTCAGTTAATCATATTTGATTATAAAGTTATGCACAAAAAGTTCGTTCTTTAGTGATGCAGTTGACCCATGAAGCTCACAATCCATGACAACACTAAGAACACGATCCAAAACATGATGGTGGGAGCTGATGAACTTGAGTTTAGGATGACCTTTCTCTTAGAACATCTGCTGTAGACGATCAACATCGCCGCGCCTGTCTTTCAACAACAGTTAAGTCTATTTAAGCGATCCACCTACTTGAATAGTCATTGGTTCATCTGATAAATTCAGGGATTCTCAAAGCCAGAAACAGCCCGTCAACTGACAGCTTTCAGCTTCGCTGCTATCAAATTTTCCAGGAATATAGTACAATGAGCTCTAATGCAGTGTAAGTGAACTCTAATATTTGCTTTGCTGCATGTAACTCTTAGATTGACATAACTATGTGTCGGTCACACAAAAAGTTAAATTTATCGCAAATTAGGAATACGGAATATACGAGTAGTTATAAATGGGGGTGAGCGATTATCAAGTTTTCAAAGTGATTTGTTCGTGACCTTTTTTATTTTTCAATGGAATTAAAGCCGCTTTGGTAATAATTGTGGAAAAGTTCATTCGTTCCTACTACTGGAAAAATAATCTGAGATGTTTCACGGATGACATGACTGTCACCGATCATCAGACAACAATATAGAAAAAGGAAGTCAATTTACAAAATCATGGTTATACAAATTTCAAATCTTTATCTATTATGTAAGAGTGGACAATAGAAATTTCGTCGATGTCTGCATTTTGATATTCTTTGAGTTCTCTTGTTTATCAGTGCTTCAGAATTTGCAGTGATGATATGATATTTTTCCGATAAGCATAGACTGCAATATCGGCTTCCACATGAGTATGGGTTTGTTTGTTGGACTATGTTCCATTTGATATTATATGGGATATTTTTTTCAGTGACCATATGTACTGTGACAGCGAAGTTTCATTTTTTATATCGTATGTTGCATTTATGTCATTCGTGAAACTTTAAGTAATAGCAATAAATGATCTAGCTGAAATGTCATCAAAGCTCTATTCTCCTACAATATTGAACACTATTAACACTGAAGTTGGAACACAGAAATCGTCAGTTTATATATATATATATATATATAAACTTATTGAATCAAAAAACCAACGATAGAAAATATTGAAAAACTTGTATAATCTGTAGCACTGGCGCTTTCATGTATTCAAGCTTCAGGTGCTTTAGAAACCAAGTGACATAAAATATTCAAAAAATCTCGATGTAAAAAGTATTCATAGAAATTTAGTCTGCTATTTGGCATTCAATTTAGAATGGAATAAGACAATGAAATATCTCTCTTTGGTTTTTCGAAAAATATCAGCGGCATTATACATTTTATAAAAAGGGAAGATGAACTGTAATATACAATTCACAATGGAGATGGACGAGAACAGAATTTCACTTGGATGTATTGACTGTGAAAGAGAATGACAAAATCGTGACAGACATGTTTTATTAAAGTACAGATACTCAACAGTACCTACAGGATCCAGAAAACGGAAGATGCCAAAGTTAAACAATTACCCTAGTGTAGAATCCTGTAAATAATTAGGTAATTAAAAGTCATGAACGAATGAATATAAATTAATACTGGCAACATAGAGTAACCTACTCTAGTATAGAGCAGGTACTGAAATACGTATAACGGCAAGTCTACTCAACTGAAGATGGTAAGGGAAATAAATGAATACTTATAAACGATTTTATTTTTATCATATAAGAACTGAAATGAGAGTTCGTCATGGACCTGACGAGAAGCTAACTAAAAATAACAAAAGGTGAAAATTAGAAACCTAAAACACCAAAATTAAGTTTGCTATGTATGGAGTCATCAGGGAGGAACCATGTGGCTGTATGAAGCAAGGTTTCGGCCTCTAAACTCCAACCTATACCATATGGCGGGGCCAGGCCAACCATATCAAATGTACGATATGGAAGGTCTCTCCAAGCCTGAGGAAAATCTCTTAGACGTTATAAACAATTAGAAAATTTATTACCAACGGCACCTAAATTAAGAAAAGGTTTTAAAACAGAAACAACTATATTTTTACCAGATGATCCGCAAGAATTACTAAATAGATTAGATATTTTAATATCTGCAATAAAAGAAGGACATAATTCTAGTTTCAATGAAATTCATGCTTTATTAAAAAGACTATTAAAAAAGAAGATTCTAAATGAAGAGGATTATAAAAGTATAGCTGAAATATGCTGTTTTTAATTTTTTTTATAAAAAAATATTTATTTAAAATTTTTATTTAAAAAATGTGTTCAGTAGATTTAGAAAAAATTAATAATCATTTAGAAAATCTAACTGAGATTTTGGGTTCATCAAAATTTAGTACGACGTTAAAAATTGTAACAACTACTTCATCACACACTTGTAATTTAGAACCCATTCTACATTTGGAACAAAATAAAAATTCTCAAATTGCATGAACTAGTTTTTCCACATTTAACACTATTCAAAACGTTATCAAATATGTGAATGATCAATTTAGATATTCTACTGATAAAGGTAAAACGTGGAAAATACTAACTTTTCTTCCTGGTTCTTGCAAAGTTGAATCAATATCAAATGAAACTAAGAGACATTTAGGTATACCATTTAAAGATAAGAAACAATTACATTTCGCAGTTGAACCAGCAGTTAATAAATTTTCTCTTACTTTGGACGAAAATTATCAAGTTGATTTTAATCATGATAGATCATTATCAAAACTATTAGGATTTAATAAACAAACCTATAGTCAAGGTTATCATTTAGGTGAGAAGATTCCTAAAATAACTGAAATATATTCAATTGCTGTACATTGTGACATTATTGAAGGAGGATATACAAATGGTAAATTCTCAAATTTAATATTCAGTTTTCCAGCTTTTGAAAATAATACCCATTGGTTATAGATCAAATGTAATTCCACAAACATTAATATACTTCCCTATTACAAGAAAATCCATTAGCAGCATTAGCATTAGAATTACGGATGAGAAAGGACAAGAAATAAATTTTAGAGGTGAAGAGATTATGATAGATCTTTTGGTTAGAGAAGTTTATTTTTATTAAAAAAATTTATTAAAAATGAGTGAAGAAATTTCTACAAACCTAGCATTAAATAAAAAAGTGAAATTCAATCATCATAGAAATCTATCCAATAAAGTTTTATCAGTTATTTGCAGAAGATCAGGATTTGGAAAAACTTAAAATTCTTAAAATTCTAACTACTCCAAACTTTTTAGATTATAATAATCTTATAATTTATACAACAACAGCAGAACAACCTGTTTATCAATTTTTAAAATATGGATCTGAAAGTAATCTTAAAAAAAAGCAATTGCTTCTTTATTCGAAGAATATGAAAAATCTGAATATGAAGAGGAAATAAGTTCATGGTGTGAAAAAGCAGCGAAAAATAAACAATCAGTAGAATCTAATATAAATAGACATATAACGATACAATTAATAGATGATGGTGGTAATATGCAAGATCCTAGTAAACTAGATAAAAGAATGAAACATTGTCTAATTTTTGATGATTGTATTAATGATAGAAATCAGACAATTCAGAGAAATTATTTTACTAGAGGTAGACACAAAAACTGTAGTGTTTTTTTATTTAACACAAAGTATGTATTCATCAGACAGAAGTGTTATTAGAGAGAATGCAAATATATTTATGCCAATTGAAATTAATTCAAGAAACTTAAGTGATTTGTTAAGAGATTTATGTATAAGAGATAAAGATGACTTTAAACATTCGTGTAATAATTGTTGGACAAAAGATTATGGTTTCATTACAATTAATATCGATAAAAAAATACATGATAGAGTTATCGAAAATATTTTTGAATAATTTCTTCTGGAGTGAACGAATAATTTTTCTGTATTGAAATTTTTTATTAAAAAAATACCAAATGTGGAATGAGTACAAGATAGAACATGTACCAGTTTTAAAAGATTATAGGCATCCTACAAATCCTCTAAATTCGAAGAAAGAAGTTAAATTTTATTGCCATCGCAGATATATGCAATTCGTTAAAGATTATAAAATAAAAAATGGTATAAAAAGTTATGAAAGAACAAATGACTTTCCACTTTGTTTAAGAAGTTTTAGAGTATTTTTAGCTTTTAATAATTTATGGTGGTTAATTCAATAGAACACTTCACAGTTTATGATGTAAAAACATTACGACAATTGAATATACCTTTATTTATTTCAGACTTTAAAATAAAATTATAGTTTTTCTTTTTAATAAAAAAATCATAATTTTCTTTCAAAAATATGAAATGTAAAATGAATAAAGGTTCGAAACCTATTATTGATGAATTAATAAAAAGACAAATGACTGAATTTGATGAAGAAATTGCTTCATTAAATGCTTCAGAATTGTTTCATTATTGCTTCAGAAACAGAAATGGATTAAAGAAAAACAGAAACGTATTAAAAAACAGAAACGTAGTATTAAACGTAGTATTAAAAAACAGAAACGTGGAAGAAAAGAAATATTGGAAACTCCTATTACTTATATTTTTTTAGATGAGAGAATTAAGGATGAAGTGGGAGAGGATTTAGTAAATCTTTTTAAACCGAATGAAATTAAATATGAAAATGTATCTTTTAGTAATGTAGTAAATGATGTACGTAAACTTTTAGCAAATGGTAAAATGATCAATTTACTTGGAAAAGTTATTAAAGATAGTGAAAATATAATTCAAAACTTTCACGTTACCTTCTATAATAAAAAGTCATTTGAAACATGGTTTTCCAATCTGAATGAGAAATCAGATAGTCATGAATGGATTTTTACAGGTAATATTAAATATGAAGATTTTGGAATGAAGATATTTCAAAGATCACATACAGGTGCTGGTTATTATATGAAATATAGAATCAAAGAATATATCGGACAATATTGTTATATTCCTTCCGAAGCTTTCTGTTTTATAAAATGTTATAATTATTTACGTTGTTCCAGTAAAGAACAAAACGAAATTATGAGAGAAATGTTTAATAATTTTTTATATAAAGGGAAAGCCACATCTAGAACAGGAGTAATGTCAAATTGCAAATTTTCTCAGTTCAATAAATCTTTTGGAGAATGTGTTCAATATTATAGTCCTGCTAATCGTCATTTAAATCTTAGAGGTATTACAACTACATATAAATATGTTTATTACAATTATTCTCACGAAGGTTCAACAGTAGGACACTATTGTTTGATAGACAAGAATAATAAACCCGCAGCTATTAGAGAAATTGAAAATAATTTCAAACAAATATATAAAACAGTTAATGATGAAAATTTAACAACACTTCCGTATAAAACCGTAACAAAGAAACCAATTGACTGTATTGACATATATCTGGGATCTCGAAACTTATCCAGATCCTAACTGTTCAACAGCACATCCTATTCCTTATGCTTTAGGTGCTATCAATTTCAATAAATTTATATGTTGTTTACCAAAGCAAAGATTGAAAGAATTAGACACACGTTTGTTAAGTGATATGATTAAAATTAAACAATCAAAAGATGAAAATGAAATTAAAGAACTTAAGAAACAGATAAGTGAATACAATGACTTAACTGAACAAGAAATTAACAAACTTCAACGTTGTGTGAAAATCGTTATTAGGAAACAAGATGAATGCCCAATACACCAATTTTTTAAAACTCTTGGAGAATTTAATTATTCGAAAGTAAGTGTAATAGCTCACAATTCATCAGGCTTTGATTCCTATTTTCCGATAAAAGCTAATTTTAGATTAACTAAAGCACTACTTAAAACTTCAAGAGGAATATTAACTGCTTCATTACAAAATCCTTATTCAAAGATCCTTTCGATTTAAAAACAATATTAAAAAATCATCACCTCGAAGTACACTAGCACTACAAACTATTGTAATGAAATGTAGCTATCAACACGTGAAAACAAGTCTTTCCAAATGGTGTGAGAATTTTAAAATTCCTACCAATGTGTGTAAAACAAAATATGAAATTGGAGAAATAACTCATAATAATTATAAAGAGAAAGAAAATGAATGGAAACCATATTTAGTTAATGGTGTTCTTTCCTTAGCATTTTGTATCTTCAAATATAATAATGTTATGCAAGATTTAGTTGGAGAAGATATAACTACCAATTTAACATCTTCTGCTTTGAATTTCAATGGTTGGATAACGAATGTACAAGATAATAATAATACAGAAATAAAATACATTCTGATACTGATTTATGGGCTAGAAATTATATTAGAAAATCTGTTAAAGGTGGAAGAGTTTCAGCAAATATAAGACATTACATATCTCCATTTTGTAACATCGTGATACCAATATTACAACAATATTTACCTGGAAATAACTTAATAGATTTGATGAAAGAGTATAATCAGTTAAAAGACAAGAATGATCTTTGTAAAGAAATTGAACATAAACTCCTCGAACAACATGATGAATTCTTAATGGCTTTTGACGCAACATCATTATATCCATTAGCTATGTATGATGAAAATTCAGAATACCCTAAAGCTGAATCAGCTAGAAAATTTAGACAAAATGAAGAAGAACAAACAATATTATATCAATTTAATACTCAAACATTTAGGCCTAAAACTGGAATATTCTCAGTTGTGTTTCAATATTCGAATGATATGTTTTCCAACCAGTTCCTACAAAAGACAAAGTTAAAAATCTAAATAATAATTCTCATGAAAAAGTAATCAGGTTTAGGAATGGTATATGTGATGAGGTATTAACTTCTGTAGACATACAAGAAATTGTTGGATATGGTGGAAAAATCTTATTTATTACAGATGGTATAATCTATGAAGAAAATTATGAAGTTTCACCATTTCGAAATTATATTGAAAAACTTTTTAATTTGAGAAAAAGATATAAAACAGATGGAAACACTGTAGGCGATGAGTTAATTAAATTATTGATGAATTCGCTATATGGCAAGGCTGTACAAAAAAATATAACCACTAAATATCATTTATGGAATGAAAGTACATTGAAGAAAAAATTTACTCAAGAAGTAAAAGATTTTGAAAAATTAAATGATGAACAATTCGTAACGAAAGTAGAAATGGAAAATGATCAATTTCTTAAAGCCAATATTGAAAACGAATCTACATCATTCATGCCGTAACATTGAGGTTCTTTTATTCTTTCTCACTCTAGAAGAATCATGAATAATTTTATTTTAGAAATTAATGGTTTCAAAGAAAAATACGTATATTAGACAGATACCGAGAGTATATACATTTCTAATGAACTCTTCAATAAATTAGATGCTGCTAGATATGTTGGGGGAGAATTGTGTCAAGGAAAAAATGATTATGGAAATGGTGGAATTATATTTGCAATGTTTATTGCACCAAAAATAAAATATTGTATCATTGTTGATGAACAAGGAAGACTCAGTGAAAAGAAAACATTTAAAGGATATTTACAAAATAAAGTAAAAGTAGAAGATTTTCTAAAATTATATTCTGGTGAAACATTAGCGACTACAGTTAATAAACCATGGAAAAAATCTTTAGAAACTGGCATTAGTATTCCTGATAAAAATAATTACACTGAAGAAAAAAGATTTTCTGGTCAAATAAAAATTCTTAAACGACAGGCACCTGATGAATATGGTATTATGCTACCTTATGACGGAGAAGATATACAAGGTAAAATTTTTGAAACAATCGTCAGTGAGAGTAATTTAAGTGATGATGATGACACGTGGGAATAATAATTTTTTATTACACATGAAAATTTATTACATCTAAAAATTTCATTACATATAAAAATTTATCACATTACATGAAATTAAAGAACACACATATGCTGAGGTACAAACAGCTATTCAAGAACTACCACCTTTAGAAAAATGAAATAGGAATATATTTTGTACCAACTGTTAAAAAAGTTAATTTGGCAAAAGAATCATTGATATCATTTTTTCCACATATCCTATTATATCCAATTTATAAAAGAATGAAAGAATCATTAGTTGAGATACTAAAAGATATTAAAAATAAAACTAAACCTGTAATTTTAATGACTTCTCCAATTTTAGAAAGTGGCATAACTATTCCAAATGTTGCTAAAATTTATGACAGTGTATTCAAGAGTATTTTTTTCTGGTGCTGCGCAACATACAAATGAAAATTAATTATTCTTAACTATATCACGCACCTCGTTTATCATTGGTTTTTTATCTTCAATTGTTTGTTTTGCTTCAGCTAATATAGATTTGGCATCAAATATTATTGGTGTTGATTTTTTCAAGTTGTTTCTTACATCATCAATTCCAGATTTTAAACATTTTAATGTATTATTATTTTCTAATATACTAGCTAATGGTATACCAAATTTTGCACTTAAATAATTATCAAATAAAAATAAAATGTTTCAGGAATAATTGTTAGTGGCACTTTTGCTTCATTTTCTAAAAAGATGATTATTTCTTCCACGGCTTCACGTGATAATTTTTTTAATTTCGCATACATTCTTATATCAAAGTCTTGAGAGTAATTATATATTTCACGTTCAGTGTCTGTTAATATATTCAAATCTTTATCATATACTTGTATTTGCTCAATTATAGATTAGGACAAAGTGCTACATGTCGCAGAAATTTTTTCTTCAATATAATTTTTTGAGAAGCTAAACACTTTACTTTTGCTTTTAAACTCTGACTTGGGTTTCATAATTTACACATTTGACTTACTTCCATTTTTTTATTTTTATTAGAAAGAAAATTACTTTTTTATTGTTAAAAAATGATGTTGCGAAATGTTGGTGGAGGTGCATATATCCCGAATAATTGTGAATCAGAAATAGAAATAGAAAATTATGTCATGAAAACTGGAGACGTTTTATCTGGTCCATTGCATCTTTCTATTCTTCCACAACAAAATACAGAGTTTACGAATAAACAATATTTTGATACACAAATCAATGACTTAAAAGAAAAATATATAAACGATGTCTTGGTTCCACTGATGAATGAATTGAAGTTGCTAAAACTTAATGACAAATCATTAAACGAAAAATTATTAAAATTTGATAAAAAGGATAAAGAGCCAGAATAAATATAGCAAAACTTTTTAAAAAAATTTTATAACAATCAAAAATTTTAATATTACTTTCTAAAAAGTTAAAATCTGCAGTTATTAAAAATAAACATCAGATGCAACTATTGAAAGAACAATTAGAAAATGAATTAGAAAAACTTCCCAAAAAAAATTTTAAAAAATTTAAATTAGTTGCAAGCTACATTCCAAAAAGTGTTGATGAATTAGGTTCTAAAATTACTCAACAAATGAAAAAGATGAATGGAGTAATGAATGAAGTAAAATCACTTAATCAAAAAGTTGATAAAATGAAAACTCTTAAAATCAATTTAGAGTTAATTAATTTAGAAAATAAATTAATGAAAAATTACAAAGGAAATAAAGAACAGTTAGATGCTGTTAAAAATCAGTTGGATGTTCTTAAGATTAAGTTGAAGGCTCTTAAAACGGATTTAAAGATGAATCAGCAGAAAATGCAAGCTAATAGAAAAGAAATTAAAATTCATCACACGCTGCTTAACGCAATAGAGAAAGTGCAAAAGCAAATTAATAAAGTTATCACGCGGTTGTTGTCCATTCACAAGCGTAAATCTTAATCATAAACGTAAATAATTTTTCCCAAAAGTCAAATTTAATCCTAAAAAATGCCTTTAATTCATAAACACAATCTTAAATATTTTGCCTCAAATCAAAAAATAGCACATGAACCATCTATGAAATCTGTTTACCATTATAACAATGTAGAAACTATTCAAAAAGAAGGAGATGGTGAAAACCGCGGAGCTGGAATATTTTCTGGCATTAGTGATAATATAGGAAGTATCGTTTATGTTATTAAAAATAATAAAGATTTGATTACATCTGCTGCAAAAGGGGCAGCTGTTATAGGTAGTGCAGCTAGTGCAATATCAAATGCTGTTAAGTCTCAAAACGAATTAAAATAACTGGAAACTATTCGTAAACTTAACAATGATTCTGAAGAACTAAAAAAATTTAAGAAACTCTCAGAGGAAACAAATACAAAATTGCTAACATACCAGCTGATAGTAAACATGAGGAAAATAAACAAGTTAAGAAATCAATTAAAGAAACAAGAGGTAATGGTTTGGCAAAATTCTAAAATATATTCTACGAAATTACTTTTTGAGAAAAAACAAAAGAGTCAAATTATTTTTTATAAAAATGTCTTCCTTAATCAATCATTCAGATCGCTTTATCGAAAATAAATTTGAATTAGACGATCCTCCGTTCGTCAGTTATAATAAAAAAAGAATGATTATATAAGAATTGCTGTGAATCCCGGATCTTCTAGTAGAGTAAATACTGGAGGAGATTTAATCTTTGAAGCTGACAATCAACAAAGTTATTTATATTTACTTGATTCCTTTTTACACTGTGAATATTCTTTATATAGTGATGCTAATTTTACAACACCATTACCAGATAGCGATAATATTGCACTAGAGAATAATTTCTTTCCAAGATTATTTACACAAATGCGTTTAGATGTTGCAACTCAAAATATAGAAACAATAAGTGATTCTCCAGGTGTATTTGACACAATGCTTAGATTTGTAACAATTGGTGAAAATAATAAAAAGCATGAAATCGGAGGTTGGTTTCCAGATAATAATGATGGTATAATTGTTGATGATTTAACTCACGCTGGAACAGATGACGCAGGAATTGCGAAAGATGTAAAAAATATTGCAAATCATTTAAATAATAGTGCATATAAAGAAAGACGTGAGTTTAACAAGAAAAGTAAACAGACAGTAAATTGGTCATTGTCTCCATTATTCGGATATTTAGATTATGACAAAATATCATATCAATTAAAATTTAAATTAATGATTCATCGCACAGCAAACAATGAATTAATCTTTTTTGGTAAGACTGGAAAAAAAGCATATTTGAGAATTGATAGACTTGAATGGTGGATAAAACATATTACTCCTAGTCTAGAGGTTGAATCAACTATTGCAAAAAGATTAAATACTAACAAACCAATTCCAGTAAATTTTCTAAAGCGTACGTCAAGTTCTGCAACTTTTTCTGAACAAAGATTTAACTGGCATTTTACTAGAACTTCGAATACTCCAAGATATTTTTTACTAACTTTTCAAAGAAATGATTCTCCAAGTTTTGATTAGAACAACAATATTTTCCATATTGACACAATTCGAAGTTTACAAGTTGCTTTAAATCAAACCCGATATCCTATTGATCCATTAAGATTCGATGATACCAATAATCAATTTATGGAAGGATATGATGCTTATAGAAATCTCTGTATAGAATTTGGAGTTGAACCACAATTAACTCCTGGAGATTGGAGACATTTATATCCAATTTTCTGTTTCGATTTAAGTGCACAATCTGAAGATACTGTTAAAAATGGTTGCGATGTAACAATTAATAATGAAAAGAAAGATTCTACAACTTCATTGATGGCTTATAGTTTATTGCTAGAAAATGTAAAATATTCTATTGAAATTCTTAATGGAAAGATGGTTAGGATCGGCTAAAGCCCAAGACTTCGTCGATAAGTTAATTAAAATTTGTTCTTAAATTAAAATTTGTTCTTAACTTAAAAATTTTTCCTAACTTAAAATCTTTTTATTAACTTAAAATCTTTTTTTAAAACTTGAATTTTTTATTAAAAATGTCGGAAGAGAAAAGTAATAATAAACTGTTAAATCAAAACTACGTAACATTGTTGACAAAAATACACCTAAAACTATTACGTTAAAAAGAAATATTACATAAGTAAACCAATGATAGAGAATATTAAATTACAAGAAGAAAAGAATGGTGGAATTTTTCTATTAATTCCTCTAATAGTAGGAGATATAGCAGCAGGAAGTGTAGCAGGTGGGGCAGTTGGCATTTTCCAAGCAGTAAATAAAAATAAATCAGAGAGGGCAGCATTAGAAGAACAAAAACGTCATAATAGAGAGTTGGAGAAAGTTGCTAGGGGTAAGGGAGTAGTAGATAGTTTTATTAGTAAATTAAATTTAGTTGACGAAGGAAAACGAGTTCTCAAAAACAGTCTACATAATGTTGATGATTTAATAGAAATAAAAGAAACTAAAGATGGTTCTGGAATATATGTAAGTCCTAGTATGATTCGCTAAAACATTTATTTTATTTTATCTTTAAAAATGAATTCCACAAATTCTACAAAATGCATAAATTCTGAAAACTTAATTAAATTAATAATTGCTAATTTGGATTTATTGAATTATCTGCTCAACGTACATAAAACCTCAAATTGTCAGCGTTACGAAGGTAACGACGTACAAAAAACATTAGAAAAGTTTCCTGGATTTATTTGGAGTAAATATTCAAAAGAAAAACATCTTCCTGGTCATTCATATACCGGTCCAGGAACTCGATAAGATATAAGACTAGATGAGAATAATAATCCAAAATGAGGTGAAGAACCAATAAACAGAGTTGATGCAGCAGCTTATAGACACGATTTAGCTTATCTAAATCATGACCTAAAATCTCGTCATAAAGCTGATAGGAAAATGATAGAAGAATTAGATAATATTCAAAGTCCTACATTTAGAGAAAAAATTAAAAGAATGTTCGTAAAGAAATTATTACAAGCTAAAATATTGTTCGGTCAGGGTTTAGACAAAAGTCATAACTCTGAAACCTACGCGTCTGAAATTCACAAGGAATACAGAAAGCTGACGTATCTATTGAAGGTAAAAGTATTTAATAAAGATGATATTTGGAGTGCTGATCTTATTCACATGCCGAATGAGTCTGATTTTAAATACGCATTAACCGTTATAGATTTATACACTAGATACGCTTGGGTGAAGCCATTAAAGAAAAAAAGTCGTTAATCAGTTAAATATGCGTTTGAAGAAATATTCAAAGAAAGTAATAGAAAGCCAAAAAAACTGTTTGTTGACAAAGGCTCTGAGCTTTACAATAGAAATGTTAAGACACTATTTGAAACTGTTTATTCCACTGAAAATGCTGGAAAAGTTGTAGTAATAGAAAGGTTTGATAGAACATTAAAAAGCAAATTATTTAAGAAATTTACAGAGCAAGGTTTTCAGAAATGGTTAAAAATATTACCAGGAATTGTTGATGATTATAACAATGAGATTCATTCAAGTATTGAAGAAACTCCAAAGAATGCTTCTAACGATCCAGATTTAATAAGAAAGAAGATATTTGAAAATAATTATGAGAATGAAGGTAATGTTAATTTACAAAACCGTAAATCGAAATTTAAGATTGGTGATAGAGTGAGAATATTCAAATATAAAAATAAATTTGAAAAAGGTTTTGTTGGTTATTGGACAAAAGAGATATTTGAAGTTTGTAAAATAAATCAAACTTATCCGACTACTTAAGAAACAAAAGATTTAGATAATGAGGAAATCAAAGGTGGATTTTATGAAAATGAATTACAAAAGACTGAACTTTAATTATCATTATTCAATTCTAACATAATATCTAGAAAAGGTACACCTTCTTGCAATTTGTATAAAACGTAGAGACATAACTGTCCGCAATAAGTTGTTCTAGGTTTCTGTACTTGAAAAGTATTGTATGTTCCATTTCCAAGTAAATCTTTTACTTCTTTTGTAGGGGGAAGTCCATATGAGTCAAAATAATAATTAGAACCGTTTTTATTTCTTAGACCTGCTGACCAATGTACTCTTTTTTGTTCTGATATGTGAAGATTTGTTACAAAATTTACTTCAGGTACATCTTTCATCAACTGCAATTCATCTCTCATTAACACGTGGAAATTTTTTATTCCTAATTGATTAGCAATTTTCTTTAGATCAAAATTCGTAGTTGTTTGTTTGCCGTATAATTTAAAAAATCAGTCATGTTCTTAACCTGAGCACATATATCGCCTGTATTACTCAGTATAACTGTCGGATTTTCATCATTCATTTTAAATGAAATAAATTCTACCATTAAATTTACCTCAGGCTTATGATCTTTTAGTTCGCGCAATTTATCTCTGATAAATACATGTAAGTTTTATATACCTAATTGTATAGCTATTTTCTTGAGATCGAAGTTTGTAGTTGTTTGTTTATCGTATTGTTTTAGGAAGTTGTTTATGTTTAATTGCTTTTTGTTTTCATTTATATTTGTCATTTTCTTTATTAGTTAATTACGTGAAGACTGAAAAGTGACAACGACGTTGACAGTTGATAAATCTTTATTCATCAGAACAAAAAGGAATACATTAGCCTGCAGGACAAAAGAATAAGGAATCGCAGATTCCTACGAAGCGTCAAACTTCAATCTAAGCGTTAAAACTATTGGTGTAATTGATTATCTTCTTCTCTTTGAGCATACTGTTGCCGTTGTTGCTCTTCTATTCGCATTTGTTCTTGTACTTGTTCATGTGTTGGTGGGTTTGATACTTCAATATTAATTGGTTGACTTGTTTGCTGTATAATATTTTCTTCCTCCACTTCTGATAATTGTCTATTCATATTATAAAATAATTTCTGTCTCTGTTCAATAAGGTGTAGTATTTTTTGTCAATACTAAAGTTACTCTTCTTTCACCAAGATTTTGAAACAAGACACCAATGTTATGATCACGAAATAAATTGCTCCTCGATTGAAGCTGTATGATTTGTCTTGTTAGTCCTTCCATTCTCTGACGTTTTACTTGAAGACGAAATCGTCGTTCAATAGATCGAACCATGATATTGTGATAAAGTCAACGCTTTACGCAAGTACTCTCTTTCAAAACGAACTGAGATAAGTTTAAAATTTGTTAAATGTGATACAGTTTATAAGTATCAATGAAATCCCTATGACAACGTTGACGTGACAATTGTAACTTTCTAAAACAATAGAGTTCAAGTAGACAAATGAATCGCTGCCATTTTTAGAGCCAACATGGCTAAGAAATCGGTTTTGGTCACGTTTGTGGATTTGGAGAGAAAACTGGCAGCGCAGTTGGCAAGTGGGGGTAGGAGAAAGACATAAGTGCGGGCAACAGCTGCTTGTTCTGAAATGTACTATTTCATGAATGCGGGAAGCAGCTGTTCCCTACAATTGTGTGATCATCAGAGTGCAAAGCAGTAGCAACTACTGGAATTACTAAAACACCTGAAGTTATTATAATTGTGAATACCCCCTAAACTTGCAGTTATAAAGATTCCAATTCCTTGTGTTACATTCTTAACCTTAGACCATCTTTTTCTTAATTTTTTATAATGCTCTAATCTTAATAATAGTTGTGTTTCCTTATCTTTCATATACCTAACTCTATCTTTATGTTTTTCTTCATCCATTTCACTTGTCACTTGTTTCACTTCCATTTCGTCGTTTTTTCCATTTTTGAGGTTTTTTCCATTTCTGAGGTTTTTTCCATCTTTTAATAAATATTTTGATATTTTTTGGACTACATAAATTTTGTAAATTTTTTGGACTATGTAAATTTTCGCTAAAATCACAAGTGTGTAAAATTTGTAAAACATTGGAAAATTTTCAGAAAATTCGGGAGGGTGTGACATCCGGTGCGGAGCGGAGCGGAGCGGAGCGGAGCGCCGGATGTCATACCCTATACTACTAATCTCATCCTTTTAGAGAATTTTTCTTTTCAACTTCTTTTCTTCTTCTATCCATCTTTTCTTTTAACCCACAACGATGACCAAAAGACATTGTAAAAACATCAGCAAACATCGGGCACGTATGGGTCAAGATTGCCGCGTTAGATCTATTGATCCTCATTAATGATGATTCACAGCACCGACAAGCTGCCGGTAACTTCTTGTCGCCAACCACTGGAAGCCCCATTGTTTAGGTACCGTTGTCACGACGTTCAATTGTTTTCAATGCCCATGGTCATTCTAGTCCTTTAATACAGAGTTGATGATAAAAAGCGGACTACCTGAAATTCAATCGATTTTCATGCCTTCCAATCGTGTCGCACATCAAAGTTCCATGCATCATTCGAGAGCTTGCATTTTCAGCTTTGGAATGAGCTAAGATAGACTTGCATCTTCCATTGTGTCTGCTGATCAGCGCTCAAAATATGAAAATCACTTAATTTACAAATCGCAATTTTTCAAAAAGAAAACATGTGAGTATGATAATGAATCAGACACAGCGAAAACGAGAATTTTCTGAGCTCTCTTTTGACATACTGGTCATCAAAATCGGTCAACTGATAAAAATTTAATTAGTGATATCGTGAAGTCATCACAAAATCATGACCTTTTTGTTTGAAAATGTTATGTTCTCACTTTTCATCAAAAATGCTCATGTTTGGTATCTTCAGAATCCTTGCGTTTTGAGGAGTACGAATATGTAAGTTACATTCATATAAGTTCACTAGTTCTTTCAATGGTGATTGCAATGGTTCATGGCATTCATTAACGCAAAACAGAAAATACAATGATAAACTACGGTATTGGAAATTTCAGATGAACTCACTCAGAGATCCAACCGCCAGTCAAATAACCGCTGACTGTCCACTGATTTTAACCTACCATCCAACCAGTAGTGTCGCCTCAGTTTTGACAGGAAAATTTTAGTCTCTTACACATACATGTATAATATACTGACTCATCCTAATTGAAAAACCTCTCCGCAGCAATCTGAGATGGATGAATGATTTGGAAGATCATCATTAGTCTGGAAGGGGGAGCTAATTAGCTATTGACGATGCCTCCGATTTCAGAGAAACTGACCTTTCGTTGAATGTCAAATAGCAGGTGATTTTCTGAATAGCACTCGTGTAGTAATTTCATACAATGGAAGTTCTAAAACTGACTTCCTTAGAAGGGACTAATTATGATGAAATATATATATATATATCAATAAGTCAAAACAGCATATCTTTTTCAAAAAAGAGTCATTACTGTAATCAGTCTGATCAAATATATTTCGCTCTAAAATTGCAAATGTTTAAACACGCAATGTATTCGAAATCGTCCGCTATCTTGATATGACAACCAACAAGCGCAATCGTTGAAATAAAGAAACTTTGGCAGGACTCAAATCACAGTCGGAGATGATGCCAACGTTGACAGAACTCAAAGCACTGTCGGAGAGGATGCTTTTGATCCAAATTGATGTCTACGGTTCATTTAGCGGAAATCGATTAATTGTCACAGTTTGGTTTGCAGAATCATTTATTCTTTCATTGCACCGACTTCGATATGCAGGAACACAGCAAACCGTCATTGCCAGCTGTGAGCAACTGTGTTGACTAGCTGATTGTTGTCGTGGTTAGTTTTCCCACAGTCAGTATTCATCACAGCCCGCGACAATGCATTCTCAGCTTGGAAGACTAGACAAAAATACTTATTTAGATCTGAGCTTGCGCCGTCAACACTACCAGCTGCACACTGACTCACTGAATTTGGCCTCATGTCGGGTCCTATATTGATATTACATCATGTTAGTACTTAACAAGCATTTAAGTACTTCTGTGAGTCAAAGTTCATTAATTTTAGAACTATTCTGTTTAGTACTTAGTAAATGCTTAGTATTTAACTTGTTAGTCATTCTAAACTTTAAGCATTGCTAGAATTCAAAATTGTCCATTACAAATCAGATGAATGCTTGACCGCATTTAATATCTTTTTAGTTTAGAGTGACAATATTGTGCATTGCTCATTGAATAACTTTATTAGCATAACTGCGTAGGTGCAAAGTCATTTGCAATTTTTCAAGATGATCAATTAAGTTTCAAGCAAGATATGCCTAGAATATAGCAGATGTAAACATACTGTGCAATGTATTGACGAATTATTAAATGAATTACTGCTAGCAGATTTCGTTTCTAGATGTGGCATGTTCTCTAATTCTTCATGTCTCCTTGTGGTCAAAAATTGTCTCAGAGAAGTGTCATACCTCTACGGACGCACAAAACCAACATTGTCCACCAGGACGGAATCGGATAAATTGCTGATAAAACTCGTGATGAAGTATTAAGCAATTAAGCATTTCATTTCTCAGCTTTGCGCTTAAAATTTATTCAATGTTTATTTTCCGCGATTTTCATAATTGTGACAATACATGACAATGTACTTTGTACAATGTATAAAATGAAACATTTTTATTGCAGGGATAAAAACAAGGTATCTGATTCTGATTAGATGAAGTCCCCAACACTCCAAATCCAATTTCAATGGCGAGATGCAACAATGGGGGAATCAACAAACTCAAACACTTGATCAAGAGTAAGTGACAGTTGAAGCGCATTAACAAAAAATGATAATAAAAAAGTGTAGCAAGCATTATTTTCTTTCATGTAGAGTGAGGTCACTACATTTTCTAGTATTCACTACACTAATCATCCCCTTTCTGACTCACATCCCTCTTTTGACGTGATAAATGGAAAGTTTTAGATTGTCATTCAAGCCTATGTAGCTCGTGGATATGTGAAGAATCGGTATGTGAAATCCCCGCACCATTGAAGGTACATCATTGCAATATTAAATGTACATGTATTTGGGCCTTATGAGTGGTCCGAAGTACCTAATGGGTGAGACTCTACAAAAATTTCAAAAACACACCTGTGGTCATTATGACAGCATGGAATCCGACATTCTATAATATTCAAGGACTCAAGGTCTTGGTAATGATTTTGCGCTTCTGTACTTTAAACAAGCTATTCTTCAATGAATTATAATTTAATTCGGAAATTTGTTTAACTTTGGTGTTCTTCCGTTTCTCCATCATCGCATATTTGAAAGAGATGTTTTTGAAATATCTGCTTGCCATGATGCGTAAACATTACGTGCATACATGCTCCTGCTTTCTGGTATTAGCTAATGTGTTGTCTAAAAATGCTTTGTAGATGGACTGCATACTAATTTCATGTCACTGCGACAATTAGACACTGGAACTTGAGACTAAATTTTCTACTAGCCCAATTGTAGGAAATGCAATCTTCCCTAAAAGATAGTCAATCTTGGGTCTTCTCTTAGAGTCCACCCTATACCAAGATTTGACATAATTTTGTTATTACCTTGCAGCTAATGCCTCTATATGTTGTCCAGATGACTCCTCCTTATTCGGGTTGCAATTCTTGGATTCCGCAAATTAGTTTTCAACTCAAGACAATAGATCATAAGCCCAAACTTGTTTCTTCATCCCAAGTGGAAAATTATTGGGTAAAATATTTTATATTTCTTAGAAGTCTGCATATTCCAGCCCAATGTAGATAGTAGATATAGTATCGTGAGTTCGATCAGAATTAGGTACATAAGAATCGAAATTATAGATAGTGACATCAAGCATAGCACATTGTACTATTCACTTTTAAGAATTCAGTACAATTGCTTGCTGAAAATTAAGATAGACGTGGTGGAATCTACTGATTTTAATTCGATTTACTGATCTATCTATAAAAGTTCATTGTCAGAAAATACGGCTGAAGTAACCATCAACAAACTGCTGTTGTCCATTCGATAGTGTAACTCACAGAGATAAATTGCTTTGACTGCGTTGACTGGTCTAGAGATGACATCGTTTTTCTTGTCCCGAGGGGCAAGAAGATCCATTTTCCATTGAATGTATATAGTGCAAATTTAAGTCTGAATTCTGACGAACTAGATCATTGACACGCATTGAACGCTCACAGTCAGTAAATTTAGATCATTAGGAGTCGAATGACATGAATAATATCTCCATTTGACGAGTTTATCAAGGAGAAACATAGAGTCAATGACAAGTACTGTTCACTTGGCAGATATTCAGACTTCAATGTGAAAACGGTGGCTCGTGTGTTTCCTAATACGACTTTCCTTACGCATTGCACACGCTTGGCCAATCACGTAAGCCGAAGGGAGACATATCTCTCCACATCTCTTTACCATTGAATACAATGGCTGAGATAGAATCGCATCACCTCTAGAGTAGCTGCGACAGCCAAATCCATCTCTGTGGTCTCACTATTTAATGAAAAGTGAAAAGTCGGATTCTGAAGGGTTTGCTATCAGCTATCAGGATGAACAAAGGTCAACTATCAGCTCTCAGCCCTCATTTGTGGCAGTACATTGAGTCTGTGGATAGAAATAATGCTTCTTCAGTTACATTTATGACTGGTCACTTTGAAAAGTGAGCGTTTGTGTGAACTTGATTGAATTCGTCCAAAAATGACTGTCATCACCGGTCATCACGCATAAGTCAATGCATAGAATTATTGAAGAATAAATTTTGCTGTGGAATATGATTTCCATAACTATCCTACGTGAGGATGAATCTGATCATGCTGCTGTCCCAGAGACCAAAATCCCAGGTCACACCCATGTGATTCAGATTTCCAATGGTAAACCTGACCATTATTATCAAGAAAGACAATTAAATATGACTGCTTATTCTTCACGAGCGCCATTTCGTCACTATACTACTCAAAAGCCATATACATGTAGAAAAGGTCATCAGTAATATTTAGTGGGCATACTTGATAATAGCGTGCTTTGTAGTAACCAGCAAGCTAAAGATAAATTAAAACTCTCTTCGCTAGTGTGCTATGATTCGATTCGACTTTAGATTTGCGAATAGGCAGGTATACCATTGAAAAATGTGGATAAATAATTCATTTTGATATGCTTGGTGTATGCGCCTTCTGGCATCTCAATCTGTATTTGCCTTTTTCAGATGGTTTCTCATCCAATACTTATTTTTGAACTATGAAGTACTCAGAGAAATTCATTAGTTGCTGAATGAATTTTCAGAAGCCTATCATTGAATGTCTTCCGCCACAATTGTGTGATCATTTATTAGCCTTCTGCATTGATTGCTGTAAATTCTGAGAGAAACTAATAAAGTCAATTCCATGCCGCTAATGTAATTTTAGTTCTTCATCCATTCAATGGATATCCGGCTGGGGCATCTACCAATCAAAAATTTAAGAAGACACTTCTAACTAATTTTACTGATAACCAACTCTTATTACTAGTAATTATTATTATGAGAAATAAAGCTATATTGAACGAAAATCAACACAATTAATGACATTACAATGCTGCATAGAAAAGCTTTGAAAGTCAATGATAAGAACGGAGAGCAGCTCCATAAGCTGGAAGAGTTTTCAAGACACTGGCGCTGTTGCCTATCTGGATGGCAATAGATAAACGTAGACGTAAATAAAGAACTGCGCGTTCGTTTCAGATCTTGGTGGCGATTCGAGAACCCAGGATTTTTCAAAAAGCGAAAGTGAGTTCTCCTTAACCACCATAAGTTTCGACGGAAACAGGTCGAATGAAGAAGTCGATGTCAAGGTCTTTGTACTTAGTCAGTTTTTTCTTTCAACTGTCTTCGCCACAGATAATCCAACCGAGGTCGTAGCGGCCCATGATTTCGCAGACTGATGCGCACACGTGACTTCCATGCCATCGGTTTACTCATTTCCCAAGGAGATAGACTGATGCCGTCGGGTCTGATGTTCTGGCCTGTCAACAGTCCAGAAGGCTCCAACACAGTTCATAAGAAGTTCAGTCACCTGATCCTTCTACTGCACAGGAGATCAGTTGATTGCGACCAAGCTGGTTAGCGGTGAGTAGGAGTGAAATGTACAATTGTCTATAAAGAGGACGTGTCCACGACTTCTGCTTATGTAGAAATTGAATTGTAAAGGAAGTGGCAAGACACTGTGAGAACCAGTGATTTAATGCCGTCTCGTGTATCTTTATTTCTTGGATTTTCCATTCACTGGAAATGCGTTGACAAGTGGAATCCGAAGCATAGAGAAATGATAAAAAGACTGATGCTGCTATAAAACTTGAGGATGAGATGCACAAACCACCAACTTTCGCAGAGAGAACAATTTGCCGCTTTTGGTCATCGTGAAAATCTACATTTAAGATGGAAGACAGCCAATGCATCATAGAATCATCAACTCTTTGGAGAATATCGATTCGAGTAAACGTATGAGAAGTTCGTAATACTGGGTAAAAGTTTGAGAACACAGTTGCATAGTAGGTACATTGCATCATAACATGATGGCACCTTCAGGCAGGAACACAAAACTTCAAAGGTGCGATGGAATCCTACAATCAACGTTTCGAGCGACTGCTCCCAATAATGTGACTCTGTCCATAGGAACATGCTTCAAGTTGGGAAGAAGATGTTCAATCTCCTGGAGAAGCAGCGAGTCAAAACGGCCAATACTAGTCAATTCACACCTACATGCTGGAATAAATTTCTTCCGATCAACGAGTACAGACTCAGGTTTGCCAGACAAGGTAGCGTCGTCCAGATAAGCGATCGTAAGAGGTAAATTAAGGTTTCTTAAAGTTTCATGAAGACCAAGACAAAAGAGTGCTGGAACAAGAGGGTCTCCCTGTTGCAAGCCCTCGTCTGATTTTATAAAACATTCTCCAAAAGTTAGTTAAGTCGACTCTGAGGAGCATGCGATAAAAAGGTCAAGCAATTGAGGTGCATAACTTGACAGCCACTCGGCCATGTGGTCTCTCCTAATAGTGTTAAAAGAATTGCGAAAATATGATTTTTAAGGCATTTCTCCACCCGAAGACGCACCAATGCGATAATGTAGATGAAGACGCACCGTGTAATGAATAGCTGCATCTAAACCGGCACGGACACCGCACCCAAGTTGTTCTGCGAAAAGATTCTCAAAATGAAAAACAGCACATTTGCAGACGATGCGTCGAAAGGCTGTTATTAGGACATATTAAAAAAGGTCTGTTAAAGGACATATTATAGGCTTGATTCCTCCATACTTCGTATTTAACGCTGCTGTATTGGCCCCTAGCAAAATGGCATTGACGGCTAGTGACACTTTGTTGGATATGATGGCATTGATTAGTTCAGTCAGAATTGAAAGAAGGTGATTTCTTTGATTAGCTGCATTCATGCTAAGAGCCTCTTTCAAATGTTGAGGACGTAAACGGGTAATACCACCTGCAGAACCAGTTGGAAAGGATATGATGGCCTTCAGGATGCTGTTCTTATCTACATTCAGAGAATTAGACTGATTTGAGATGGGGAAAAGGCGTCCATTATCTGGTCTAGTGGGATGTTTTGCTTGCAGTGCTGATTAGATGGTTGCAGTGAAAGACGCTATGGCAACTTCGTGACTCACAAGTCGAACGGACCCACGCATGTCCCCTTTTTTGATTTTACTGGAAACTAAAGAACGGAAATATTATATTGATAGTAATAGCATTATGAACAGATTATTATGTTAATAGTGTGCATTTCTCATCAACTGATACTTGTAATTGATGATAATGCGTTTATTGAAATGAATGGAAATCATGCAGAGACAAAGAAAATTACAAGGTACTATTATACAGCTTGGTACAAAAAGGAACGAAAGAAAGGGCACGACGTTGAGTTCTACACAGAGGCATTTCAAGATGCCGTGAGTAAGAAAGCCGACGAGGAACGAGTTCGTGTAAAACGTTATCAGGGTTGAACATTTCAGAGAAAGTCTTTAGGGTTTTCCGTTGTCTACGAGTTTCTAGATCTTCGAGGCAAGCGTTATGGCAATCATTCCCGCAAATGACCCGATGACAAAGCCTTTGAAGTTTGACCAGACGTTGACTACACTTTTTGTTAATACCGATAAACACTGGAGAATTAAACTCTATAATTGAGCGGATGTAGGCATTGTACACAGCAATTAGCCCCCATTTAGAAATGCCACAGGCTTTCAACCGCCGAAGAGCGTAGACTCTTTTAGAAGCACGCTTGTAGATATCATATACATGATCGTTCCAATCAAACAATTGTTTAAAAATAATACCCAAAAATTTCAGCTGGGAGCAAGACTTAATATGAAGCGAGCTACTCTGATAGCTGAAGCGGGAGCAACGCCAAATAAACATGCTTTTAGTTTTAGCCTTATTAAGGATCAGTCCGTGGGATAGGCACCAGGAGTTCACATTCTCCTCTTCATTGATATGTAATGATCAACATCGGAAATACTTGTAATGAGAATCATGACTAAGATGTCGTCAGCGTACTTGATTAATCTAACAGAGTCAGATTTCGGTTGAAGGGATCCCATATGAGCCGCAAATAACAGAGGGGCGATTATTGATCCTTGCGGCACGCCAGACGATACATCCCGAAGGGAGCTGTACACGATGTCTTGAAGGCTAACACGGTACTTTCTGTCTTGAAGAAATGATACGAGCCACCTTAAAAATCCATTAGGAAAATTACCGGAGACGAGAGTCTGGATGACAGCTCTGTGCGGCAGGGAATCGAACGCACTTTGGAGATCGAACGAAAGTATAACAAGACCAACAAGGTCTGTAGAGTCCAGAACAGAGGTAGCGAAATCATGGACTAGAATATGAGCATGCAGTGTTCCAGTTTTAGGCTTATAGGCAAATTGGTTTGAACCAAACAACTTGATAAGATCGGATGAAATTGATCGAGCGACAAATCTTTCCAGCATTTTAGAAAGGATAGGCAGTACGGAGATCGGACGAAAACATTCGCTGTTAAATTTACCAGATTTAGGAATCGGCACAATATTGGCGGTCTTCCAAATAGAAGGTACATACCCTAAAGAAATAGATTCACAGAACAAATGCGTCACAGGTTCACACAAAACATGAGCAGATGCTTTAATCAGAGTGGAACATAATGAGTCAATACCAGGAGCCTTCGATTTCAGATTGAGCATATCACGGAAAACCATCTCCGAGGATATATCAACTGACCAGGGAGTTTCATTTGAATCTGGAAGATGGAAGTTTGACCAGTCGGCATTCGACGTAAATTGAGATCTGACCTTTCGAGAGAAGGATTCCGCTGCATGCGCTGGACTGGGATGACCATTTACCATTGCGTCAAAAAAGGAACAAGACCTAGACTTGAGGTTGCACATTTCACGCACAATCGTCCATATACTCTTATCCGTGTTGGCACAATTAGAGCATTTTGAGACCCAGCGTTTCTTTGCTTTTGCAATTTCTGCTTTGATTTTGTCCCTGTAGTGCACGTATAAGGGCATGTTGCCTTCCCTGTATGCCTTGTACCTGAGATTGATTAATAGTTTAAGGATGGGTGTGATCCAAGGCTTGTCTTTGGATGACATCTCGACGTAGTGCAGAGGAATTTCTTGAAGTGCCACATCAAAGAAGGAATAGAAAAGAGAGCATTTATCTTCTAAAGTAAAATCAGAGTTGTACATGTGATGCCACGGGGCTTGTTGTAAACAGGAGACAAAATTGTCGACGTAGTTCTTGCGGAAATCATAGATCTTTCGTATGTGTGAAACTTGAACAGAGACATTACATGGGTTCATTAAAACAGAATTGTGATCAGACAACCCAAATGGTGGACATGAAATCACGTTTGAGTACTTAGTACTTAGAACAGGATCAACAAAAATTTTGTCCAAGGTAGCGGTCCCTCGAGTGGGAAAATCAACAACTTGTTTGAGACCAAATTGACTTTCGACATCATTACAAGGAAAATTGTTGAAATCACCAACTAGCATAACATGGGTGGTTGGGTATGCATCAAAAACACTTTGTAAACTGAGAAGGAGAAAGTCAGAAATACTGTGTAACTCATTTATGGACAGGTTCGGTGGTATATACGTGCACATAACACAAATCAAAGGATCTTTTATCATGATACACACACATTCAATAGACTTAAGGAAATCTGACAGATCAAACCTACACTAAGTGAAGATGTCATTGACAAAGATACAAACACCCCCGCCCTTCTTACCGTTACTTCTATCACACCGGTAAGGCTGAGAATAACCATTCAAAAGAATTTCATCATTAGACACATTATCACTGAGCCAGCTCTCGGTAATAGCGATGACATCAGGTTTAGAGGCTTGAGTAAAAACGAGAAGCTCGTCTATTTTCGGCCTCAGCGAGCGAATGTTAGAGAGTAGAAGAGAGGGAAAAGAAGTCTTAAAATTCCTTAATGAAAATTTTCATACGTAGGAGCCGAATTGCTAACTGCATTTTTGGGACAAATTTGACCTTTCCTGATCACGTATGAAGCATTCCCCTCTTCATTTAGACGTCTCAACTGTGATCTCATAATTTTGTCATTCTCCTGCTGCGCTCTCGTTAGGTCATTGCTGATGAAAATCCTCTTAGTTGCATCATTGTACCGCAGTTTCTTGGAATTTTTGATGATATACAATTTCTCCTGAAAGGAACTACATTTGACCAACAAAAGTCTGACACCTTGCCGATTTGGGCGGCCAATCCTCTTAACAGATACTGGCGAGAAGTCGTCATTAGCAGGCCCTGTGATGACGTCCACAATAAGTTGCACCTGAGACATGTCATGCGATTGACGTTCCTCAACCGTACCATCAGTTGCCTCAGGAACACCGTGAAAAATGAGATTTTCACGCCTGGACAATCTATCGACCATTTCATTATACATAGCCTCAGAATTTAAGATACTCATTTTCTGATTTCAAGCCATCGCACAACAAGGACAGATTATTGCACGTGACTGTCAGCTGATCTAGTCTGCTTAACATAGGCTTTAACATGCAATCGATCTTCTCTGACACTAATCTAGCAACTGTAACTGACACGCTTTCCACGTGCAACGGGTCATTGTCTTTGGTCGATTGCTTCACGTGAATCAGGGCATTGATCAGTGATTGCTTTGTGATGCTACCCTTTCTCTGTTCAAGTTCAGCACTTGATAACTGAAGTATATCATCCACATTCATTTTCTGGAATTGAGTTGTGTTCACTAGATTTGCAGGGCGATGAGGGTTGCACTGTCTATGCAAAATCGCAAAATTTTACAAGGACAGAAAATACAACAGCTTGAAGCGCCACCTATGAACACGGACCGTAGGTTAATGCAGAGACAAAGTTGTGACGTCAAAACACACGTGACTTGAATGGGCCAACCAGAATAGGATAAACACGATGAATACGGACGCAGGATGAAGAACGACGCAATAAGTCCAGAGGTAAGGATAACTTGGGAACCAGACGACGGATAACGATGAAACCAACGTAGAACCACTCAGATGCCGACGAGAATTGGGATGAAGCCAAAATTCACAAAAATTGGAGCACAGGAACCGGAGAACGAGGCATCAGGAACCAAACACAGACACACCGATCAGAGAGACACAACCGTCGCGCACCACGTTAGCAGTTAGGCAAGTTAGTTAATTGCTCAATTACCATAAAGGTAAGCACAATTCCCATTGCATAAGTATTCAAAAAATGCAAATACATTAACTTCAATGAAATTTTGATTAAGCTCCGACGACAAGCAAATTTGAATGAAATGTTACACATGCACATGTAGGCCTACATGTAAGCAATTGCTGTATCTAAGTAAATTCTACTCTAAGCTACAGAAGAACCTAAGTTAATCGAATTAAGACATGACACGGTCAAAAAAATTCGAAGGATCCAGGAAATGGAAGATACCAAAGTTAAACAACTATCCTAGTGGAAAATTCTGTAAATAGTTAGGTAGTTAAAAGTCATTAACGAATTAATGCAAATTAATACTAATTACATAGACCAACCTACTCCAGTACAGAGTAGGGACTGAAATACGAATAAAGACTAGTCGACTCAAGTTAAGACGGGAAGAATAGACACGATTCCAAATTCAAATTTTGAAATTGTTTCTAGCTATCATAATATACTGATTCTATGACAAGAGTTAATAGCTGAAATCATCATGAATGTATTAACTTGCATACTTACTGGATATTCTCTTATATTCACATTACAGCTTCGTGAATTTGAGTAGGCCTAGAATAGGCTTGCTTGAAATAATTAGCTAATATTATGAATGTCAAATAGAGGGGACACAACTGTCTCCACTGGTCTCATCCCTTACGCAGATTTATCCTGGCATGCATGTATCATGTATTTATGCTTGGTAATGAATTTATAGTGCATATCCAGTTAATTATATTTATAGGATTTAAGGAAGTTGTCGTACCGATAGACTACATGAGATTCTTTTGACAGCTAGTTTTTTGAAGTTTGAGTTTTTAAAGTTATGGGTTTATGCACGTTTTACGCCTTAGTTTAGGATGAGTATTTATATCCATGAATAAGTGCTATGACTAGGACATAGGTGTGATACATTTATGCCACATCGACTTCGAATAGCCATACCTTCTTATCATGCGGTTTACGCGGAAATTATTTTAGAATGAAAATGAGTTTTGGGTTATTAGTTTATTGAATATATTTATGATTGTTAGGACAAAATTTCGGTTGCTTTATTATTGGCTTTTGGGCAATTCCTTTTGTTCGTACGTTACATTTTGCAACATATTTCTGTGTATATTTTGATAGAAGGAGGATATATTCATAAGTAACTGCTACCATGCACCTGCAAAACTTTTGTAGTTAATGCGTGCAGAGATTCTTTCAAATATACATTTATCATGGAGAAAAAATGTTTAAGGCCACCGTTAGTACGTTTCACTCAAGAGACACGAAAAACATTTACTATTATGCTATCAAAATTTTCTGCTCTCCTTCAATTGATAGAAAGCTAATATTTCCCAGAAATATAATTAATGATCCACTTTACTATATGAATGCATAGTTGTTATGATCAAGCAACTGGATGAGCTTCACGGTCCATTTAAAAAACATTCGCACTTTACATATTGAAGGTAATCATTTCAGCACTATCCCTAAATTTATCAATTGTTTCCCAAAAAGCATTGGTCGCATTCCCAACTCATAAGTAGTGTATATCAGTAGTAGCTATAGGAACAACCCGAACAGGTACATTTTTCAACATCAGGCATCTGTATCACAGCACTAAGAAATTGCTTTCACATGCATGGGCAACACCCCAGCAGCATTCATTGGATTCTTTGAGAATCTGTGAACATGTTGCGGACGAAATAAACAGAGATTCCAAAATCCTAGTGGAAGATCATCCACAAACATTCTCAGCTGGCCTCAGCTTTGAGTTCACTGCCCGTCACAAGCGTCTGTTAGTCCATGCTACTTGGAAGTGCTTGCATCATCATGACAATCAAATTTTATTTCCTTGTCAACTTATGAATAGCTGTTGATATATATTTGGGAACGATGGAAAATGCTTCATGCAATTCAGCAAGGCAGGCAACAATTTAACATTCCACAGTTAACATCGTTGGTTACCCGTTTTTCAGCTTTCATCTAAGAGCATTTGCACTACTTCAGGTAGAATCCATTTTTTCGTTTTGAACTTCCTTACTAGTTGGTTAAACATTTTTAGACATGGTACATTATTTTAGGCTATAGGCCTATACTTTTCCAGGTTCTATAATTCCGTTGCATGTGATCTTCTTTCCGTTCAGGATTGTTTCGCTTCGCTCAAAATCATTCTGCACGCTCGGATAAACTCATTCATTCATAAACACCATTCATTCGATAGGCATGGTGAAAGCACGGCCATATGTAAGACACATAAGACACTTTCTGTGTATTTCATAGTATATATTTAAGTCGGTGCGTGCTGTTATCCAATAAAGTCACATAACCTATAGAATCGGCGTCATTAAACGTCAGACGCAGTCACCTAGTTATATCATAGTCATAGCACGCACCAATATCTTCAAAAGAGATTGTCAGAACGCAGTAAACCACGGCTGTTGCTGCAAGTTGTTTTTGAATAGGACTATAATTGTTCGTACGTTACACTATTGCGCTATGTCGTATTGCAGCGAAAGATGTACAAATGACCTAGAGTGTAGTTGTATTTGTCATTAAAGAGATAAGCTAAGATATCCACAATTTTATAGACAGATGGTCAATTAATTTATTCACAATTCAAATAAATGATGGTTCTTCCGTTCGTACGTTACATTTTTGGAAATTGCTCTTCATGCAATCTTCGATCGAAAGTAAATGTTAGCAGTTGATATCAACTGCCACCATAGTAACGAGTGATACATAATACAATCTTAAAGGCAATATCTCAATAAAACGGTGAATATTTGATACATTACAAGTGATATCTTTCATGTATATTATGGGACTTCTCTGACATTTTCGAGGATTATCATAGAATCTAAAATTAGAATAGTTTCCAATCAAAATGCGCAATAATCGACCCCAGAAATGAAAAATTCAGATAATTCTTATATAGAAAACACTAAAAGAAATGCATTAATGATTTATTTGATTTTTCCACACTTCACGTGGAATTGCCCTTCTAGGTTTTGTTCAGGGTTTGTCTTAGTAGTCTATGTCTCATGGATCGTTTTTAGCTTGATTGCCTTATAAGACGGATTCGTGATAGGCCTGATAGGCCTACACAGCATTCAACGTATAAAACTCATCAAAGCTCTGCCGACAACAAAATTATTGACATTTTTAAAATAATGTGATAATAAAGAATTAATAAAGACATGAATTTAAGTGTGCTTGATGAGACATCTGCTTTCATGAAAGGACTCCTCCCAAAAACATGCACGGAAGACATGTGTATGTACATGTAGGTGTAAAGGGAAAAACAGAAGAAATAAATAGTCATAAATGCTATTCATCAGCAAAATATTCCATAATGTAGAATGCGCAAGCTCAAGCTCATCGTCGTGCCTCATTGCCAATTAAGATAGAACTACAACCTACTCTACTATTTTTTTTACTACATCATCGTGATCCTTGAATGATAGGCACCATAGCAGTGGCATTTAATCCACAGCATCAAAATGCAGTTGAAGTGATTGACAAAATCCAACGCTAGATCTATAGCATTTGAGTGCAGCATGAAAAAGATGTTCGCAGGGCTTTGGAATTATTATACAAGTACATTATGTTGAGTTATTTACTAAATTTCAATCGAGATTCGATAAAATTAGATCATAATTAGACCAATAGCTCTCCGTCTGGTGGTCGGACGTCTGTCGCAGGTCTGATTCGGTTATCGTTGTTTAGTGGATTCTCTGAGGGGTTTTGGTATAATTTTTGGATCGTCGGATTGCTTTGTGCCTGCTCTACGTGTTCCTGCTATTGGGTGGTCTCACTGATTGCTGGTTTGCCTGGTATTTGAGGATTTTTCCTGTTTTGGTCAGGATCTGTGAATTCATCTCACTTCTCTTCTATGTGCGGCTGCTACAGTGTGGATTTCCTCAGTGTCCGTCGGTATCTATTTATAGAAGTATTATTGCTCCGTCGTTGATCTGCTAAATCCTGTGTCATATCCAAGGTCGTTCATTTCTATTGTGTTCATAGAAATAAACTGTTTATCTGAAGTTCGCTAGAATGGAAATTGACTCAAGGTCGCGGCACATCCAGTGGAACTAAGTTGGGGCATGAAGAACCAATTAAAAGCTTCGATTTACTCATGTGACTGATTCTAACCCAATGATACAGACGTTGGCAGGTGCATCTAAGTGAAAATGCGTGCGATTTATGTGCCGTTATTGTGCATTGCATGAAGCTTTATTTCCATTCTAGAGGTTTTATTGTTGTCAATTTCTATGATTGTGCCCATTTGCTTCTTCGTGTGGTTGACGCTTGCTGTAGCCTGCTGGTCTGTCAGCGGTCATCTGATTACATCAATCAGTTGTTATCTGCGGTATTTGCTACACAGACCCTGTCGCGCGAATATCATACTATTGATTTTCTTTCTCGTGACCAAGTGGTGCAACAACGTCATCCCTTTCATAGCTATTGCAATGACCTCTCCTGCCAAAACGACTGATATTACATCTAGCTCCAGTGGGAACACTCGGTCAAAGTCAATTGTTATGAATGATCTGAAATCCTTTATTTATTCTGTAAATCAACGCATTGATTCAGTGAAGGTCGAAATAATAACATCATTTAAAGGTGAAATTGAACAAGTTAAAAGCTCTCTAGAAGACATTGACAACCGTGTTTTGAGATTGCAGCAAAAACTATTGTCTTTAGAGAATAAATACACAGTAGTTAAGAAGGAGGTTAATGAGCTCCGCTCCGTTTGTAACTCAAACATCTGGTTAAATGAGGAATCATTTCTGAAGTGGGAGACATCTGTGATGCATGAGCTGGAGCTAAGGCACATGAGGCTAAAATATGTCGTGATCTCTGGTTTGCAGGAGGAGTTAGAGGGATCTGTTTTTGAGCGGGAGTTTGAGGACCAGAAAAAAGTTAAGGAAATACTCGAGACTTTAGAGGTTGAAGACGACACTATTTCGGACGCTTATAGAATCGGGAAAATTTCTTCTAACCGTCCTCGTCTTCTCAAGGTGAAATTCACTGGAATGAAGACGCGATCAGAGTTATTAAAGAAATCCAAAGGTCTTCGTCGAGACAAAAACTTTAAATACGTGTATGTTAACCCGTATTTAACAAAAGAGCAGTTGAGACGGCGAAAGTTATTGAGAGACGAACTAACAAGGCGCAGAAATAACGGCGAAAAGGTTACTATTCATGTTGGTGCTATAATAGACGCTGATACTTCGAATAATGTAACAAATTTTCGAATGTAATTTTACCGAATTCAGCTTTTTATCCGAAAATATTTCTAACAAATGTGCGGTCCTTACTTGGTAAATTCGATGAGTTTGCATCATCTATACTAACCCTTCAGCCAGATTTGGTGTGCCTCACCGAAACCTGGTTAAACGAGGATGTATCTTCATCATCAATTGCTGTCTCAGGATTTTCAATTGTAAGGTCAGATCGACCTGTTCGCAAAGGGGTTGGTGTTGCAATCTACCTTAAGAACGATATTGAATTTGAAATGATAAATTTCCACGAAACAAGTGCTGTCAAGTCTGAACAAATTCTTTTGGATATTCCTAAATCAGAGTGTTTCGTTCTTGGTATTTACATTCCACCTGGTCTTAACAAGCCAGGTAGATGAGATTCATAATCTTGTGACACTTCTCCTTGATCGTGTACTGACATTAAAGTCAAGTTATAGTGTGATTATTATCGGTAATTTAAACCAATTTAATCATCACCTTTTCTGTGATGATTTTGCTTTGACTGATATCATTAAGCATCCCACGAGAGGCTCGAATGTATTAGACCACATGTTAATATCAGAGTCACTTTGTCAAATCTATTCACCTGACGATGTTATTTATGGTACTCGAATCGGCAATTCTGACCATCTGATTTTGTATGCATCTCCATCTTTTGAAATGTCTCGTCCTCATAGATCTGTACAATGGCATACCATTTATGATTATCGTAAATCAAATCTTGTTGCAACTAGCAAAGAAATGCAAAACGTTGACTGGAATGAGCTTCTAACTGGTAATGTGAATGTCAATGAGATGGTTGAACGTTTTTATTCGAAAGTGAAAGAGATTATAGAAAAATGCATTCCACAGCGACAAGTTGCTTTAACATCTCGCGATAAGGAATGGATGACTCCATTAACAAAAAATTTAATTGAAGATCGATGGGACGCCTACAGAAGAAGAGACTGGGGTAGATATCAAGTATTGCAGACGAAGGTCAAAGAAGAAATCATGAAGTCGAAGCAGCAGTATGTTGATAAATTAAGAAATTGTAAACAAGGTGTATGGAAATTGGTTGGTTAGGTTACTGGCAAAAGCACTCATCAAACCTGGAATGACATTATTTCCAAATCTGGTGGTGTTGAAAGGGTTGTCAAGCACTTTGCTGACAGTTGTGAATATGCCTTGACCAGACATTTGTATCAATTGTTTTGGGAATGGTCAAGTATGTAGATTTCAGAAAATATTTTTGATTAGCCGATATATTTCGGGATGAAAGCACATCCCATCATCAGGGCTGATTACATAATGGCATAGATTACAACAGATGACATGCAAATAGGAATTTGAAATCATGCTATAGTTTGACAGACTTAACTAACATAGAGACCTTACATGGATGCAGTTTAAGGTCATGCCCAGGACCAAGATAGTGGGCAAAGTGGATAAGTTATAGATATTGGATGGCATCAAATGAATAAAAAAGTTTTATAATCATCCATCTCAGTCTTGCTGTTCAGACTTGGCTGTAGCTTGTTGATATACATTAATTCACGAAGTCTTAAGTTGGCAGGATCATGGTCGTAGGAAATTATTTCAACTGTTGTTTTTGTTGTTGTTTTGACACATCTGGAGATGTTTGTAGACAGATGAATGTTTGATGGTAGTATGTTCTTTGATTTGTAAATGTAAAGGTCTGATGGAGCTGCCAATGTAAACATTTTTGAACTTGTTGCACATCACTTTGTAGACAGTGTTTTTGAGAAGACATATATCATTGCTTTTAATGGGACATTCCTTCATGCTGCACTTGTTGTTTTTCACATGTTTGTGGTTGAGATGGTTCCTCAGGGTGTAAGATCTTGTAAGGCTTACATTCATTTTCTCAAGCCGGAAGAGCTTATTGATCTCATGATCGACCCTGTCTGAGATGAATGGTAGACGAAGGAAGCTTCTATTGTCCTTTGCATAATGCTTCGAATTCGTGTTTTTCCTTTTGGTTGATTTAATAGATTTTTCGGGATAGTTGTTCAGTCTGAGTTTGTTGTCGAAATCCATTTCCGCTTTTCTTCTTTCATCTTTGGTTGTGCATCTTTCAGTTATTCTCTTTCTTTCATTTCGGATGAAGTTGTTTTTTGATGAAGATGGGAGATGAGAGCCATAGTTCACAAATATGTTTTTCTTGGCTGGTTTTTGATAGAATGAGAATAGTTTTTTGCGGTTGTTGTTGATAGTTATAGAAAAGTCAAGTAAATGTAAAGTTCCATTGTCATTGGGATGCTCAATTTCAAATTTGATGGCTGGATGTTGCGAATTCAGGATGTTGAGGAATGCATTCGCTTGCTGTGCATTTTCAAAGATGGAGAAACAGTCGTCCACATATCGTTTAAAAAGTGGCATGTAACTCACTGTTTGCATGGCATTTTGTTCTATTTTGTTCATAAAAATGATAGCCAAGGCTCCAGATAAAGACGATCCCATTGGAAGACCATGTTCTTGTTTGTAAATTTTGTGTTTGAATTGGAAATAGGTGTTTTCAAGAACCACTTTTAGAAGGATGCCAGTTTGGCTGAGTGTGAGACTTTTCAGAGAATGGAGTTCGTTTTCATTCAAAAATTCGATGGTGGTTGAAATAGCATCGTGTACTGGAATACTGGTATACATTGCTGAAACATCATAACTGCAGGGATATTGTGCTGTAGAATCATGTAAATTTTTGATGGCCGTTATCAGTTGAAAACTGTCCTTTAGATCAGCTGGGATCAGATGGAGCAATGGAGAGAGTATTGTTGATAATAGCTACGCGATTTTCACTGTAGGTCCGTTCTTGTTCGCCACAATAGGTCGAATTTTTATATCACTGTCTTGCTTGTGCGTCTTGACAAGTTGGTAGTATTTTGGAAGATCTGAATTGTTTGTAATATAGCTTTGCGAGATAAAATATGGCAGCTTGTTATCACTGGCGATTTTATTCCACGCATTATTTATTCTGATTTCAATATTCTTGGGCTTGATGTGGGAGACTTCAGAATATGTGGAGGAATCGGAAAGGTGGCGAAAAGCAGCGTCGTCATATGTATTTGTGTTGATAATGCAGAACTCGCCTCCTTTATCGCTTGGCATTATGACTAAGTCTTTTTCTTTTAAGGCTTTTTAGTGTTTTCTTTTCGTCGTTTGTCAGATAAGCAAATTTTGGTTGGTGTGGTACATTTTTCATGATTCTTTTTATGCCGTGATATACTCTTTGGAGCTGTCTTTCGATTTGGTTGTCTCGAATCGGCATTGAAAGAGAAGTGGTTTTTGGATACTTTGGGATGAGGTCAACGTTGTTTTCTTTCCATTCAAGGATATTCTTCCATCTCCAATGATGAGCAAATCTTGAATAGTTAACGTTGAAATCCAATAAAGTATCTTCATTTACAGCTGGAGCTAAGGCGAATTTGGGTCCTTTCTTTAGGAGGTCTAGTTCTTTCTCATTGAGCGTATTAGTCAAGTCTGTCACGAGTACGTCTTCATTCTTGTCGTGAGTGATTGGTTTCATTTTTGAGCTTTGGTGTCGATTGAGTTTTTTCCTTGTTCTTGAAGAAGGGCTAGACGCTTGTCTAATTTCGTTTTGAATTCTGTTGCTTTCTTTGTAGTTAGATGTGAGATGTATATTGCAACATCTCCGTGAAGAAATCATTATCAGTAACAATGCCACGTAGACAGTCAATTCTCATTCTGATATTTGATTGAATTTCATTGATCTGCTTGTTGATGAAGCCAATTTCCTTGTGAAGCAATTTTCTGCTGATCATTTTGCAGAGTTTCTTGTCTTTCATGTGATGAGGTGGGAGTCTGAATTTTAGGGATGTGCTTTCATCCCGAAATATATCGGCTAATCAAAAATATTTTCTGAAATCTACATACTTGACCATTCCCACAACAATTGATTCACTTTGCTGACAGTTTAAAGACCTCTTGCAATGATGTGGAGCCTGTAACAACAACTCACAAGTTCGACGAATATATATCAATGATTATAATTGGAACGTCGATATAAGCGAGTGCGATGGGTTTTTCCATCTGAGAAATTTGTCAACAAAAAAGGCTGGGATTGATGGTATTCCCACAAGAATATATCAAGAATTGGCCGATTTCTTCTCATCTCCGTTAAAGCTGTTATTCGAGGCTTCATTCAAGCAAAGACAGTTTCCTATGCTTTGGAAAAACACAATCAGTGCCTAAAACATCTCCTCCCTCGTTGAATAAATTCCGTCCTATAAGTTTACTGTCGGTACCTGCGAAAATTTTTGAGAAGATTTTCCTTCAGAAAATGTGGTGTCCTTTTCTAAGCGTATATGGAAAAACACAGCACGGATTTCGCCCTAGACATTCGACAACAACTGCACTCATCAAAATTATGGAACGATCTCTGTCCAGGTATGATGATCCGAATGCAAGTGGTGTTGCGGTTATTTCGGTCGACCTTTCATCTGCATTTGACTGTGTAGACCATAAACTTCTTGTCCATAAACTCAAGGCTTTCGGCTTTCCAACCTATTCCATCCAGTGGTTTCAAAGTTACCTAAGTGATCGTATTTGTCAAGTCAGAGTGAACAATCAATATTCATATCCTTTTGTAATGAAAAGGGGAGTTCCGCAGGGCTCTGTGCTAGGGCCAGCTTTATTCATTCTTTTCATTGGTGACTTTATTCCCAAAGTTGAGGGTGTACACCCTGTCCAGCATGCGGATGATTTGAATTTGATCATTCCTACCACCAAAGATTGTGACAATGAATCGATCATCTGAAATGAAATTTTTGGCATTGAGGAATGGTGTAGTACCAACAATCTAAAGTTAAACAAAAGCAAATCGAAGGTTTTGGTTTGTGGTAAAACAGATGAGCATCAAATGAAATTACCTATGCCGATTGTGAGCAAAATGAGAGTTCTTGGTGTAACACTGAACAGTCGACTGTCATGGGACGATCATATTTCTGATGTGCTCAAAACAAGTAATAGACGGCTTTTTGTTTTGAGGAAATTGAACCATTTCACAAATACTGACGATTTGGTAAGCGTTTTCTGGGGGCTGATTCGCTCTGTGCTAGAATATGCTTCCCCTGTCTTTGTTCATCTATCAGCCAAACTGAACAACAAAATTGAAAGAATTCAAAAGCGTGCCTTGTGGATTATTTACAACGGTTCACCTCCTGCATCTACTGAAGATGACCATCTCTCCAACAGAAGAAGGAGGCTAAGTATGAAGCTGTTTTCTTCGATTGAATCCGATTGTTCCCATGTACTTCACAAATATGTCCCCAAAAGACTGCGGTACTCTCGTCACTTGCGTGTGCCAATGTGTCGGACGAACAAGTACAAGACACCTTTCTTCCCCTTTACCGATAAGCTCATTAACGAAAGTTTCAATTGATTTAAAATATAGTGTGTCAATTCCAGTTACTTCACTCGTTCATTTTCTTGTATTTTCTCTTATTGATCTGTATATGCTTGTATGATTTCCAATATTTCTGAAAATATACACCATTATTATTATTATTATTATTATTATCAATCTATAGTCTCGGCCTACTTGCATGCCTGAAGAGATTGCTAAGGTCTACACTTGATATGAGCCATGTCTGACTTTTTAAAGAATATCGACCTTGACACAGTATAAGCATCAGTTACATATATTGCATTGAACTGAATTAGGTAGTCAACTTAAAAGGTCGAATGCCACAATAAGATACTCGTATAGTTTTCAATACCAGCAGTTGCTGATTTCTCCTGTGCTTTCGTTTGTCCTCATATTGTTATACAATTCTCAGACCTCCGTACCTCATTTAGATTATCTGTAAAAATATTCAGAATCGGTGGCGGAGTTTATGATTAATAATCCGGTTCCTTCTTTTGTCACGTTCTCCTTTGAAAGAAGCGACTCGTTCATTGAAAGATAAAAGGAGGTCACAATAAGTAGCCGTCGATGTGATGACGAATTGTGGTCACCTTTTTAGAGAAAATATGGCATTCTCCAAGAAAAATTGTACAAAATCAATGAGCATTAGTTAATCGACTTTTGATTATCAATTAAGATCAGTTAAGCATTCAGCAGTTCAATTTCGCTTGAATTGATGCAGTCAATCCAAATTTGGAGGCGTCAATGTGATGATGGAAAAAGTTATGGACAGCTACATTTGTCGACAAAAATATTAGATCCATTGAGCTTTTCTTCTGGTTAGGAGATCACAATAAGTAGCCGTCGATGTGATGACGAATTGTGGTCACCTTTTTAGAGAAAATATGGCATTCTCCAAGAAAAATTGTACAAAATCAATGAGCATTAGTTAATCGACTTTTGATTATCAATTAAGATCAGTTAAGCATTCAGCAGTTCAGTTTCGCTTGAATTGATGCAGTCAATCCAAATTTGGAGGCGTCAATGTGATGATGGAAAAAGTTATGGACAGCTACATTTGTCGACCTAGCTCCAATTTCAATGAGTTTAATTTCTCAACTCTTGATATTCCTTTGATTCAAGGGCATTAGGGATCCCTTGAGCCAAAGTCCGCTTAAATATTTACCGTATTTCTTTGTTGAACAGCAATCCAAAAGAATGTATTTTTCGTGAAGACAAGCATAAATGGTGTATTTTTGGATTTCAAATGAATTTCTATGTCAAAAATCTTGCATGAAGTTTAAAGTGATAGACATATTTGGTCAGAGCAGACGAAGACCAATCGAATGGTGTACTGAACATTGACAATAGACCTATATCTTGGCCACAAAATGCAAAAGACAAGAATCACTCCAAAAAACACTAAAATTTCTGGATTTCTGGATGTATGTATACATGCTGCAGTTATACATTACATGATTTGCCGCTCTTTCTTTTTGTGCATTTTAAAAAGTGCACCTATTTTAACGTTGGTCATGCTCTGCTTCAATCTACAGCTGAATAACTTGTCCTTTTCCCTTTTGTTTCATTACCCGCTGATGGTGCACTTTTTTCTAATTTCCTTATCTGATTGCCTGTTAAGCTTGAGGACTTTATAGTTCAGACTTTGTAGTTCAGAATCACGAGAAAAAATATATATTCACTCTCTTCATAAGCCAAATTTTATTGTTGTGTTGTAAAAGAAGTTACAGCACCCGACGTTTCGGTCGGCACGTATGAAAAAATAGATTAGATAGATAGAATAGAATAGAATAATTCTTTATTCTCCACATAACAATCAATGAATTCATACATGTATGTACAAAGATACATCTTGTGTTTGGCTTGGTACAAAGTCATAAAAGAAGGAGAAAAGGACCAGAGTACCCACATAGTTGGGGTATATGAACTGGCCCTGCGAAGGTGACACAAGACAATTTACAGCATGTAGATCAACATTGACATTTTAGCTCAGTTATATAAACATGTTTATTTACAATTTTCAGTCATTTTATATTCTCATTCACGACTACTTTTTGTAGCCAATTGTTGCAGAGGAAAAAATATATATACCATCGTCTTGGGACAATAACTGTGCATGCACGAAATTTACATGAACTTTTATACATTATAACTTTCAATAGTCTTTTATCAAAAACTGTACATGAAAATATTTTTCAATTTCTATTGGAATCATTTCTTTTATTTTAAATAGCTGTTTTTAAATACAGTGAGAAGAGCTCTCATACTGAGCATTTACACAAAGTTTTTACCATATAAAAATTCTACAATTCATCATCTTTTCATCTTTCAAAGAAGATCTATTTATATTTTCAATGATTGATCAGTATAAATGCAACAACTTTCGCTTCCTATTGAATGTTAGAATGATATCATTTTCTCAATCAGATGCAACTTCAGGTTTCGCTTGAATTCTCTTATTGATCTTGCAGTTTTAATTTTGACTGGTAGCATGTTCCATTTAAAGGGAATGGTAAACGTACTTGTTTTTTGCTCTAGGGAGGTCCTACAGAAAGGTAATTGGACATTTTCATTATGCCTCCTCGAGCACATAACATATTCCTAAAAAGGGACGGGTAGGATGTCACTTTGATATTTGATTTTATAGGCAAGTATCAGTAGCTCATACTCATACATAGTTTCTATATTCATGAACTCTTCGTTTTTATAGAAATCCAGTTTCAGAGACTGTCCTTCCTTTCGGTGCATTATTTTGATCAGTATTTTCTGTTTTCTTTGAAGTTTGTTTAGCAAAAGCTTGCTACCGTTTCCATATGCTAACAGGCAATAGCGCATCATTGGTACGCATAGTTGCTCAAAAATCGATCTAAGATTTTTTTGCGGCATAAGATCTCTTAACCTATAGAATGTTGGAATAAACTTTTTAAGCTTATTTATGATATATGAAATGTGCTCATCAAAAGTCAGTCGTCTATCAAAGTGTATTCCGAGAAATTTAGTACTTTCAACTTGTTTCAATGTCGTATTTTCATATCATCAAATTGTCGTCTATATTAGCGGGCAAGTTTTCATATTTTTTGGGGGAGATGATAAAGTATTCGCACTATTCTGCATTCAATGTCAATCTGTTGATCTTCATCCATGAGTGAATTTTAATTAACGATTCCTTTGTTTTTGCCATAACTCCTTCTAAAGTTTTATCGAACACAAATAAATTGGTGTCATCGGCAAAGATACTAAGTTCTCCACTAATTTTGACATTTTTCAGATCGTTTATATATATGATGAATAATAGCGGTCCAAGTGCAGAACCTTGTGGCACACCGTCTTTAGTTTGTAGTTGCTTTGAGAGTGCGCTGTTTATACGCACTGTTTGGTGTCTTTCGTTTAGGTACGTGTGTAGCCATTTATGAATGAAATCACGGAAACCTAGCTTATATAATTTGTCTAAAAGAATAGGGATATCGACCGTGTCAAATGCTTTTGATATATCTATGTTTAAACCCACTGTGTAGAGATTCTTTGCTTTTGCATCATACAACTTATCCTTTAATCTAAGAAGTGCTAAATTAGTTGAGTGTTTTTTTCGAAAGCCATACTGGCTTTCAAATAATAACTGATTTTTTTCTAAGTATTCATACATCCTTCTGTGCAACATCTTTTTGAAAATTTTTGTCAAATAGCTTAATAATGAAATTGGTCTGTAATTAGACGGGTTTGTCTTATCTCCTTTTTTATAAATAGGAACTATAGTGGAATTTTTCAGGTCATCTGGATATTTTCCACTTCTAACTGATTCATTGTATAGTTGACATAGGTAGGAGAATATTTTAATCGAACTATATGCAAAAATCCTAAGTGGTACCGCATCGTTAGTAAGTAGTCTTGTGGGGATTTAACGAATTTATTGTTTCAACAACTTCAGATATAGAAAAGTCTTCAAATTTGAATGAGTTTGCTACAGTATTACAATATTCTTGATGTTGCTTAATGTAGTCATTTTCAATTTGACTATTTCTCAGAGTATTGGCTATGTTGACAAAATGATTATTAAATACATTTGCTATGTCCTCATGTCGATATTTTATTTCATTGTTAGATTTAATTTCTGCTATCGAAGCGCAATTTCGGGACTTTCCTATGATACTGTTTATATTTTTCCATAGTTCTTTTGTGTTATTTCTGATAGAGATAAATTTGTTGTTGCAAAACTTCCTTTCCTCTGTTCTCGTTAAGTTTTTGAAATATTTACAGTATATCTTGCCCCCCCCCATCAGTGTCGTATCATCATACTTTCCCCATCAGTGTCGAGTTTTGATTTTTTCCATTTGTTATATAATTTCATTTTCTTTCTATGGCATTTTTTTAGATCCTCTGAGAACCATTCTATATTTTTAAATGCTTTTCTGGAAATTCTTCTGAGAGGAAATGATTTATCGTGTGCTGCCACGATAGAGTTTTGAAAGTTTCGAAATTTTTCTGAGGAAGATTTTAATTCGGAATCAAAACTAATGTTTTCAGTCATTTCTTTAAAAACTGTTATGTTTTCATTTGTATATGACCGTCTTAATGGTCGGTCATTTATTTTTTGTTGTCGTTCTTTTGATCTATGCAAAATCATATATTGGGCACAATGGTCTGTTACATCTAAGAGGACATTTCCTGCTACTATGTCATTTCTTTGATCGAGTAATGTTTTATTGTGGACAAATATTTGATCTATTATACTTTCTGATTCCTTTGATGCACGAGTTGTTGTGCATATCATTGGGGTAAAATTGAAATCTATCATATTTTCAAAAAATGCTTTTGAATTTTTATTTGCTTCAATTTTGTAGTTGAGATTGAAATCTCCAATTAGCATGGTTCTGTCTGTTATTTTTGATTGCTTCAGTACCACTGAAACACTTTTTGTGAAAATCTGAATGTCTAGTGAGGGACTTCTGTATACGCATATGATGCAATTTCTATTTGAAATATCATTTTTATAGTTTATCCATAAGCCATCGCAGTTTGCTAATTTTTTGGATTCTATCTTAGTGATTTCGATTGTTGATGTATTTACATAGACTGCAACACCACCGCTTCTATTGTTTGATAACAACACATAATGAAATTTGTAGCCTGGTAATATATTACTGAACATATGAATGTTGGTGTTCCATATCTCGGTGAGGACTAAAATATCTAGATTTGCGTCTAACTCAGATAATAGCAAAGTGAGTTCTCTATAGTTTCGATTTAATGATCGTATATTCATATGTAGAATTTTTAGATTGCTTGTAATTTTGTGGTTCCTTAGTATTTTGTTGAAGTGATCAGCTGTTAAATCCATATAACTATAATCATTTGTGTTATTGGGGCTTTGTTGTTGCATTTATGGTTGCTCAGTCCGGTCAAGCAAATTGGTCAATGTGTAACGAGACTTAACTAAAACAACTCTGGAAGTTTCGTCCTTTCTCAAAAGCACGTTTCCTTCCTTTGTCCAAACAAACTTGAAATTATTATGATACTCGAACTCTTTCGTGTCTCGAAAAAGTCGATAGCGATTTTCTGTCAAGTGATCCCTTACAAAAATGTTTTTCCTTCGGAACAGATTTTTCTTAGAGAGCACCGCCTTTTTGAGAACGGTACTTCTCAATGAACCGATAATTATCGCTTTTCCATTTTCAATCCGATCCGGAAGCACTCTTACATTAACTATGTCACTTTCTTGCAACACTTTACCCATCAGCACATCATTTACTTTTCTGTGTAGATACGTTTTCGCATCTCCACTAGGTCGGTCACAGTTGCTCATGACAATGTCATTCGCCCTTTCCCTCTGTTCAAATAGGTCGAGTTTTTCATGGAGATAGCTTACTTCTCCATTTATGTATTTTAGGTCATCTCGCAATCTGTTGTTTTCCTCATCCATTTCCAGCCGGGCTTCTCTTTCACGGCCTAGATCTCTTTTTAGACTTGAAATTTCACTCTGCAATACAGCGAGTTGTCTGTCAAATCCGTCTTTGATGCCTTTAGTCAATTCCTCCATATACGCCTTCATGTAAGTCTTTATGTCGTCATTCGGTGCTGCAGCGATGCTTTGGCTTTTCTTAGTCATCGTAAATGATCGCACCGAGAAGGGATGAGGATAGCAATTCGTCGTGCACAGATTGTTTCGTGACCAAAGTGATGTTGTGACGTCTCTATCAGCAGCAGCAGTCGGTCTTCACTAGCGCGAAAGGAGGATTCTACACGTTGACCAGTGGTGTCTAGACAGCAGCAGCAGTTGACAGCGGGCTGAATTTGTAGTGATTGCAGAGGGGAGCGATGATGTAATCGGGAAGATTTGGGAGAGAGAATCCTTGTTTTCCCCAAGTGATCGTTTTAGCACAAAGAGACTGAGGTCAGGACTTGAAATTCGAATAATTACTGTTTTCTTCGTAGAAATTTAAATTCGACGTTGGAAGTTTACAGCAATGTAATGCCCGCGATGCGACGAAAAGAATGATATAAAAATCACTATAAACACACTTCTGTGAGAGAAGGAATCGTAGAAAAATCACTTAGGCACCGGAGCTCACTAATAATACGTCCGTCCACCACGATGAGAGAGATATAGGCACGCATGATTTAGTATGTCAAAGGGTCCATGTCAAAGATAGATGTTCCGACGAGGATCGATGTAATGAGTGTGCCCCGATACTTATCAACAGATTAAAAATAATGGATGCAGTCAGAAAGACTTTGACAATTATAAACAGAAAAACAAAAAATCCTTTGAACGTGAACAAAAAATACATAGTAGTGTATCTTCGGACTTTGTTAGTGATAACTGTTCCAGACACTTGACCTGCACCGCTAAGAAATACGATACACCCATCAGAATAGCCAATAAACCCGGAAAATGTCCAGCCAATTACCTGAATAATAGCAAATTTGACTGTGACTGTTCCTGTGACGTCTTCAATTCTTTTCCAGCTTACTACAATTGCAATGACAGATGCGTAGTATATCGATTCCTCTGTAACATCTGCGGTGACACTATTAGTTCTACCAATAGCCTTTCAATATTCGCTTTCAAGAACACAATAGAAGTCTTAAACCTAAAGATAACAAAAGTGTGCTATCGGTTCATTAAACATAATGATGTCAATATGACTATAAGCGATTTCTCAACAGAACTTATTGATAAGCTTGACAATCCTGTGAAAACCCGCATCACTCAGAGGCTCGATCACATCGATAAATTAAAACCGAAGGTGAACCGGAAACATGAACAGAGCGGTCGCTCAAATTTGTATATATTCATTGTCTGTATGCCTCCTCACCTACCCTTGATAAAGGCCTTGCCGGCTGAAACGTTGAGTGCTGTAATTTCTTTTTTATCACAACAATAAAATTTGGCTCAAAAAGGGAATGAATGTATATTTTTTTCTCATAATTTTGAAGACTGCAGTTTTGTTTACATTCACTTTTCCACGTCAATCAATTTCTCTATACCCGAAAATACGTCTTTGGCTTCTATATTGTGGGCATACTTAAAGTTCTACAAAGCACTTCATTTAATGTAATATTTTGTATTCTTGAGTTATACTACCAGTTATAATACAGGATTAAATCGGGCATTATCAACAGAGAAAGGTCTTCAGGATATCACGGTTGTTCTTCTAAGTTTTACCATTATCTATGATATTCAAATAATCTATTCCTTCTCGAATCCATTATGCAACGTCTTAAATTTATGATTCTAGGTGTAGAGTCTGTAAACTATTGATGTTCATGTAATATCACCACTCCAAAAAACCGTCAAAATATGCCTAACTGAATAAACCAGAAATACTATACATTGCATGAAACGAAACAGCGCACATCTGTTGCCTTTTTGATTGTCTGAAAAGGCGGAATTTCATAAATGAAAACATTCTATGCAGGCGGATGCATCATCGTCAAAGATGAAGAAGAATTCCGCACATTTTTCATGCATGCAACTCAACAGAAAATGATGCACTTTCGCTTTTTCAAAACAATCATTATGCAAAGTTCCGTTTCATGCAATATAACATTAACATGGACCGCGCCCTCAAAAGTTTTTGCCCTCAAAATCCATGTTAATAATGTTGTGCGCAATTAAAATGGACTGGGCAGAAATGTAGGGAAAAAATTGTGTAGATTTGAGGTCATTATTGCTACAATTACCGAGAGCCGAAGGGTCGAGGTTATTATGACAAATAATGACCGAAGAAATCTATGCATTATCTGTTATAACGCATGACTTTTTTCATAGAAGTCTGTACCAGGTTAATAATTTCCAATCAGGAAAATGATTACCTGCTTCGTGGAACTTATTAACCTGTGGACATAGAAAGCCTTGCAAAATCATGCATTATTGAAGATATATTACCTTTCAGACGACAGCCTAAATTGTCGGTGCGTAGCACCAGACGATTTAGGCTGATCATTTGAAAGGTAATGCATTGTTACTGAACTAAAAATCTATGACATCAAAAATCCAAGATTTTAATCTGTTAATGACTTAAATTTATGATGATTTTCTATATAACCCATGCAGTTCAGAACATTACAGTAAAGTATGTTAAGCTTCAGATATCTACTAGTCATAATTGTGAACATTGGAATCTCCTCAATGCCATTTTCACTGGGAACGCGAAGATGGATGGTGAAATGTTCCTACCTCAATGGTATTACATAGCAAATTAGACGGCCTTAATCATGAAATTATGGCCGTCTAATTTGGAATTGGAGCTATACTAGCAGTAAGTTGCGTAAATTACGCAAGTGGGACTGAGATATTCAATCCCGTCCAAGTTGATTTTGCCACCATTTTTGAATGGTAGCGTTTGCTCGTTATGATGCTGTTTGTAAGTTAATGATATCACATGAATAGCATGGAGTGCTTTCATATTTACTGAGATGTGAAAGTGATGCATTATGCCTTTCTTTTTGGTATTTTTGTTTCCGTTGGATTGTATCGAAGACAATATCTTCTCTAGCCTGATATAAAAGTTTTCTAATATATGTTCTTTTTTGAAATCTTCCTGCAATATTATGTTAACAAAATCAATGAGGCTGTCAGATTGGTAGCGTTTGTATGCAGCTGATGAGTGATGTTTAAATATCAACTTGTTTTCGATTTTAAATTCATTGTCTGGTTTTAGATTTTGCTCATCAATTAATATTATAAAAGAATTATTTTCCGGCATTTTTTTAATGCAGCCATGTTTCATTTCTATCCCTTACTCCATATGTGTTTTTAGTCTTTTCATATTGGGCCGTCCACATATTGCCGTCTTTCCTGCTTATGATTGTAAGCTCTATATGTAAGCATGGGTGATGAATAAACGAATTTCATAGAAAAATGACGTGAAATATCGGCTGAAAACCCTACTTGCTCAGTAACAATGCATATGTAGATATACGCAGATTTAGATTTCAAAAATGTCTTTCATGTGCATAGATACAGATATAATCATTACGAAATACATTGTTGCCTTCTTTTCCCACATTATACCATAGCTAAATTACGCACAATAGGCGCTACTGGTATTACAGTGCGTTCATAAAGTCACTGTGCACCTCTTCTAACTTTGTTTTGCCAAAGAAAACAGTCGTAATCTTACAATTGTAGATATCTATCACATGCACAGAGTTACTGGCTCGTTTGGGAAACGCAATTGAGTAGCTTGCGACATTCAACATGATTGCAATTTAAATTTAACTTCACATCTGTCACCTACTGACTCGGTGAAGATCTGTAGTTGCATTTCGAAGCTAAGCATGGTGATGTCAATGCGAAAGAAGAACTTCTTGGTCAAAAATGTTTTTCGCGCCAATGGGGAATATACTAATGAAGTGAAGAAGGGGTTGGTTTTTAGAAAGACTTCCTGTATTTTATTTGCCTCATCGAAATGTTGATTGGAGTCCAATCAGTGAGTTCAGAAAAGCTGACTCGGTGCACGATCCATCACGCTCAGATCGACCACTAATCTTAAGCGATAAAAAGGTTATTCCTGAAAATGTTATTTCTGAAGCCATGACTCATTGCCCAAACAAGTCGATGCGTCGCTTATCCCAAGAAGTGGCTCTATCTCTCGGGGCGGCTCATCCTGCTGTAAGAAAGAACATAGGCCTATATCCGCACCGCATCTCTGCCCAACATGAATTGAATGAAGCCGATCATGACAAGCGTCTTCAGTACTGCGTTTGGTTCAAGGAAAATCTAAATGAAAATAATGTGCTCGATAAGACTTTCTTTTCTGATATTGCTTGGTTTCATCTATCAAGGCATATCAGTAGCCAGAGTTCCCGAACACGGTCTAGTGAAAACCCACACGAATTTGTTGAGAAGCCATTACATTCTCTTATGTCAAGAATACGAATGCTTGGGCCGATATTCAACTATTATTGCAAAAATTATTTGTCAAAATGATTGCTTCACTCGTTGACGAATTAAGTGACGATGAAAGTTTGACTGCTTATTTCTAGGAAGATGGAGCAACTGCGCATGCCGTCAATTCCTCAATTCGATATTTTAGTGGAATATTTCAAACAAGAGTTGTCTCTGAAGGATTTGGCATCCGAGATACCGGATTTGAATGTCTTGGACTTTTACTGTTGGTTAGCGGTGAAGCAGGAGGTTTACGGAAGCAGGTCACGAAATCTACAGGAGTCTAGAGAAAACAGCCGTCAGCAAATTGACGCTATCAGGCACGAGGAAATTCACCGAATGTTTGAGAATATGAGACGTCGAATTGACATTTGCATTCGTGAACAAGGTGGACATTTTCAAATGTTTTTGTAGTATGTAAATAGATATTTTGTGATCACACAGAAGTCGAAGTTTCTACAAGAAACTTCACTTTTTATAGTGCCGTGGCAATCTATTTCTAAGCGGCAAAGTACTGCACATGCATTGATTTATTAGGTGCACAGTGACTTTATGAACGCACTGTACATAGGGTTGCATTGAAATCTAATCAATCATCTTAACTCCTACATTTTATATGAGTCAAACCACGAATTGGTTGCACCGACGTAAAATTTTAAATCATTTTGTGACGAATTTTGGCGATAACCATAATATAATAAGCTTATATAAGATTCAGAAATGTGCTAACTGAGAAGCTGAAATAAATCTGCATAGATGAAAAAAGGGTAGCTTAAAACTATTATATAAGTTTCAGTTAAGCCTTTATTTTGTGAGCTGTGTGCTTCAATGTATTTTTACATGAAAATGCCAATAAATGTTGAAAAATCGTTCGCGGTGCTAGAGAATTTCACGTTATTCAATGTATCTGAAAGACAACTTTCTGTCAAGGTTGATCTTTAGAAAATATTAAATTTCTATATTAGAATATCGCGGTCGTTACCTAAAATATAGAATAGGCCCTCCGAGACAAGAATGATTAGCCAGTTTACACTACGAAAGATTATCGACTTTCCATAAATGCTAATCAGTGTAATAATCAACAAAGCAATTCTAAGTCTACTTCCTGGTAGATGATAAATCTAATGTCTGTCGCAGCGCTACCATGACAAACACTTATTGAATTAATCTCGAGAATCAATATTTATCAAATACCGAGATCTCGAGATCTCTAATTCGATATTACAAGTAGGCCTATATCAGATTGTGCCTATTACTCAGAAAGTGTAATTAATTACAGACAACTGAAAAGTGCTGTACAATAGTCCAATTGTTGGCCTAATTGCAATTATCTAGTTCTATTTGTTTTTGAAATTAAAATAGCAACACCAATCTGAACTATATTTGGCATTCATTAATACGCCCAATCTATATTGAAGTTGTTTAACCCAAAACACAGACAAAATTAATTCATGTGCCTACATCAAAGCGAGGCCCGGTCTTGTAGGCATAAGTATAAGGACAAAAGCGGAGGATAAGTATATGTACAAGGACTAAAGAAGTTCCATTTCCTGTCCTAAATCAGAGAAAGACTCGTTGAGGTAAGGAAATCTTCTTCCTCAAGTGCCAAAAGCATGTTCATGATTCATTGTTATAGTTACCCGAGATATAGTACTCTCCGATGTTGACGTTCATCTTACATTACGCTTAACTTCTGTGTTTTGATTCCGGTACAAATATAATGTTTCCAGAAAAATTTTTCCGGAATGTTTCCTAATTCTTCAATCTTGTAATCTTCATTGTTATTATTATCTTCTCCCGATTAACCAAATTGAATGGTACTCTATGACATTCTATAACACTCAATGGACATCCGATAGGAAACATCAGCATTCAATCGAACTCTATTGGATCCAATTGCACTTGAAATGGGAGAATATGAGTCCCATAGATGTTGTCCGAAAGAAATAGAAAATGTGACTTTCATTGCTGACACGGACTCCGGCATCGTCCAATCATATTGCATCATTTGCATATTTGGTATCGCTCAAGGAACATTTCACTATAATCGCAACAATTCCTTTTTACACGTCATTTTATCACATCGCCTCTAGTTTCGTGTGTGATTTTATATTTTCGGCGAACAACTATTCATCAAATCAGTGAAGTCTCGCTACAACATTGCAGTAAGTTCTTGATTACGCTGTTATATATTTATTAATTACCGTTTATTTATTAGTTAAACCCGGTACTTTATTTAGGCCACTAGTTAAATTGTCAAATCCTCAATGCTTCAACAATTCATTAAGGCACTGTGTAGGCTATTATTTAGAAATTTCGTTGATGCAATTATTTCAGCATCAAATGCTTTCTTCGATTCCTGTTTCAATTGTCTTTATAATAAGTGCCCTATGAAGTATCTGGTGTTTAGCAATACAATTGAAACGACATGATGAGTGATAACATGATATAAAAGATATTTTATTGACAGCTTCTAATATTAGTGTAAACTTGAATTCTATGCTTGAATACGGTACTTCAAGTGGATTTGATTTTTTAATATGATACGAAGCATGCACTCTCTTGAAGACTTTTCTTCACTGACATTCTTCAAGTCTGAATTTATGGTCAATGTCTTGAATAAACACAAATCACTTAAATAATCCAGTATTTAGTTGCATCGAAAAGATGGAATAGTCATATGTAGGGCCTATGTAGGCTATATATAGTCCAACAGATAGTTGAAATGTTATTTTCACATTTCTTTGAGCATTATTCAAGCGGTTTAAGTGAGCAATTACTCTCGTATTTTTGAATATTAATTCGGGCGAATGGCCAACGGTAATATTTCAATCAGAATTGCTCAAGTATACAAGCCTGTTCACTTTGGATACTTTCAGCATATATACGACGCATTGAACCCTTTGCCAAAAATGACAGTAGACGTTAGATGTTAAAAATAGTATTTTGATCTAGAAATTGTTTTTCTTCTTACTTAAATAGCCATGGAGAAGTCTGTTTTTTCTCCGCTTGCATGTTGGCCAGGTGAATGAAAGTAAAAAACAGTATATATATATACCACTCGGTGCCTTCCGCGGACAGTGTTTCTTAAATATTCTTATAATCTCCCTTAAGTCTTTCAAAATATTTCGAAGTATATATTTGTGTGGAAATGTATCTCTGTTGTATACTATTGCTGTATTGTGTAAGGAAATTGAGATACGGTTCATTAACTGCGCAATGTGGTTGACTGTGCAATGATATTAAGTCCGGTAATAAGGCCCATACGAAGAGTGGGTAATAATGCCCACACTTTATCGTTTCAAATTCTTTGGATGCTCGTGCTGTACACCAACGCAGTCAGCGTAGAATTAGTGTTTACGACTTACATTGATTATTCTTTTTATTTATGTTAGCAATGGCTATAAGACCTGATGAAGATGAGCCCATTAGTAAACCTTAATTTACTTGAAAATCTGTTCTTCAAATGTAAAGTATGTATTCTTCAGGTCAACTTGCAGCAATTCGAATAGTTGCATTCCTGTTAAGGTGCCGACTGATTGAATATTTTTTTAGTGAATTTGTATTGAATATTATGGATTACATCATCGATTGGGATGAAAGAATACATTGAAATCACATCATAACTAGCAATGCATATGGGAATTCTGAAGTGAACGGGTTTTCAATTATTCCTTTCAATTCGAGGTTATTTTTGAGGTTGATTAAAAGGAGATTAAAAAATCCGTGATAAGAACGAAATGTGGTCGGGTCGAAAGTTAACGAGCAGAGATTAAAGGAAACTCTTTCAATTACATTTTATTGTCGTAATAATTACATTTTTCACTGTCAGAATGGAGCAATTTGTCTTAATTTTATGTGGGAGCTCGTTCATTATCGACTTCATGTTATACGAATTCTAAGCTACAACGTATGGAATTTATGCAATCAAAAGCTTGATTTTATCCAGAATTACGCATTATTTTTCAATAGTCTGCATAGTGCATTACCCTTGACATTGCATTGACCCCGTGCAGAGTCATTTAAATCATGAAAGAAAAAAGTAGGCAATTACATTTACAAATGCCGCAAATTTTCTTTCAGTAGTTATTTGATAGCATCTCAATTGTAATTAACTATAATTGCAATATTCACAAATTCATTTCGGAGACAACTATTGATAACTTTTGGAAATTAAGCTTTTGATAAAGTTTGAGAAATTAAACATCATTATTAAGTATTAACTTTGAATTCTAATTCTTCACTATACAGGACATGTATGGAGTTTGTGTGTGGGTGTTGTGTATGTGTGTGCATTCGACTTCCGGGTAAAATTCCTTTGCTATATGGGAAAATGATATACATGAATAAATTTCGGCTATGCGATCGTCTATGAGGTTTTTGCCATTAGTATTATCATGATGATTACTATGAATGTAAACAAAGGAAAGCTTTTGAGTACACATATTTTTGAATTTCAGCTTTTGTAAACCACGTCCTTTGATCACATCATTGTATCTCGCACATCTGTAGAATATCCTTCTCGTCTGTTGAATAATTTCTCACCTGTACTCTGATAGTTTATCATAGTTCATTTTGACCATCAAATTCTCAGTGTATCAACGATTCATAAACACACTATCTGATTGAGTCACCATTTAACCCCTTCCGCATTTTATTTACCACTTCTGGTTAATCTTCTGACTGTCATTTGGATATTCATTTTTCGTTTCTATTTCTCGCTCATTTGGCCATTATATGTTCCATTGAGTACATGCATCTAGCGTTTTAGAAATTAATTCAAGTGCTATCTAACAACTGTTACACAAGAGTCACAAGGAAAAACTTCAACCTTTAGACAACTTCTCATACTATTGCATTACTTGAGCATTTGAATTAAACTTGAAATTTATAGCATTAATAAGCGAAATCAAATTAGGAACAACTGTTAAGTAGATTTGTAAACATATCCCTGATTCAAGTATACATTTGTGTGCAAAGTCTTGAAGGTAATCAAATTATTTAAATTGATCAGTTTTTAGCTGCATTGTAGGATCAATTTTTTCTCATTCAGACGTAAGGTATATTTGTATTCTAATTGTCACTCAATACACTTTTCAAGGGTCTGTGACGTACCGTTGTTCAAGAATTAATTCAAGTGCCATCTTCATACTGTTATAGCACCAGTGAGTTTGGGTTGTTAATAACATCTAGCCTTTCACTTAGATCTCAAACACAAATAGCTGATTCAAATTATCGTACAGCTTTATATATTGCATTTTCAGTCAAGGTGTTGAGATGTTGCGGCGTAAACGCTATTTGTTGCCAGATGACGACAGTTCATCTATTCCGTATACTACAAAGCGGTATAGGAGAAGTAAAATGCCAAATCTTAGTAATAGTAGTGAATGTCACTTACAAGATGTAAATCCTGAGGATACTTTCGAAAATTTTAATTTGGAAGCCATCTCCCATTCTCAGTCTTTTTCTGACATAGTAGAGTCAGAAAAAGATCTAGCTGATTTACAAGTCTCATCCGAAAATGAATTTCCCTCTACTTTGGAAGTTAAAACAGACAAGCCAAAAATTCACAATAAAAATGAGCTGGAAACTGCAATTTTGCAAGGCATGATAAGGAATGGATGGACTCAGCAGTCCCTGCATGATATAATTTCAATTATCAAAGCACTTCCAAACAGGGAATATTTAAGAGTCCCGTCATCATCTAGCTTTATTAAAACTCATTGTAGCAATCAAGAGTTCATATGCATACACTTCTTATGTCCAAAATGTAATTTGTTAATGTCTGAAACATCAGTAGATTCCATTGAAAACTTTCAGATTCGAAGCTCGCTTAAAATATACGGATGTATACATTGTGAAGAAAAATTTACTGATCGTTTATTAAAAAATATTGATTCTTATTTTGTGAGCTTCCCTATCGCATTACATCTAAAAGAATTTTTGGAGAGCGTAGACATTCGAAAATACAGGTCAAAGCCCCGTTGTGATGGACTCATAGATTCAATAATAGATGGGAAATCGTATAACGACATTAAACAAAAACTCAATCTCTCAGACACTGATATAACATTTACGATGCACATCGATGGTTTACCTCTTTATAATTCATCGAAGAAAAGCATGTGGCCAATTATACTATCGATTAATGAATTAAAAGACCAACACAGAAAAGATAATATATTTGTTGCAGGATTATGGATAAATAAACGCAAGCCTGATACTAATGTGTTTCTTTTAGAAATAGTAAAGCAGTTGAAGGAGCTAGAAAAGGGTGTAGAGTGGACTGATCCAAAGACCCAGGAAACTCGGATTTCAAGGTGTTTTGTAGTGATGTGTGCCGCTGATGCAGTAGCCCGTTGCCACGTTCGCAACATGACAAGCTTCAATGGTAGATATGGTTGTGGACAATGCAACCACCCCGGCGAGGTAATAGCTAAAGGAAGGGGACATACGCGAGTGTATCCCAATTATGAGGACACTATCGATCTACGTGAGAACATTGAAACATTGAGACTTGCACGAATAGCGCATAACACGCAACAAGCATGCTTTGGGATATTTGATGTCAATCCATTCATGCTGTTGTCAGGATTTCTTGTGATAGATTCGTTTGTCTTTGACTACATGCACACTTTGCTTTTAGGTGTTACGAAATCATTGTTCTCTTTGTGGCTGGATGGAACCAATCACAGAAATCCTTGGTATATAGGCAAATCTATTGCAAAAATTGACAAACGTTTACTCTATAATTTACTACCCTCTGAAGTCCAACGTAATCCGCGTTCACTTCGAGAAAGAAAGTTTTTCAAAGCATCGGAATGGAACAATATGCTATTTTATTATTGTGTTTTTGTTTAACTTGTTTTTGTGGAGGAAGATCTCACGACAAATTTTCCATAATAGTATTTCAAACTTTGTTTAGTTGTCATCTGTCAATAAACAGCACATGTATGTGAAAAAGGTCATTGACAGTCTTTATGAGAAGGACAAAAGAATTCACTGGCAAGTTTGTTTAGAAAAATCACTGTCGAAAGCGCCAAACTAAGTCGTCCTAAAATATGAACAATTTTATGATATATTCGGATGTGTCTCTCATAGAAAGTATAGAAAGTATAGAAAGTATATATGAATTTGTAAATGAAAATCAAACTATACAAACAAATTCAGAATGCTTCATAATAGTACAGAAGAAAAGATATCATCATGAGAAAGGTAGGAGCTGACTTCGAATAAAGGTAACTTTTTTTGGAAACATTCACCCCTTCGTGAAATAGGTTTTGATTTTACATCACAGAATCAGGTAGTCGCTTGAATAGCAATGGCGACTGTAATAATAAATATGCTAATAATTATAGTTTAAATAAGTTTGCTTGTGCTGCAAGCCGCCACTGATATGCGCGTATAGTAGTTTCTTGTCAACAAAGGATTAACAACGGAACATTTCAAAAATACTACGAGAACCTGAATAAGGGCGGTTTTAGACGTATAGTTTTGTATGCACTTGTTCGCCCATATGTAGATGCATGACATCACCTCACTGAAACTGCACACACTTAATTTAATTTAAACCGATAACGGTGTATCGGACAAAGAATGTATAAATAAAATGTGTTATTGCAAATCGATGATAAAATAAAATTTCTTATCAACTATCAAGTCATTTCTTTGCGTTCTAGCGCCTGTGTTTTTCGATTTAAAATTTCTGATATTCTACTTCTTATCATCTTTATATTGACGAGAGACGTAATTCAATACGATGTCACTCAAATGGATACAAAATGTCCGCAGCAAGAAATGTCTCACTGCAATAAATTATCTCTGAATAGTGAATACCGATTATTATGTTGATCAAAAAGTCTCGAAGCCAATGGAAAAATGATCGCTTCTTTATGACCACGCATATCTGAATTTCATACCAATGAACAAGGGAACCGTCAATTTGATAAGGTGCGAGCAATTTGGAGCTATATAGCAACTTCTTCAGAAAGCGGTTTCAAAGCTTTGACACCTTATCAGTAGAATGAGATAATGAGAATGTCAGATATTAGAAAAAACATCAGCGCTCGCCGTGGGGCGCATAAAGGAGTTGAGAAAGCAATGAAGAGAAACAAGTTGAACGTGTGTCATTTGCATTCGAACATGGGTTTTAGGTGATAAGATGAGTGATCTTATCAATGGTAAGTTAACTTACCATCCCGCACTGAGGAGAATGTTGATCATGGTAAGTTAACTTACCATCCGCACCTGAGGGAATGAGACAAAATTTGCCTCAGCAGCGAAAGGGTTAAGTCTTAAAGCGTCAACGTGTTACATGTGCAACACCTAGTGTGCAATGCATTAGCGACACACGAGATCCCATTTGGCGAGCATCACACATTGAGCCCTCTGGCCAAATTCCATTAAGCATGTGGAAGATTGATTAACGTAGTGGACTTTGTTCGCAGATTTAGAGGAGAACAGATAAACTGCTTTCCCTAATTCACGCTGACGGCGTTGAAGCCCGTCGATCGGTGTTTACTTTGATGACAAATTGCGATAAACAGGCAAGAAATGTATTGACCAGATGGGATGGTTTTGACCATTTGATGATTATGCTCATGTGTATGACATATATGTGTGCTAAGTCCATTTTGAGATAAATTGATGTCGACATCATTCAACAGCAATTCTGTAGGGCAATTCTGTACTAACAAGACCCCTTACAGCTTTACAAGAAACAACTTGTCGATGCCATGATACTGATCAACATTAGCCTGATTGATGTCAGCAACGTCGTAATAGCTGAAGCATTCCGTCAAATTGGTATCAAGCATCGTTGCTTGCCTAATCAATGGGCGTGAGCGTGGAGACTCCACAATGTGACAATCATCACACGTACTTGGATAAATAGTCTTAAGATATGACTTCACTATACAATAATTTTAGAAGATATATCCACAGCATGTAGAGTAGCCTACTACTATTTAACTATCTATTATCGATGCATGACTACACTAGTGACCAGTCCAGACACGTGGAATGACTTTTGTCTTCTAAATCAATGTGTGCCTCCTCCGTAAATAAATGTAACTTAGTGGAGACTATCCAAAATTGTGTGTAACATTTTAAAATGTGTCCACATTTAGTCTAGATACAAGTTGAGCATTTCAGGCACTTACTTACGCATTGTCTGAAATTTCGGAAGTTATTTGTAGCCTACATGTAATCAATTCAAATGAATTTCCTGAAAAGATATCATTTATCTTACAAATAATAATTTATCTTTACAGGTTAAGTTGCACAAAGATCATAATATCTTTGTCTCAAAGCTGAAGCTAGATAACGTCAACCATGGAAGTGGGCAGTCTCTGGTCAGAGACTGCCTTACGATTGCATTCTCCCGTCAATTCATGGGAACCCATAGTGCGCATGGAATCGCCAGCAATGCCCATGCTAATGCCCCGGTAAAGCCGGCAATACCTCGGGATTTCGCAAATTCATTGATTAGTAAGTCTAATCCTATAATAAATAAATAAAGTAATAAATAGTCTGATGCCTATTTCAAAGCTCCGAAGAAACATGATCCATAAAAGAAATATAGCTGATTTCTGAAAGTTTTATGGACTATTTGTTGAGATGATAATCAGGAAATAGGTCATCATTTCCATGCAGTAAACTCAAGGAGCACCCTATACTCAACACCTTAATTAAGTGAAACAAAGTGAAAAGTCATTACTGAGGACATCATCCTGATGAAATGATCTCTTGAAAATATGACATGTAGTGCTTGCGATCTCGATATTAAAATTTTTATCTTGTATTGTACAAATCAGTACGCTGTACTAAGTTAATCTTAGTAACTTAATTAGCTCTCTTAGATTGAAAAAAAGACAATCATCCATGTACGGATACCTAGCGTTCGGCTTTATTTTAATGCGAAATGTATAGGGTAGGCCAGAGAATAGCTATGTATTTCCTTATCATTTAAGGTATAAATCACTGCCTTGATGTTTATTATCCATTAGTTATGTGGGCAGATGAATTCTTCATGTGGTCACATGATTTTTTGTCATTTATTTTGAAATTCAATTAAGAAGCGATACCATTTTTTAAAAATTATGTGATCATTTATGTTAATTTATGTCAATTTTTTTAAATTCTCTTCTTTTTTAAACTGTCTTAAATTTTTCATTCTTCATTCTCGAAAGTGACTGCCACTGTTGGAAGCACAAGCACTTAGTCTTCACTCCTCCATGAGATTTAGTTAAGTAATTTTGACACAATGTCCTATCAAAGCTAAAGAAAGGTTCAAAAAGTTCGCAATGACTTACTTTTAGAATGTCGAGCTACATGTCATTTGTGATTCCTAGATGAATTAGTCTACGTTTTCAAATCAGGGCGTCGATGAGACCACTCAATTGCACCTCTATTCATACATTTTCTTGGGCTCTGCAGGTCCATCTTTTGTCTCACTGCTCAAATGGTGTGGGACATCTTTTGAAATTATGGTGTTATTTCAAAGTACAACTTAGTATTAAAGTCATAATAAAGTTTCAAAACATTATGAAAATAATCAGAATTCATCTGACCATATAAATGATGGGTCATAAATCATTAAAGCAGTGAATGCTACCTTTTCATAAAGAAACATACTTAACGGTTGCTTCTGGCCCACTTTATACAACACATGCAATCATCTTTCGGTTTTACATTAAATTTGATTGAATAAATGAATGAAGAAAAGTCTGCCGCTATGCAATATCACTTATGACATCACTTACAATATCACTCGCAATTATCATTATCATTCTTTCTCTGACTGACCTTTCAAATAAGCAAACGAGGGTCTATTCATAGAGATGATTTTTCTTCTCTTGATAAGAATATAGGCCAAATTACATGATAGAGATCTGAGACCATGCACCGCCACCACAGCATTTTTGTCTGATAGGAAATGTGAATTAACCATATGCGCACATGCATGTAAGTTTTGACGGGGTTCAATTTGGTATTAAAATTAAAGTTAACAATAGTTTGTAAAGCTTGGCTCATGTTTACCTTATCTCCTCTCTGATGTTGCTAAAGAAGGCGACAAATTAGGAGCATAAACTCTATCAATTATAGAAATGATGCTTAATTCTGCAATTCCAGTGGCACCACAAGTTGCATTGCAAATGCTAGAAAAACTAATTGCTATTTTCTAGTTGCATTGTATTCGAATTGCATAAAGACTTACAATATTCAATAGTTCTATGTAAATTCAAACAATAATAATTACTAAATACTCTTCAATTGGAATAGTTTGCATTATTCTTCATTCAGATGAAGTTAATCTATACAAAATGTTTATGTTCTGTCATTAACTTATTATTTATCGTATATTTATCATTCATCTCTTGTTTGTTACAGGCCTAGTCCAACATCATCACCCGATGGAGCAGAGGGAAGTGTGGAAAATGATCTCCAAGAAACTTTACAGTGAATCAAAAATGCTAAAAAGACAAAATAAAAGATAAAAAATCAATGGTTTTTTTGTGAATAATGACGTTTTATGAATGATCATGAAATACGCTTCATAATAATGCTCTATACATAATGTAGACTGATTATTAGATTAACGTTTCTGAGATAGCTACAATTATATTTCAAAAGTGAATTGTTCTTTGGGCGGGAGTTTCACCGAAATAGTAAAGGGCTTTAAAGAAAAATGCAAACGTCTCATGTACGTTTCAAGTTGATTATTGCCATTGTCTATGTCAACACTATTACAATCAGTAAAGCTAGCTTGATTATTGATGATACTCGTGATCATATCAGACGTCACTATGCAACGGTGAAGTTAGAAAGCAATAATGGGACCTACCAAAAATACTGAATTCCCAATACAACACTCTAAACCAGCACCTCCTAAATCACACACTGAAACGAGACACTATTCGTAACTAATAAAAAAATCCTAAAGCCAAGCATTTTAGGAGGCTAGCGCACTAGTGTTATTGTTCTCTTTAGTATGTCAGCATTCTATTTCACGCAACCTCCTAAAATTCTAGCGTGTCGCGCTTTAGGATGCAGATTTCTTCGATTTTAGGAGGTGACAGTTTACAGTGAATAGGACAGGATTTCCCACAATTCAATAGGACAGGATTTCCCACAAATCTATGGGACAAACTGGTTCAATAGGCAATAGGCAATAGGAACCGATTTCCCTAAAATTCAATGGGACAAAACTTCCCAATAAAGCCATAGGATGGAGTTCCATAGCAATAGCACTGCTTGCTATAGGAAAGTTACAATAATTCCGTAGGAAGTTTCCTATAGGAGTGCCATAGATTTTGGTTAATCGGGCTGTGATGACAAATTTAATGGCAAAATTTATGTTCTCCGCAATTTTATCAGATAATGTAGCGACCGTTACTACGGCATGTCGCGAGTGTTACTATCAAGATTGATTGATATCTCGAAATCGGTGCTTTCAGTAATCTATTCAAGCATGAAGAAATCATCAGCTATTCACTATTTATCTATCATTTCGTTTTTAAGACAGCAGCTTCTGTAGTTTAGATAAAATATCAATAAAGTCTCAAAAAATCTGCAATGAAATATTTATCTCTGACGCGAGCGTAACCATATTAAATGATCTCTGTAGGGCCTACACAGATGTAGAGATAGTATGAAATTGATATTTTGTATGGTCGATGTCGCATTACGTCAAACTGCATCTTCAGAATATTCAAAAAGAATATCGTGTCATAGAGAATGTTGGTTTTCAATCGAGCTTTTCTATCAAATGTAGCGAACATTGCCGTGGTTTGGCCCATATTTTGACGCTTTGCTAAAAGAATGTCGATATCGCCCTACAATGTGTCGATATCATTGCACGTAGGCTACACATCTTACTGTTCACCTGGAATTGCAAATTAAACCGGTGGATTAATAGATTCGAGTAAGAAAAGATTATTTGGATATCGAAGTTCACATTAAAACTGAGAAATGCAACTGTGAGAGCCCTAACACTGCCTTTAGCTGTCGATTTTGCTCGATTTTTTCACATGCAGTCTAATCATTTATATAGAGAAGTCTTGTGCACGGTGTCACAGAAAGTGTGGTTTCACTTTTCAAATTTCCTAAAAAATTTTTCCTCACATTCCTATGTAATTTGACCTCTAGATTGCGAATTGGTTAATAAATCATCCATCGAGGGCCTTTCGAGACAAAGCCAAATATCAAAAATGGCGGACGTTGAGACCGAAATCATATTGCCCGTAGTAACCTAAAAAATTCCTAAAGTTTTTCTTTTCATTCGCATGTAATTTGACAATTAGATTACGAATATGATGGTTAAAAAATCATCCATCAAGAGCTTTTCGAGAAAAAGTCAAGAAATAGAATACAAAATTCATTTATAAATATTCTGAATTAAAGTATTATTTATCAATTAAAATGTTTCCAACAGTGACCCTCATGTGTTATTTAAATCAGCTCTCTGTAAATGCAAATTCAAAATCTCAAATCTCAAAATCTCTTTTGTAGCGTTAACAAATATTTATTGAAAAGAATTTTCACGTGTTGAAAAAAGGTTTTGCGTATTATAGATGATAGCGAATGCACTAATGAGACATTATTTGACAGTAGAGACCGCACGTGTAAGAAGATCTTCAATGATGATATTTTGAATCCTGACCATCCACTTCGTGAGTTTTTTCTTGATCGTGAAGTCTGCATATCTACAAGGAAAAAATGTTAATTGAAACGTCCTAAGACAAAGACTGGACGTTTTTAAATTCTTTTATTAGATATTGTCCGTGATTCACACAAGCATTTTATGTATCTATGTATTTTACCTATTCTGTACTGTGTGTTATGTGCTCACCACCCTCGTGAGGCAAATGAAGATACGTGTTTTTCTATCTATTTCTAATTGCAGCAGGCTAATTATAAAAGTGAATGAAAGCCAATGTTGCAGATGGATATTGAACACAAAACAATAACAGAAATGCGTGAAACTTTTCATTTGTTCTTTCATGCATCATTCAGACAAAGGAATAACCACAGAGTTGGGCATCACAGGGCTATTGTGTGTATGATTCAGGGCTATGCATTGTCGATGTGATTCGATAATGATAGAAACTTTGTCACAAAGCCGTGATTTCGAATAAAGTATACGTTGGTCAATTTTTACATCGTCTATTTTTGCTCAGTATATCAAAATGTGAAATTTCGATCAAACATATATGTGAAGGAATGCAAAATACACGTATTTATTATACCTTTGTGGTCTCTAAGTAAAGAAGCATTTTGTCAGCAATTCCGTGGTCATAATATATCAATATTCTTATCATAAATACAGCAAAAATGGGGTGATGAAAATATGAAAAACATTTTCAGCAGGAAACAGGAAACTATAAAAAAACAGAATATTGAATAAAGTTTCAGCTTCGGTTTCAAGGTCCGCCATTTTGAATATCTGACTTTTTTTCGAACAGTATTCAATGGATGATTTATTTAAGCATCATATTCGGAATCAAGAGGTCAAATTACATAGGAATGTGAGGAAAAATCTTTTAGGAAATTTGAAAAATGAAACAGCACTCTCTGTAACACCCTGTGACTCAGTGACTCCGTGTGAATATTCCATGAGACTGTAAACAATGATAACAAAACACAAGTCAGTGTCTTGTTGTATAAGTGCTGCTGGGTACCTATCGATGGTGATATCAATAATACCCGACAACTATGCGACAACATGACTCAAAACAACTGAAGAATTTGACAGAGTCACTACTACTAATAATAATACTTTATTCGTCAGTTACAAAGGGCGGTAATGACAGAGGCGGGGTGACAATATCATGAGTACATCGAAAATTTCACAAAACTGTTATTATACAAAGCAAGTCGCCTATTCAAAGGTTGTAAAATCCGTGAATGTCTCACACCACTTTGGTTTTTTCTCAATACAAAAAATTCCGATAAGGGATGATTTTCTTTCGCACATGAAATCTTTTTTATAATCCGAATACAAGTCTTGGCAAGTCTGCTTTGCAGACTGGGAATGTCATTGACTTTTGCCCATCTTTGGGCAACACGATCTAGCTGGGCAAGTTTTTTCAAGTTTGTCTTTGAAACATCACAAATGGCTGGCCAGCAAAAAGACATGTGACAATACACAAGAGACGTATAAGCCTGCCAAACAACACGGCTGCGGTTAGAATTACATTTCAGGCGTTTTACTATTGACATTGCCCGACAGCACCTATTATACAGTTCGCTAAACTGTTTATCCCATTTCGCATCAAATGAAAAAAATACTCCCAATATTTTCAAATTTTCAACCTCTTCAATACATGCGTTATTGATATAAATAGGAGAGACAGTGGGATTACAGTTTATTCGAGAAATAGTCATACACTTCGTTTTATCAACATTTACTACAAGCTTTCTATCAGACACCCACTTTGTGAAAACATCGACATCACTCTGAAAGCAATCAGAACACTTCAGCTCATTGAGATAGATCAGAGTAATATCATCCGCACATGCAATGATTTTCGTTTCACGTAGTTGTGGAAGGTCATCTATCAAGGTAACAAAGAGCAGTGGTCCCAAGATTTAGCCTTGCGGGACACCACTGGTGACAGGCTTCCATGGAGTAACAACATTCCTAGTGATGACACGTTGAAAACGATTAGCTAAAAAATCACGAATAACTTTAAGGACAAATGTATTACAACCAAAGTTATCGCTGAGAACCTTCAAAAGAGTAGCATGGCTGACGGTGTCAAAGGCCTTACGAAAATCAACGGCAAGGACTCTAGCATAATGTGAAGAACTTTTAGAAATGTGTTGAAGAATTGACAGTCTGATGGCAATCACAGCATTCGTGCAACCACCATTCCTACCAGGGATATAACCGAACTGTTGGAGATTAAGGCTATGGTTCATGGAAGGGAGGAGAATACGATCTCTTATGAGCCTTTCTAAGACTTTACTAAGGAACGGAAGGATAGAGATTGGGCGTTTTGCCTTTTGGATGAGGCAAAATGTTGGCACACTTCCAGAAATCAGGAAATACACCAGACTGAAGACAGCGATTATACAGGGTGAACATAAAAGAATACCCCAACTTTAAAAATTTATTGTGACAAGACTAAGCAACGCACGAGGTTCGGTGAGGTGTCATATGAAAGATGACGTTCTGAAGTTTTTTTTACTACCAAAGCAATGACTTAATTTCTTAAGTTTTCAACAAAATTTTGATCATTAATTTTTGGCTAAAAAAGCATGACATTTATTATTCATTTTACCGACAACTCTGTTGTAACTTTTTAAGTGTAAGTCTACCTTATTTCCATCAAGTATTTAATTAAATAAAAGACGATTTTACGATACTAACCATTTGTATCATAGGCCCTATATAAACATGATAAATGCTCAATATGGCCGCCCTCAGCAGCACGAACAACGTCCATTCGATAATCAAACTCACGCCAGACGTTTTGCAACATTTCCGATGTCACAGATCGGATGGATGCTGTGATTCGAGATTTCAGTTCTTCTAAATTTGTCGGGAGTGGTGGCACATACACAGAATTCTTAATATACCCCCAAAGAAAAAAATCACAAGGTGACAAGTCTGGGCTTCGCGGTGGCCAACGATGAAGGGCTTTATCTGTAGATGAATGACGTCCAATCCAGCGTTGAGGATAATGATCATTCAAGTACTGTCGGACTGATAGATGCCAGTGAGGCGGTGCCCCATCTTGATGAAAAATAAAGTTTCCAGCATGTTCCTCTAATTGAGGCATCAACCAATGAACAAGCATCTCAAAGTACGAGGTACCTGTTACAGTAGAGTCTTCAAAAAAGAAAGGACCAAAAACCGTAGATTGCGAGATAGCACAGAACACGTTAACTTTCGGCGAGTCTCGTACAAGTTCCACAGATTCGTGAGGATTCTCAGTTGACCATATACGTACGTTGTGCTTGTTCACCTTCCCTGTCACGTGGAATATAGCTTCATCTGAGAATACGAGCTTCGAAATGAAAGAGACATCCAACTCAGTCTGCTCGAAGATGAAATTGCAAAACTCCACTCTCTGTTCTGTATCACCACTTGTTAAAGCTTGTAGGTACTGTAATTTGTACGGTTTCATATTCAAATCCTTTCGCAAAACCTTCCACACCGTAGAATGAGGCATTTGCAGTTCAAGGCTGTCACGACGAGTTGACTTTCGTGGACTTCGTAGAAAAGCACCGCGAGTACGCTCCACGCTCTCCTCCATCACTTTAGGTCTGCCTGGGACGACTATGTTAATCGATGGCCGACTGTGGTTTGAGAAAAGTAAATTTTACCTTAGCTCTGGTAGGACAAAGATGAACAAAGATGTAAAAAAAACTTCAGAACGTCGTCTTACAAATGACACCTCACCGAACCTCGTGCGTTGCTTAGTCTTTTCACAATAAATTTTTAAAGTTGGGGTATTCTTTCATGTTCACCCTGTATATTATCGTAAGAGGAGCTGCCAATTCGTCAGCAAAGGATCTAATGAAGTAGCCTGGAATACCGTCAGCGCCAATCGAATTGGATTTATGTTGCCTTATCATAGACACTACTTCTTCCTCGGTGGTAGGTGTGAAATGAGGACAAATTCTATGATCGTCGTAAGATTCAAGTAGGTCGGGGGGAGTGAAAGTCGAAAAAAACTTGTCATTCAGATCGTGAGCAGTTGGATCATCTATGTTCACTTTCGAGCTGTGATTGGAAATTTGTGAATTTATGGATTTCCACATATCAGATTGAGATGATGAATTTAAGTTAGAATAATATTCATGTTTGGCTTTTGAAAGAGCAAGAAGAAATTTTTCTCTAAGTGCCTGATATTTGCCAAAATTACCGCTTTTCAAAGCCCTGTCTCGTGAGTCCGAGAGAGAATTCAAAACTGGAGTCATCCATGGGGGATCGGTACTCTTCATACGAATTGTCTTTTCTTTGGAATACGTCATAAACACAAATTGCAAAAACATTTGGAAATCTTCTACTACGTGGTTAACATCGTCAAGATACAGACAACAAATATGCTAGTTGACCGAAGAGAGATACTGCTTGCAAGAAGCAAAGGAAGACGGAGTAAAAGAGCGCACTTTAATCTTGGTGGTCGTAACAGGATTAGCTTTTGAAGGTAGAATGAAAATACCCTTGTGGTCCGAGCGACCTAAGGGGGCAACACATTTTGGCTCATCAAACATAACAGGCATATTGGAAGCGATAATATCAAGGACATTCTTACCTCTCGTTGAGGTAGTAACAAGTTGTTGAATGTCATTTACAGAGAAAAACTCACTGATGTACAATCTCAAATCGTTTACATCACCAGAAATGATAAAATGTTGAGTTTCACAGTTATCAATCAAAGTTTGAACATAGTCTAGTATGATAGAATGCGCCAGTAATTTACCCCAGTAGGGGTGGTAGATTACGTAAATAGTAACATTAATGTCGACAGCTCTACAACATAGCACATTTGAATTGATATCAGGAAATTCACCGTACGTAAAGACAGAAAAGTTCAGATGGGATTTTAAAAAATAGAGCTACGCCGCCTCCATTACAGTTACGGTCTTGTCTTACCAATTTGTAGCCTGGGAGTGATACAGCGCGATCGTCGATGGATGAGCTAAGCCAAGTTTCAGTAATCACAACGATGTCAGGTTCAAATTGAGACACTCTATTGGTTAGGTCATCGAGTTTGTTAAAAAGAGATCTGGCGTTGAACTGTAGAATAGACGGTGGGGCAGGAATTGTAGAACGTTTTGGGTTGCGTAATTTCAGACCGGTGTTGGGACATTTCACTTGGGATGATGCAATCGCCTGTTGAGAGAGGGTTGATTGGGAGACACATGATAAAGTAGGACGCTTGAGCTGCAGAAGTTTATGGAACCAAAGTGCACGTCTTTGTTTGCGAGGGAGATGATAATCCTGGCGAAGCTGTAGTAGATCGGAACGTGAGTAATGAATGCGAGAAGATGACGTCATACACACATGCTGTTGAAGGCAGTCGATGGGTAGAACAAAGGGAGAATGACTCGGAAATTCGAAAGTTTGAGTTTGCGATGCTGGTATTTGAGTTGTGAATTCAATAGTCTCGGAATCAGATTGTGGCAGTAAAGACGAATCGATTGATGTAATTTGTGATGTTAAATGCCAGAAATTAACGATGATAAACAAGATATTGTACCACTGCATAGGATGACTAAACGAGGAGCGTATGAGATACGTCCGTTCGCTACGGCGTCAAGACTGTTTGCGTCAAGACTGTACTATTCATGCCATAGAGTCAAACTACGTCCCCCTGTGTAAATCAATTACTTAACACTTAACTGTCAAATGGCGCGTGAAGGATCTGACTGATCTGCACTGATTGGGGCTATATATTGCAAAAAAATTTCGGTGAATAATTTTGCGCTTCAACATCTGTCAGCATGAGGCAATCAGAAGTGCTGCTGTGCCTTTGAGAGTCGATTGCCTATCGTAATATTTTGCCACACGCATGCATGCGTTCCTGAAGTTCTTCCACAGCATTTTGGAATAACATATTACTCCACAACAGTTAAATTGATGTGCTAGAACCAGGAATGCGGAGTCCTATCATTTGGACTCCGACTCCGGGTGGCAAGTATATAAAGCCTACACTGTAAAATGTACGATACCAAAGCTACTTACGAAACCGATATACAAAAGGAGAATTACAAAATGTGCGAAAGCACTACTGTTCGTGGTGATGCACTACGAAAGCGATTGCCTTTCCTATTGGTTTATCTTTATCATCCAATAGGAAAGCCAATCGCTTTCGTAGCGTATGAACACGAACAATAGTGCTTTCATACATTTTGTTATTCTCCTTTTGTACATCGGTTTCGTATTCAAAATCAGCTAGCTTTCGCACGTTGCAGTTTACAGTGTAGTTTTTCGAAAAATTGACCGGTAACCAATAATTGATCATCATTGGCTTACCTTAACCTATTTTTAGTGATCACTGTTGCATCAATTATCAATCATTTTTGATGAAAGTTTATCAAATGTCGCTTTCAGTTGGATGCACAAGACTCGGGTCCTTCCATCTTCTTGATGTGTGCTTCACATGGTTTTTCTCCAGTCTCTACCAGGTAGGAAAATCCCCCATCCTTCTCCAAAAAATATGAGTACACTTTCGATTTTAATATGTGCTTTGGAGGAGCCATCACACACGATAAATGTGAGAATAAGAGGTAATGTTCTCAACCAAACCAGCATTTCATTTTTGTCTCTGATGTGATCTTTGGTGCGTAGGTGTGATCGAGGTCAGGAAGGCTTGTCTTCTCTACTGAATCACCGAGTAAAAAGACAATCCTTTTCTCACTATCATGGTTCATTCCCTCAACTATTACAAGCTTTGCATGCACTGCTGTTTCTGTACTCTTGTTTGACGGAGAAAGTTGACATCAAGACAGTGACAGCTAAAGGCACGAGAATAAATAATTTGCTTGTATTATATTTCGGGTCTAGTTATAGGCCGGAAAATAATATAAAAATTAATTATTTTAAATCCTTTAAATCCAATTCCGTTGAATATAGGCCGAACTAGAAAATCAGAGTTTGATTGGCATAGTTGATCATATGTTTTTGTCATTGAATATATGGTGTCGATTAACAATTTTATAGAGAAAGAATATCGCAAAAAGCTTAATTGCACTGATATATTTCGCCGGCTCTCTACGGGATGCACTCCAGAATGACATGGCAGGGTATGATATGAGCCCATGTATCGTCAGCAGACAATCATATGACGTAGCATGGCATGATTGATGCGTAATGAGACGAGACAATAAAGCATGAAATACAATAAGTTACGACTAATAATAAAGTTACCAAGGTAAAGAAAAGGCAAAAACTGTCTCCTTCTGGACACAAATGTCTTACTTCGATCTGTAAATATGTAAAGCCTCTAATACACCAAGATGAAGCTTACACCCTCCTCTCTTCAGCACAGAGAACCGTTGGAAGGGAGCACAGCCTCATAGAAGAAGATGTTTGGCGATGCTGCTTGATGGCTTCCTGCTATTGGTGTCACCTCTCTTAACCTTCCAGGCGGTGGGCCCTTCAGGTTATGCCCCCCCCCAGGATATCCTAAACTAAATGTGCGAATTTTATGAAATGCTGGCCCTTACACATTTCGGACATGCTAAATTCAGTGGTGCCATTTGCATTACTTAATTTGAATGTCTTCATGCTATAAATAGCATTTCAAAATTTGAAAATGCGTTTTCTTTTCAGAAAAATTTTTTTAATGTTTTTAGCGAAATTTTATCATCAGATTATCGCAAAAATTGACTCAAACATGTTTCAAGTTCTCTGAATACAATGGTGGTTTTCGCATTGTAATAATCTCACAAAAAAATCTTTTATAGTGTTTAGAACGCATTTTTTCTACAAATTTTGAAAACAGTATTCCATATATTTATTTTCAAATAGCACATATACATGCCTACATGTAGAAAATACATTGCCTACATGTAGAAAATACATAACATATACATGTGAATATATTTTCAATACATAACAGTAATAAAAAAGATGTAAAAACTAATATTACTCTATAAAGTACTTACAATATCATTGTAAGTAGTATATGCAGCTTATTTTCAAATTTGAATTGGTAAACCGTGATAAGCATAAAGTTATTTATAGTCAAATAAGTTATTCTATACGTAATGAGTGATTCCAAGCAATAACAATTCATTCATAGACAAAATTTCTGAAGAATTTCACTGATTTGATAAAATTTCGAAAGTGCTTTTGAATAAAGATCATGTAAAGGTCGTTCCTGTGATCCAATTTTAATAATTTTACAGGAAATTGTCAAAAATACACAAAAAATAAGCTACTGAAAATTTCAGAATCATACGTTTCATATTTCATGAATTAGATCGAAAAATACAAAGGGGGGGCATAAATATGCCCCCCCACCGCCTGGAGGGTTAATGATCCTAAGAGATCAATTTTGATCAAAAGCATTCATTGAACCAACTTCATTCCGACGGCATATACACGCGTATGACTTTATGACTACATTAAGCATGTGTGACTACATTAAGATCATTTTCATGATCGTGAAAAGTAAGGTACAAATTTGCAAAAGAAATTTCAAAGGTGTATGACGTGTGAATTCTTAGGTAGTTGTTTTAATCTCACTATTGATACTATTAGCACTTGCTGATTGTATCTAACTTTTTTAATTGACTTATTATGTTGCATAGAAACCCTTGTATAAAGTCTACAAATTCCCTCTTCCTAAGAACACATGTTGCATGGCCTTCTGTAATTCAATGTATTCCACATTTAATCATTTTCTTCAAGATTAATATAGCTTTATTGAATTAAAGCATTCACTTTTGATTGCCACATCACTTCCTGTAGATGGATGAGCGTATGGAACACAGCTGGCTAGATCTGCATTTATCGACAGGTGGAGGTGCTAGTCATATGGAGCTCATTAAATCCCACTACAAAAAGATTCGTCGGAAAGACGTCGGAACGAGGTATGGTAGTCGGAAAAAGGTCGGGAAATTTTTTTGACCCTTAACATGCTAATTCTGACCTCTTTTCTTTGAATTTAAGCAGAAATTATGATAAAAATGGCTTTTTTGATTGAGTTAATTGTAGCAAGACATTGAAGACATGAAGACGTGCGGATATGATTGTGATGATATTGATTACTCAAACAAGCTTCAGAAAGGGAAAGGAAAATATATAACACTTAATTCCTAATCAATTGACGCTTTCATGTAATTCCATAGACATCCTACTTTTGAAATAGCAGATAGGAGGCCTAGGGTGTCTTTTATATAATGAGGCTTCGGTTTCCGACGTCGTACAGACCATCGGCCATGCGGACATTCTGTTCCTCGGAACGAGTTCGTTTTCGACGTCGGACCGACGTATCTTTTTGTAGTGGGATGAGTGCTATAATGAGTGCGGATTAAGTATTGTGCTGTCAAACTAAAAGACCTCTAAAATGAGTACTAAATTTCAAACTAAAAGAGTACCAGATTTTGGGACTCATTTCTTAGTCGCAGTTAGTACTCAGGTTCAACACTCATTTGAGGCATTATGAATAACAATGTAGCGAAGGAGCATCATCTTCGGATACTATATTGTGTTTGTTGTGTTAAGCTGTAATTTGAGAAAAAATGTTGAAGAAGCGACTGAATCATAGAGACATCAAAATCAGAGGGCCTCCAAAAGGACCCGAGTGGTTTTCGGAGCTCAAAATAGCCAGGGTTAGACATATAACATTAGAATATAATATATATTATATATACAATATTACATATGATATTACATGTAATATATAATTATATTATATTATTATATAAACAATAGCACTCATATTACACGCCCTCATGTTACTCGTGCATAACTATTTACTTTTCACTTGACTTGCTATTACAAGTCAGGCATCAACTGTCTTAACCTCCTGTCGTTTGATACATAAGATAATGCAAAGATGTCTATTGTCTTCAATGGGTTCATCGCTAAAGTGCAAGCGTTCTTAAGAACTTGGGATCACTCCGTAGCACATTAATATTCATGCAATATGACATGCAAGGACGCATGTCATTAATATTGAGGCAATGAAATTACATTGAATTTTTGGTCAGAGCGCACTTTAAGCTACTAATCGTTGTCCTTGTCCTGGGATTAGTTCACTGGCCAGCTTAAATCTGGCCGGTGAGGATGCATCGTATCCTCCACTCATATCGTACCGATTGAATCGTATAACTTTCTCCACCGGTATCAACCAAATTTCCTGTGCTTTTCTATTGAAGACTGATCTATGGATAACTGCACTTTACGGCACAGTCGACGTCTGATCGTGGGGACCTAGATTTATATGATATTGAACGTTAAAACGATTTTCTGGAAATAATTTGGGTAATTAGGAATGCAGGCAAATCTCCCGATGAATGAATTTCAGTCCCATTTCACAGAAAAATCATCTACGATTTCCATAGGATTCCTATCCCTTTAAGCGATCATTATTCAACCTACTTCTCTCACCTCAGCTTAGCGTATAACCCTGCAGTCTCCTCATTATTCTTCGAGTATAGCCTATAATAAGTTGCAGTCTTAATATGGCTTTTAGTCTACTGATTACCCGGCACGATAGCTTGATTGAAATTAATTGCCACTTTTTCTATGTCTACTATTATGCAGAGGTGACCAGGAAGGCGGAGTAGGTAGTTCCATGTAGGTCTACATAGGTCTGTGTGTAATTGCTCATAAAGTAGCAACATTGTAACCTGACTGTGGTATTTTGTAGTATTTTGTATGTATTTTGTGGTATTCATGTATTTTGTCAATTTATGCGGAACATTGAAGTGATACAAAGTACTGGTAAATACGGAAGTTTTCTATGTCGTACATCATATAGGCCTTACAATTTGTTTACGATAAAAAGTGCGTAGATCACAATTGTTGCATAACATATTGCACACTAAATTAGTTTTGCTATAAATATTAGTTTAAATGTTGCTTGCTTATAAGCAAGTACCGACACATAGACTTACAGTGTAATAGCAATGTCATCGAAAGTAGGCATAAGTGTGGATAAAATTATGCATGCATATAAATGTATAACCTGAAATAGTTTCATGATCCTTGATAATCAATTTTTGACTGAGATCACTCTACTGAATCTCAATTCAGCTTATATCAGATAAGTCCATCAAAAACTAGAAGAAACTATGTTACAAAAGTATTTTCAAAATATTTCACAGCAGAACATAGTGCACCAAGCACATTCAAAGTCGAAATTTGAAATTCAAAAGATATATTCAAGCTATGCTCATTGCGTTGTTGAATATCATTACTTTGTTGATAGTTGTAGGTTTGCTGTCGACGAATACACACGTGCATTTCAATTTTTGATGGACAATTAACTCCAATATATAATGTGGATAGAGGATGTAAATAGCACCAATTGAATTCAATTTTCTCGTAAATTAGTTGACAGATTAATTTGCTTTTGTCTCATCTGACGTATTCAGAGAATCTTAAGGTCCATCGATTTTTGATGGGCAATTTTATCATAAAGATACTGAAATGAGCTTTCAAAATCAAATTTTTGAGTTTTCTCGTCAGATTAGCGACCGATTTTTTACTCATGGTCTCAAATTCATAGAAAGCCAGCTTAAATGGATTTTCATTGGGTGATTTTTCTAAATGGCTTATTTGCAAGTGAGCTTAATTATAGGAAATTCAAAAAAATGTCAATTTCGAATTTTCGAACTTTCTTAGAAGCTAGTCAATCGATTACTTTTAGTTTTAATGCCGATCAATTGCTGATCGATGGATAGCATGAAAAAACAGCAAATTTGTCAAGTTTTTGGTCGTTCAGGATCACCGTAAAAGACTTACGTGTACATGAAAATGATGAAAATTCAATCTTCACAGAATATACTAGGAATGCATCGGTACCTCATGCTTGTCAGCCTGTGGAAACCGCCATCGTTAAGGTACCGTTGCCATGACACCTCATGCCCAAGCATTGACTGATAGCAGCAGTTGTTGCTTACAATAACCATTTAAAGCATCCTAATATTGCGTTTTTGTGAAAAACGCAATACGCCGATGCTACATTGCTTTCGATAATCTGTCTAGCTGAAAAATGTTCGCACGTTCGCACGACATGTTTAAATGCTCCTCTGTGGACCATTTATTCTGCACTATAAACCATGAGCTGTGAAATTGAATAAATTTCTCTGCGAAACCTGCGTATCAAAAGTAACTAACATTTCTGCCCAAATGAAATGTAGATGTAGTTCCCAAATGTAGATGATGCGACGTTCATGGCTACCAGACTGCTTTCATCTGGTGGACCCGCTGAATGATTGTTTAGGTAGTCTTAAATTTTAGTGGAACTTCTCATTTTAGGTTTGTTTTTAAATACTACACTGCAAACCGTAGACCGACAATAATCCTACAAAATCACTGACAAAATCAACCGACGATTGTCACCTCCAGTATCCTACGATATCCGACGAAATTGTAGGTTCTCCACCGACATCGAAACAGATGCTTTGTATGCAAATTAACTAAACAAAAACTGTTGAACATTGATTGATTTTTTCCATTAATGATCGTTTGACTTTTGGTCAATCTGTATTATTGTGAGGCAAAACCATGATTTATATTGACTTAATTTAATTAATTACCTACATTTTTGATAAAATTTAAGCTATAATTCATTGCTATTCATTTTGTCGCTTTTTGTCAGACATTGTAGGTGTTCAGTGGCAATCATCCTACAAGAGCTAACAATGACCGACAAAATAGATTTTGTAGGATAAATGTCTGTCAATTGTCAGTCAACGGTTTACAGTGTACTCATAGGTGATAGTACATATAGGTGATGTACATAGAAAAAAGAGAAAGAATAGACCTCTATTGTCGGTGGCATGCTGTTAAGAAGGCCAATGGGGAACACGCGACCGATCGATAAAGAGGAAAGTGAGTGGCTGATGTTCCCTGATGCACTGAGAGACGCAATGTGTTTCTTTGACATTAACATTTGATCATAACCATTTGCTCCGCCGAACTGCCCTGTGCCGAGTTTCACTCGTGATTTTTCGCTGAATTGGATGTGCATATTATGGATGTGCATTTAATGCAAAGAAAAATCCAGAGAATCCATTTCATTTACTTCCTACAGGTGAAACCATTAAAGCTGAATGAATCAAGGCGGTTAAAATTAGAACATTCTTGATATTACAAGGACAAAACAATTTTCAAATAAGATTCCAATAATTTTCTCTTAATTTGAAAATCGACTTCCAAATTCTGGTCGAACTAAAGAACTTGACTTACCTGAGCCTAGTTTTACTGATTCCTTCCTTTACCCTCTATACTTGCACTCTAAACCAGCACCTCCTAAATCACACACTGAAGCGAGACACTATTCGTAACTAATAAAAAAATCCTAAAGCAAAGCGTTTTAGGAGGCTAGCGCACTAGTGTTATTCTTCTCTTTAGTATGTCAGCATTCTATTTCACGCAACCTCCTAAAATTCTAGTGTGTCGCGCTTTGGGATGCAGATTTCTTCGATTTTAGGAGGTGACAGTTTACAGTGTGGTTTGAGTGAGACCTCTGGTTCTGATACTAATGAAATTGAGCGTCTCAAGCAGAAAATGAAATATTTAGAATAATAGAATAAATAATTGAAACGTTGAATTAGGATCCTATATAATGCACCGGAATGTGCACCGGAACACGGAGTAAAGAGGAAATTTGTATCCGTACAAGATTTGGTCAATATTTATAAAAATAAATCAACATTTCTTCAGATTATACCGTCGATCTAATAGAGTGGCTCTCTGAATCCTCAGCTACTTTTATGAAAGATTAGTTGCAACAAAAAAGATCAAACACATACTCAACAGCTATCAAAGAATTGTTTGTGCTATTCATCATCGAAATGCAGGTGAAGATCAACCTGCAGATTTTATCATTTGTAAGCGCTGTCTGCTATCTTCTTAATTTGGTGTACAAATGAGGATCGTCTTCCTGGTTTCACTGAATAAGCTCTGAATGAAAGCCAAGCGAGGCTTGTAAAGCGCAAATGGAACAAGGTCTCTAGACAATAACAACAAATATCGAATGATGATTATCAAATATGAATGAATCTTAATTGCAGTCCACAATACAATTCGGTAGACGTCACAGGTATTACAGTTGGCAGCACAGTATAACAGCTGAAAAGAACAAATATGGAGAAACATTTATTTACAAAAGCGAATGAATGAAGATTTAAAACGATCAGTCTTCGTGCGAGGAGGTCGTAGAGGGCATGCACTGCGCGAAGTTCTGTCTTTAGCGCTAAAAAATTCACGAAGGGGGTGGTTCTCATTTTTTACAATCTTTTCAAACAGGGACCGACAGACATTTTCAACTGCACTCTCAATACAGGGCTCAATTTTCGCTCCTATGATTCTACATGCTCTGTTTTCGATTCTAGCAAATTTTCTCATCAGATAATCAGATAAAACAGGACAACAGTAAAAAAGCGAGGATCTGACAAAAGCGAAATAAGCATTGCGTAAAGTGTTCACGTCGCAACTTGATTTTTTCAAATTCAGGAGTATGTACGTGCGGTGGGAAGCATTCGAGACGACCATGTTGATATGAATGTTCCACTTCATGTCATTGGACAAATGAAGGCCTAAAACTTTCAGAGACGAAACAGTCTCTAAAGCAGAGCCATCCTCTAGTGTCACTGGAGTTAGAGGCAAATCTTTCATTGTGACGATGTTCATTAACTTACATTTAGAGTCACTTATTGACAAACCAACATTTCTGGACCAAGATAGTACATTATCAAATTCTGATTGTAGAATGTCCTCTTCAGTCGATCGAACAAAATGTAGAAGGGTTTAGTCATCTGCATACATTATCACAGATGAATTGGAGTGTAGGACAGAAAAACTTTCAAAGGCCATACAGAATACAATTGGATCGATAATACTGCCCTGAGGGACACCTGATGGAACGGGAAAATTGTGTGAGACACTGGAGTTGATGCACACAGATTGACAACGATTAGTGAGAAAGTCACGTATCCAAATCACAATAGGAGTCGGAAGTTCAAATTTTGTGCATGCATTCATAACAGTATCATGTGGCAATTTATCGAATGCTTTGGCAAAATCGATTGCTAGCACGCGAACTGCACCTGATTTACTGTCTAAAAACTGCAAAATGCGGTTGTACATGAGAGTCATGGCTACAGCTGTGCCTCTACCTGGATTATAGGCGTGCTGCATCTCACCAATCTTGCTTTGAATACATGGGAGGATCCATTTCTTCGCGATAATCTTCTCAAGACATTTTGAGAGAATTGGAAGAAGGGAGATTGGACGAAAGTGCTGTGAGACCTGGGTAGGTTTTGCGCATTTTGGGATAGGAGAAATGAAGGCTAGCTTGAAGCAAGATGGGACCTTTCAGTATTGAGACTTCCATTAAATAAGTCCGTAATGGCCGGAGAAAGGAGGAAAGCATTATCGCGAAAGAGGAAGAATGGAATTCCGTCCGGTCCTGGGCTCTTCTTCCTAACTTGTCTGAGAATGGAGGTCACTTCTGGGATTGTCACTATCAACTTTTCTGTCTGGTTCTGGTCCATTGGAAAAGATGAGCCGTCGAGCAGTGTTGGTGGAGTTGCTGGATTTTGATAGACCGAAGAGAAGTAGTCCGCGAATTCTTGGGCACTAAATGGCATAGGAGCTTTAGCTTCAACATTGTTGCGACTTATGTTTTTGATGGCATCCCATATCACTTTGTTGTTGCGTGAAGAGACAGCTGAGTTAATGTAGTTGCTTTTAAGGTATCTACAGTGTGAAGTGGCCTCCTCGCGGAGTCGGTAGTATTTCGCCATCTTGCGTTCCTTGTACGCACGATCCCTGTCATCGATGAGGATCTTCAGGGAAGGTTTCATCCAAGGAAGGTCAGATGGGCGGAGACGTATGGTTCGAAGGGGGAAGCAATAATCGAATAGTGCATAAAAGCACTTCTGAAACAGGTCACTCCTCGAATCAAGAGAGGGTTCTGAACGCACAAGATTGTGCCACTCGAATTGCTGTATTGGATAGCTGAATTTCTCCTTATTGCTTTTCGAATATTTTCTGACTGTCTTTTTTGTATACTGCCGTCTATCCGGCTTGTGAATCCACAATATCACTGAATGGTCCGATTTGCCAATTGGACCGCATCGTTCGGGGTATGCATCAACTGCAAAGTTAGTGAAAATTTGGTCGAGTGTATTATCACCTCTGGTATGAAAGTTGACGATAGGCGTTGTTCCTGTGAGTCTGGATATCTCGCTATTATACAGACGGAGATCGTTGAAGTCACCAGTGATCACGATCCTAGTATGTGAAGGATCTAGTCGTGAAGTGAAGCAAAAAATCAATAATATCTAAAATGCATGAAATGGCTTCCTCGTGGTCTGATGGGCTGTTCCAAAAGGGGTGATAAATAGAGATCAGCAGCAGATTGGGCAACACGAACGGAAGAAACTCAGATTTGCACACGTTAAGTGACGGAACATCGCTCCCAGTAATTGTTGTTGGCTTGAGACCGTCCCGAACATAGCACAGCACACCTCCACCTTGTCGGTTCCTGTCTTTTCGAAGTACAGTATAAGTCGAGCAGCTACCGCGTCATCAGGGATGGTGTTATCCAACCATGTCTCACAGATTACAGCAATGTCGGGGGAATGTTTGTTAAGAAGCAGAGAAATTTCGTCAACTTTATTGAAGATGGAGCGTATGTTGGTCAGGATGATCGAAGGAAGTAGTTTAGAGAGGGGGCGCTTTGTCTTTGGCGTCCGGGAATGACCTCAGAAGCGATAGGGACGGATCTGCGATTTGACCAGCACACACCTCCTTTGTGGGAAATACGAAGTCGTTGCCCGGAAATCCAAACGAGAATTCCTCTCGCACAGGTAGTGACGCGCTGACGGTGTGCATCAGAGGAAACAAACGAAGCGTTGTTATTGTAGATGACAGCCTGGGCAGCGTTAGAGTTGCATGCGTGAGGGGTGGTGACGTTGACTGGCTCGCGCGGTTCGTGCAGATCAGATGAGGGAATAGGGAGAAAAGCGACAGGCTTGCTTGGCGGCTTCACGAGCAACCTGTGGAACCACAAGCGTCTACGCAGTGTGCGCGAGATAGTGAGGCTGGGTGTATGCAACTGTAGAAGGTCTTCTCTCGAGTAGCGCATTAGGCTGGGCTGTGATGTGACTCACGCGGCTAGTCATCCACGGCAGGGTCGGAGAGAAACACATATAGGAAGCGAGCGAAGCTGTCAGGGGAAAATTGGGAAGTACGTAGCGATGCGCAGAATGAGACCACAGAAATTTCAATGTTAGCGAGAAAAACGATGACAATGAGAACATTTAATCAACTTGGATAAGAAGCGCTGATTGCGGTGAGCAGGTAGGCATAAAAATTATATGTGAAGACCAGTAGTAAAGTCCAGCGAGAGAGGTAGATAGAAATTGCGCACTGAGCCTGAACGAGGAGCGAAGGAACGATCGAGCGTCCGTTCGCTTCGGCAGCAGAGGAAGTTGTGTTTTAATCATGCATGGCATGACGTCTCATGAAAAATCAATTCAGTGGTGCAAAAAGTATATAAATAATTTTGGATGTTGACCTAGAATTTGACTAGATAAGTTGCCATTTAATGAAAACTAATTAAATGCTATATTTAAACAGTTATGACAAGATGAGAAAACGCCACAATCCTGATCCATACGTTTTTCAATATGACATCTAAGTGTACATGCATTTGGATATCACCAACTTAGTTATATACATATTGTTAAGCATTTGTTATTTTCAAAGTAACTAATTAAGCTTCTTTATTCACTTCGATGAAATCTAGACAATCTTCTGTTTGTTTTCTGTGTATGTCCGTTAGCCAGAACGAGTTTCTGCAGGGAACGAGGCTACAAATGAGACTTTCATAGAATGATGCACACCCTATGCCTACTACGAATTCGCGCGTCTGTCGAGATCTAGTGAGTTCCTCTTCCTCTCAGACACGATCAAAGAAAATCATGTAATCCAAAGGGAGGCAGATTGCAGTCTTTGGCAAAAAATAAGTTTTCTGAATCAATTAAAAAGTACTAGGTCTAGAGCCATAGTTTTTGACATGATCAATCAGGTCATGTCCTATCATGTGAATTTGTGTATGTGGATGATGTGATATTATCACGCTTCTGATCGGCGATGTATGCGATAATGTGGTTCAATGTGGATAAAGTTGGCCAACATATTGGTGCTTGCCGATAGTAGGCGGCCTGTCAAATCTGAGCATGTAGTTTCATAGATAAATGTTCATGAACCTGATAAGAAATGACTTCAAGACATTCCATGTCAAAAATTATGGCTCTTGACTGAGTATTTTTACCGTAATAGCGAATTTCATTTTGACCAAAAACTGCAATTTGCCTCCCATTGGATTATGTGTTCTTCCTTGATCGTGTCTGAGATGAAGAGGAACTCACTAGAACTCGGCAGACGCGTGAATTCGTAGTAGGCATGGGGTGTGCATCATTTTGTGAAAGTCTCATTTTCGGCCTCGTTCCTTGCATAAACTCGTTCTGGCTACCGGACTAGTATAATTCGCTACATAAGAAATAGGCAGTTACTATAATTACTATAATAAAGAAAATTGCATGACGCGAACTTTCTCCGTAGATCTCGAAGTATAGTCATTAGGAAGCTGTGCATGTTGCTTGACTTATTAACTGATTATTATCATTGACTTATAACTGCTTCTTTGCGTTTCAATGTTTCTAACATTAGATCCAGATATGCAATTGACCTCATCTTTGGATACATTATGATTCAGATCACGAGGATCAATTAAACTATTCATGTTATTGATCAAATATCTATAGAAGAAAAGTTAGTCAGCAAAACGAAAATCAGTTAAACAATAAAATCTGACAAGTTTCGTCTATTTGTGTAGCCGACTAAATGTTTTACTTTAGAGATGTAGTCGATGATATGAATAGAAAATGTTCATCATACGTTTATCATGCATTGTATAGATGAAATCAATCGGACAATTCTTTCAAAAGCTCCAAGGCTTTCAGTCTAGCAGAAAATCCAGTGTCATGACTGGAATTCTAATGCTGATTGCGCTTATTCTCCATAGGGTTCCCCTTTATCGATCGCTTTGCCATTGGCCGTCGTATTAACAGCGCCGTCATTGAGATCCGATGAGATTGGCGGTCTACCCTTTCTGTTTTGTCTGTGGTTCTGTACTACTCATACTACTCACACACTACTCATAGGTGATGTGGATTCAAAACACCTTTTTGTGCAGCATCAATATACTTTTTAATAAATTTTTACGTAGTGAGCATTTATTTCTAAATCGGGTGTTATCGAAATCTCCTCCACCCAATTATTCCAATCCGATCATTGCTCTACTTGAATTCTAGGTGCTGAATTCACTGAGATAAGGATTGCACAATAATTACACCGCAGGCATGTTCCTTTATATATCTCAAACATAAATTAATTTAAATTATGAAATTAACATACATTGGGCTTGTCTTTTCGGATTAATTATGATCTTAATTTCAAAATTACTTGAGCACTATAAAGACCAAGCGGTCATTTTGACCGCAAGCATGAAATCATTTTGATGTCAACATGAATATTTTTTAGCCACATTCAAGCAGCTGAGGTTGCACTTGCTTCCTCAGCCACTGCAAGCCCCTGCCACGGCTCCCGCTGAAATTCATCTCTTCGGCGCAATGAAGGAGCCACTCAGGGGTGTTCGACTCAATGGTGAAAAGGAAATCCAAGAGAGCACTGAAATCTTCAGTGGCAAGATTTCCACAGTAGTGGTTTGAAGAAGGAATAGAGAAACTTGAAAGGAGATGGAAAAATAGTATTGAAATTGAAAGTGATTATTTTGAAAAAAATGAGTGTTGATATCACAGAATATTAAATATTTTATTTATCTTCTTCGATTTGCTAGAAGTGCTTGCTCGAAATCGACGGCAGATCGAGGAACCTATTAAGTGGGCAAAAAGGAATTCCTGATACCTTACAGAGATAGGAAAAATGCCAAAATTCCTTTAGATTCGAAGAATTCAGATCTTTGCGCACAAGTTTTTTTCCATAATGTTGACCCTACCAATCATTATCAAAAAAGTTTTCACATCCTCTCCTCACTGTATAGTGCACACACTGAATCGAATGTTACCCAGACGACGTGTGTTTTGGTGTGTGCGAAGTGATATCACAGCACGCACGCATCTTTCACTGGCTCTGGTGTCCTCTGCTGACAGCTTATTGTTTTCCATATCCAATAGCAAGCGATACACGAATTATCCATTCGAGAAGGAGCAAGTTGTCTAATTCTGTGATGTGCAATTTCGATATTAAGGCTACATATAACCCTGCGTTTCTAGGAAACCGAAGCGCGCGCAGATGAGTCTAATTCTGCTGTTGATATGCTTTAAATTATGTCAATAAATATTTGTAAATATGGAAGTAGATGTTTTTCAAATAGCAATTGTCACAACTACAGATAATAATATTTGGATATGCATTTGCATTAAAATAGACGTCTATAGATAGGAGAGCCAAACGTTACGAACATAGAGTAGGTATATTAGGTAGAGTGGTAACTCCGTATTTATTAAATCCCCAATGTGTATCAGTGGCGGCTCGTGACACTTGGTCCAGGTGGGGCACAAATATAAAATTCTTGCAAAATCATTGGCAACAGCCCAAAATAATCCTATTTTGTAAATGAGAGGCATTGAACATGTGAAATACATGTTATACAAGTATATGTCACTGCATTTAGTTGCGCGTCTCAAGCAACATTTATCATTCAGGCTTCGAATAAATACACTGTAAACTGTCACCTCCTAAAATCGAAGAAATCTGCATCCTAAAGCGCGACACACTAGAATTTTAGGAGGTCGCGTGAAATAGAATGCTGACATACTAAAGAGAACAATAACACTAGTGCGCTAGCCTCCTAAAACGCTTTGCTTTAGGATTTTTTTATTAGTTACGAATAGTGTCTCGCTTCAGTGTGTGATTTAGGAGGTGCTGGTTTAGAGTGTAGTACAGATATAGTTTACTGTGAATTATTTCAAGCTTCGTCCAACGCTATACTCTGTAGACATGTGTAGAAAAATAAAAAAATCGTATTTTTCTCCTCACTAGCCGTGAGCCACTTTATCTTCACAAACTATTTTCGGTTAAAGGTTCGTGTGATTCTACCGTCCTGAGTTTACGCAAAATTTTCGGGAGTATGCTTTCACTCTCTTCGCTTCGGCCTTTTCAGCATCAGTGAAGTGACTAAAAGGCCTTTTCAATTAAAAATCTACAGAATTCATTCAGCGAATCTACGAATTAGTCCTAGCCTACGACTTGCTAAAAAACTCTCATGTACCGATCAGTACTGTATGGTGGTTCATGGACTGATTGCTGATGCTAACCTCACATGACACTCTCAGTAAAAGGAAATCACAATGCGCTGTCTTTGCACTGAGAATTAACCAATCAGAAGCGTTAGGGCTCCCTCTCGAGTGCCCATTGTCTGACGTATTCATCGTGTGTTAATTCTGTCTATTCGCTCAGATCGTGAAATGAACTACGATAAAGTCATCTCAATCTCGATGCTTGGGCGCGCCCATCAGTCTTGAAAACGAATAATGAATTTCGCTAGCGTTATTTTCGTACAAACAGAATAGATATAGATGAAGGTAGATGAAATTTCAGGTTATTTAAGTTAGATGACATCTCAATCCAAATGGAAGAGCCGCCATACACTTCCGATTTATTAAATGAACTGAAAGGAGATACTGGTGCTATTGTCACCAAATGTGAGATATGCAAATTTTTGCAATTTTGCAGAAATGACAACGGAATTGAGTGATAATGATTGCAATGCAGTAGGAATGATGGCATTTCACATATTCTCATGACAGCCCTAGAGATTTAATGTTTGCTAAATTAGGAATTCGATGGGTTCCTATTTCTTTCATGGTCAACCTCAAGAGCATTCTCTTAAGCGTGATCATATCACAGCTGCAACCTGCCACTGGCACAGCAAAATCACATAATCAAAGACAATCTTAATTTAACTTTGAAAGATGTAAATGGTTCCACATCATTATTCAGATTCTAGAAATGAAACATGCATTTAGTGAATCATGAAATCATGCCAGTGAAAATTGAATTAAAAACTTGAATAATATCGCGACTTTTTCATGAAGACTTTCATTATAATACAATTCATGAAATTCCCTTGATCATCAGCTTGATTTCCGCTTAGTTTGGATGCTTATTAGTAAATATTCATTCATTTTGATATCCAACTTGTTTTATACTACTTATACAGGAGAGTCATCTCGGTAGTATATATAGTGGCAAATTTTGACTTTTATTGAAACTGCTCAAATATTTTTTTTGGACCACGGGAACGTAATCTCCGCAAGAAACTGAATCTATCGATATAAAAATTTTCACTGTATACAGATACTTTTTTGAGTCAACACTCTACCTATATATCCCCACTCTGTGGTTACGAACTTTTGGTATACGCTCCTCGTACTTCCCAATGAATCAGAGAAAAAATAGAAAATCCCAATTTTCCGAAAAGAAATATCTGTTTCTCATTGGATTTACATATGCTTTCTTCTTTAAAACCCCAAAGGCGTCTTATCAGTCGTTGAGGTCAGCAATCAGTCCTCCATGACCGCTTTGTTATCGTTTCATATTAACATTCCAAAATCCTTCGAAATATATTCCAAAAAGTAATCGTTTTATAATTCTAAATATGGAATTTTTCATAATCATGCTAAACTTGCTTTCATTGATATATTGCTCCCTTCATGTCACTTAAGTCGTTCATGGTTCAATTGATCCATACTGTCTTATCATGCTTTACAGAAAACCTTGGCAATTCAAGTTTGCTAATGCATAAGATGGTTTTCTATTCACATTTTCTTACTAGATAATTAAAGATTTTATAAAGCTATGGCGCCAGATAAATAGATAGAAGAAAATGTGGCTGCCAACGGAAATGCCTGGTAATTCATCGGATTGGTCAGTTAATACCTGTGACCGCGACTCACCTTCACGGTATTGACATGAAAATTGTCATCTGTAATTAATATATGATTCAATTGTATGATGACTTTCAGATCACATTATCGTGTCTACTTGAAGATGCAGAAATTGTACTATTCTAAAGCACAGTAGGCTACTTAATTCGTTCTCATTTTAGAACTGTGTGGGGGTTCGAAAGTACAGTACTTAATTCGTTCTCATTTTAGAACTGCTTAGGTTCGAAAGCACAGTAGGCTACTTAATTTGATCTCATTTTAGTATTTTAGTAGTCATTTAATGTGTTGCATCGGAATATAACCTCCATCAGTCGATAAATGCCGTACGGCACATCTACCCCGCAGTATCCCATGTGCACATCCATCTACAAGAAATGCTGTGGAAGCTAAACACAAATGGGTTTGCATCAAATAAATTATATTATCTTGAAGAAAATGATCAAATTCAGAATTAATTAAAATACAGTAATGATCTAACAAGGTTAACATATATTCTTAGGAAGAGGAATTATGTAGAATTTTTACCGTTCACGATTATAAAAATGACAATTCATATGCCAAAGGATTGATTCTGTTTTATGATAATTATCATTGAAGTGAAAAAGCATGCATGTGTATATGCCGTCGGAATAAAGTCAGTTCGATTAATGTTTTTGGTCTAGATTGATTAAGAGGAAATCGATGAAATCCAGCAGGTTGTTATGCAGGATCGTTTCTTGTTTCACTGCACCTACTTCGATTTGCAGGAACAAAGAAAGCAGTAATTTCCAGTTGTGAGCACTCGCTACCGGCGACACAAGCGACCCGAGTGAAAGTTTTGCAGTAGAAACTATGAACAACAGTGCTGACTTGTTGATTTGAGCCATGGTTAGCCTTTCCACAGTACTGAGTCATAGGCGCAATCTGCATGTATTCGACCAACTGCTTTCAACCTGAAACCTTTGCAAAATGACATCCAAAAGATCGAAGAATGGAATCAAGAAAAAGGTATGGCTCAAAAAAGCAATCAACAAAAATGTTCTATTGTGCAGCTAGAGGATTCTGAAAGCATCCACTGTTATTCATAAAGTCTCAAATGAGTGCTACAAAGAGTACTGAGCCCGAGCACTAACTGCGATTAAGAAATGATGAGCAGAATATAGTAGTCTGTATAGTATGCTGTATATTTACTATAGCAAATTTATAGCGTAGGTAAAGTTGCTTTGTTTGTTCAAAGCAGGGATGCAGAGTCCTATCATTTTGATAGGACTCCGACTCCGACTCCGGGGGTCGATAGGACTCCGATTCCGGATGGCCAGTATAGCCTATAGCTTTTTGAAGAAACTGGTAACCTACATCATAGATCATTATAGGCTTACCTGAACCTATTTTTGGTGATCACTGTTACATCAATTATCAATCATTTTTAATGAAAGTTTATCAAATGTCGCTTTCAGTTGGATGCACAAGACTCGGGTCCTTCCATCTTCTTGATGTGTGCTTCACATGGTTTTTCTCCAGTCTCTACCAGGTAGGAAAATCCCTCATCCTTCTCCAAAAAATATGAGTACACTTTCGATTTTAATATGCACTATGGAGGAGCCATCACACACGATTAGCGTGAAGGTAAGAGGCAATGTTCTCAAACAAACTAGTATTTCATTTTTGTCTCTGATGTGATCTTTGGTGCGTAGATGTGATTGAGACAAGGAAGGCTTGTGTTTTCTACTGAATCACCGAGTGAAAAGACAATCCTTTTCTCACTATCACGGTTCATTCCCTCAACTATTACAAGCTTTGTGTGCAGTAGTGTCTCTACTTTTGTTTGACGGAAAAAGCTGACATCAAGACAGTGACAGCTAAAGGCCCGAGAATAAATGATTTGTTTGTTTTGCATTTTGGGTCTAGTTATAGGCCTGAGTCCGGAGTTCTATCATTTGACAGGACTCCGGGACTCCGACTCTGACTCACCATCCCTGGTTCAGAGTGTTTTGATTCTTATTCGATTAAATTGTTTTAAAGTTATGTATTCATTGCATTGTTCAGATCTGAATAGGCCTTTATCTTCATTTTTCTAATCCGAAGGGTGTTGGAATAGCTTTTGATGGCATGGTTGTTGATTTGAAATATAAAATTTATATATATTAGACATTCATTATGAGGAGTTATTGCCAACAAAGAATAAATTTGAAAAGTTTTAGTCTATGAAGTCCGGGATCTAGCACGAAAGCAATGTAGGGAGCGAGGTCATACATAAAAGTTTCACGGTGTTGTGCGGTGTTCACCTCTAGACTATGCTTCGGAAATTTATGCTTTCAGAAAAACTGCTTTCAAAGCAGGCAATAAATGTGACATTCCTATTGGTCAAATCCAGCAATTGCTGCGGAACAGTCCGAAAACTAGGACTTTTCACGCTAATATTCTTTGACAAAGTCTTGGTGTTCAGAAGACACATCACGGAAGCTGTAAAGTTAATATTCAATTTTCTACCAATCCACTGGTTAGCGTGGCCACGTGGTACCATCAGAGATTTTTCGTCGTCAGTATGATGCTTATAGGAAATATTGTAGAATCTACTGATAACAAAGGAATCTGAGTGTAAATGACAGGCAGATGGCAATGTATTTGAACTGTAATAAATGAAATTACAATATATTATTGAATATTTCTTATAGATATTTAATGTTTTGATAAAATCGGTTCGCATCGATTACTTTCTATAATTCATTCATAGGTATGAGGCTATGCAGGCCTTGCATATATGAGCATTATGGGCATATATTTAGGCTTGCAGCTGGTCATACCCAAATGTTCACATTTTGAGCATCAAAAGTGTAATCAGTCACATCGGAAACGCCAGTAGAAAATTGTCTGCACACAAAACGATCTACGACACAATCATAATAAAAAACAATGATTACGACATTCTACAACTCTATTAGTTATAACTTTGCGTTCCGACGATCATAATTTAATAGTAGTAGGTAATGTGCAGGTTGCCCGGGAAAAAAGTCAAGAAATTTGCAGTCTTCAATCATTTATCATTTAAGCTGTGATAAGAAGAAAATTGTTCATTGAATGTGCAACATAAAAGCAGATCAACAATCAAGCATATGTTGCCCTGAAACAGAAATGTTGCCCGTGTAAGTGTGTTCGGATGAATGACCATCAGCAAGGACATTCTTCAAGTTCCGACAGACCTTCAGCGATTAAATTCACGCTGAGATCGAGGCTTTTTGAAAGCCAAGTACCACAGCATGACTATTCAACAGCCTTGTGTTATTTTCCTCTACCTTCTTGTCACGTCCCTGGCTGTTTTCATCGCAGGTTGAGAATCGCGGACCATTCTTGAGCACATTGCGATTGATGCACGGTTTGACTGTCAGTTTTAGTCGTTCGCTGATGGGAATACTGTTCTGGTCATCGGAACGGCCTTAAAATGTCAAGTTCTTGTCTGCAGATTCAAGACACAGTTCTAAGGACAACACTACATCGACCATTGATTTCGATGACTTAGGCAACAACCAAACATCTTGTTATCTTCAGTGCAAAGCAGCCGCTTGAAATAGAGAACATTGCTTTCTTGTTTGCCGCTTCCTTTGTTTGCTTTCGATCTTTCTCAATTCATCCTTCATTTTGCAACATTGTGATCATATTTTACATAACTTTGAAATAAGTGAGGCAGAATGACATTGCATTTGAAGATGCACTTCCTCAGAAGTTTTGATCAAAGAAGTAAGGTAATTTCACTCTCAAAAGTAGCAACATGAAATTAGAAGCAAAATTAGAATATAGGTAGTACAGTATATTAAAACATTAAACTTGTTACTTCTCCGATGATTTTCTCGGCAAGTCAGACTCGAAAAAATTCGGCGCAACATGACTTCTCGCCCGCCAAAATTATTCAGTAGGTGCCGCTAAATGATTACTCGCCCGCCAATTTATAACATAAAATGCAATCATTCAAATGCCAAAGACATGATGTATCAGGTCTTTTGGCAGTCTTCCAGTCATTGACATCAGATCCATCGGAATATTGCCTTTCGAGCATGTCTGTAGATTTTCAACAAACATTTGCTTTGTAAAGAGCTGATTACCGACCACTGGGAGTTCACAGTCCCAGTTTAGTCAAAATACGTGAAGTTCATGGTAAACTTTTACTTAATGGTTGAGGAAAAGCCAAGGTTTTGATGATGTTGCAATTCAATTAAGGTATAATTAATTTCGGTTACTATTCGGCAACCATCATCAGATAGAAGGAATTAAACATAGACGCAAAAGTCATGAATTCAAATTTCACATTAACATAGGAAATAAGGGAGTAGATAAGAAATCTAGCAAAGTGTATAAAACTATGTTAACAAGCTTCAGTAGGGAAAAAGAGCAATAGTAATATGCTCACAATTATGTGAATTGTAATAGTAAATTATGTATTAGAATTGATTATGTAAAACTTGCAACTCTTCTATTCCCATTCTTGCCTATGACCGAGATGAAGCCAATTTACGCCCTACGAGAAGCAATGCTTATTCACAAACTGAAACCAATCATTAACAACAAAACGCAATTAGAGTGCTACAAGGACTTCCTTTTCATTTGGTGATTCGATCTTTTCTAAATCTCACCATGTGATTAAGTCATTTTTCACATCACCTCCCTTTTCTACATTTGTATGCACATGTGTTCATGTATTTTGTATATTTTTATAGTAATATTTCTAGTCAGATCAGTTACTATTGCGATTGGTATGATGTGGCCCAATACTATCTGTCGCATATTTCTATTCCTCCTTTTCCCTACTGAAGTTTGTTAACATAGTTTTATACACTTCACTAGATTTCTTATCTACTCCCTTATTTCCTATGTCAATGTGAAATTTGAATTCATGACTTTTGCGTCTATGTTTAATTCCTTCTACCTGATGATGGTTGCCGAATAGCCATCGAAACATCACAAACATCGTTCATACATCACAAAGAGATGCAGCGGCGGCGGCGAGCGAGTATTCAGTGGCACTTATTGAATAATTTTGGCGGGCGAAAAGTCATGCTGCGCCAAACATTCATTAGGATAAATGACTGCACATTTCTTGACATTTTACCGGGCACTTTGAATATTGTGTTGTGATGAAAAGCAGTGGCTCAAACAGTGTTCTAAGAGAAAACAAGATGTGTACAAGACTTGCCTACACACTGACGTATACGCCTGCTGTTTTCATCGTGCTTTGTAAATTTACAACAATAAAGAATCATTGTTGTCTTGATAATAAAATAATAACCTTTTAAGTTGCAGTTGCAATTCAGATTCATCCATTCAGAGGTTCTATTGTCTAAATATCGCTATTGATGCTAATCTGCATAAAGAAAGATAACTGTGACCACTTCTCCTATTTCATGCAAGGACCAGTAGCTTTACTTCAATAGGTCTGCATTTCCACGTAAGGAGGGAATTCACTTGTAAGTGAGTGATGACATTTATTTTTTTTCGTTTTCACGAGCATATTTTAAGTCAGTGCTGGAAGGGGACGGTTCAAGGTTGAGATAATCATTCCATAGACAACCATGACTATCATACTGATTGACTGGTGATAAATAATCATATTTTTCTTCAATTCAACTCTTGACATGACCAGCGACGTCGGCAAGACTTTAGGGCAGGTGTTGCATCGATCTAAAGGAGGGCACTTTTGTGGTATTATATTTCATCCTTTTACCCCGATACCCAATGCTTCACGTTTTATTAAGTCTAAATTAGGTTTTAGGCCCATCAAAATACCTGTTAACTTTCGATTGATGGCTATTCTGCTTATTAGACAACAGCTATTACCGGTGTGCATGAGTACAGGTGCGTCAATCAAATGAGTAAAAAATCACTTTGTTGTTAATTCTAGCCTAAGCATAGCCTATTAATAACAAGCTAAATTCTGTAAATTTGCTGCACCACATATTAATAATGTATGTGCGTGACGCACCTTTACTGCAATACAAATAAAAAGTCCGATTCTATTCAAATACATCTTATGTTTAGCGACACCTTTTCCTTGAAAATGACATGCAATTATCAAGTGGATAAATCAAGAGACCTACTGTATTACTTTTCCAGTAGATAATATATACCGATATCAAGCGTCTTTACAATTTCAAATAGAAAACTTGATCTAAAACAATTGCATCTCTTAAACAATTACAGAGGCATAGAATGAATTGTAGTGGATCAGGAAAAACAACATAAATTAAAAAATTTGCAGCTCTTAGAAATTGCTTGCGTGTATGCATGCATAGAAAAATCTGCAAAACAATTCAAATTTCCACACATCATGATATGAGACGGCCTTCATAGAACACAAACAGAGAGAGAGAGAGAATGTTTATATTGTATCGTCGAATAGAAATCAGAGATAGAATACACAGATAAAAGTAGCAGAATGACAGTTTTGTTTAGTCGAAACTAAGAACACGTTCGTATACGCATACGAAAGCAAGTATAAAACTAATAGTCACGTGCATTTAGTGTCTCGTAGATGACCTTGAAAGGGTGCTACAAATGCGTGGAACAAAAGAATTTTGACGACGCAAAGTTCTACAGAATGGTACCGCGAGACGCCCACTTGGTAAATAACTGGGGAAAAATTCTATGATGGAAGTCTCTAATCTTTCCAGGCTGTTGAAGGCGTTGATAGCTTGCGACCATCTTCTAGCTTCAATGTCATCCAGCTTCAGATCACGCGATTTGATTTTCAGACAGCGCCTCTGAATCTTGAGTCTGTTGAGGAGATTCCCACAAACGCTGGGCAGCAGTACTCTATCAGCGACCGAACCAATGCTTGATAAATGGTAGTGAAGTCATCAATACTAGTGACAGATCTGACCCGCCTCAGAATGTACATGCGTTGAGCACACTTTTTCTCGATGAACTTTACATGGCCTCTCCATCCAAGGTTCGCATCCAAATGAACCCCAAGAAACCGAATGCTGTCTTGGAACTTGACAGTTGGGATGGCACCCTCGATACTGCAAATGCTCTTGAATCCACCGCGGTAATTCACTAGACCAGTGGTCTTCTCCGTATTCAAGGTCAATTCATTTGACGCAACCCAATCTAAAATATTGTCAAGATCACTTTCGATCTCAGCAAGATCCTTTGGAATGCTGGACTTTCGGACTCTTGATAAGAAACAAATGTCGTCAACATACTTGATTATGTGGTTCGAGGTGAAAATAGTTTGAAGCGATGAAATATAAATGCCGAACAAATAAGGTCCTAGGAGGAACCCCTGTGGCACTCCTCCTGTGACCTTCATCAATTCACTCTTCTGTCCATCAATGCGTACTCTCTGTTGCCTGTCCGATAAGTAGCTCTTCAATAACAACAGAAATCCCGCAGGAAGATTCATCTGACTGGCCTTGGAAAGCAGCTTTGAGTGACAAACTCTGTCAAAGGCCTTGGAGAGGTCAAAGCTGATCAGAATGGCGGCTCCCGTCTGTGGGTCATCGACAAATCTGGTTAGGACATCGTGAGCATAGATGACAGCGTGAGTTGTTGATGATTTCTTCCTAATCCCGTATTGATTAGCACCAAGGTGAGCTGTTAGCTGGGGACGGATGCTTGATAGGATGACACGCTCGGCAATCTTGGCTGGAATTGGCAAGAGGCTAATCGGTCTGGATTTTTCTATTACATTCTCCGAGGCTTTGGGGATCGGGATTATGTCACCAATTTTCCAGATCAGTGGAAAACGTCTTTGGCGCAGGCATTCACTGATGAGGTGATGGATCGGCTCAGCGAGGACCAGCGAGGAGCAGAGACCACTTCTTGTAAACTGCAGTAGGCACAGAATCACTTCCAGTTGCCTTTGGTGGGAGTCGTGAAAGAATGCTCCAGATGCCCTCAACACTTAACTCAGGTAACCAGCAGTCGTCTGGAGACCCGTCGACGAAGTCAAAAATGGAGTTGTTGGCAATGCTACAGTAATAGTCATTGATCGTATTGAGCACCTCGGATGGATTACTGGAGTTTCTGAGCCAATCACTGGGATCTCTTCCAGATTTTCCCCTCTCCATGTTGACGAATAACCATAGACCCCTTGCGAAATCCGAGCATTTAGAGCGAAAGTAGTACTGCTTGGCCTTCAGAATTTCTTGTTTTACCTTGACTTTCAAACCATTGAACAACGGCCAGTTTCGAGCATGATTAGCCTCCCATCGGCGGTTTATCAGGATCTTTAAAAGAGGTGAGATCCATGGAGCATCATTGTCAGTCAAATAGACTGTTGTTTGCGGAATTAACTTCAGTGCATCATACATGAATCCATAAAAAATATCACATTTGGTATCGATATCATTCGGAGCATACAAGCGTGAAAAGTCATTGTCAAGGAAAGATCTTTCAAATGCAAGAATGTTCGACAAGCGTAAGTCAAAGAAGATATGTTTCTTCACCACACGCTGCTTCACCAATACTTTTGTCTTAGCAAGAACAGTAGCATGATCTGAGCCGGCTATTGGAGCACCAATTGAGACGTTTTCGGGAAGATAGTCATTTGACAAGCTCTTGTCCACGAAAATGAGGTCAAGGTTGGCAGTCTGTCGAGTCGCACCATGTACAATATTAATCAAGGAGAATCCAGATTCAAGGAAGGAGCGATTTTATCGGTTAAAGTCACCAGCCACGATTAGTCAATGAAGAGGAAGATTACTGAGATGATGATCAAGACAGTCACTGAGGGTGTCACAAATCCTCTTGAAATTTGAATTGAAGATCCCATGCGGAATATACATTCCCGTGAATACTATTTTGGAAGTAGGGATTTGGATGCAACAAGCCTCAACCTCATCAAAAGTGGGCGTGGATATCTGGGTAGCGCGCAAAAACTTCTTTGTCCAGATTGCCACTCCTCCTCATCCAGAATCATTCTTTCGATTGGTGCGATGACACTCATATCCTGCCATTTGAATGCTCTGCGTTGGATTTTTGAAGAGAGCCATGTTTCAGTGCAGATAACAATGTCGGGGTTAAGTGCGATGACTTGGCTGTGAAGATCATCAAACTTATTATTGATCGAACACAGATTGCTTAAAAGGATAGAAGGTAGTCTCTCTCTCTTGTAATGTTGAGATATAAAATCCGTTTCTAAAAATCCTGTTTGATCTCATCAACATTTATGTATAATTTCTTATTACGGACATACGCATCTTCCTCAGGGAAATTCGTGCGGTGATCATGGGCTCTTTTGCGAAATTCTGCCAATCTCTTGTTTACCTCAGCAGGAAGATCTTCATGTAAGAAGACTTTGCATAAAGGAGAGGCTTTCTTCTTCAATTGACCAGCTTTACTGAGGAAAAGCCTAACTGTTCTTTCAGTTGATTTGACCATTATAAGCCTGGGTTTTCCATCGTCTCGTGTTTTGCCGAGTCTCCGAATGTCTTTGAAACTCTTGGCTTCATCTTCTAGGTCAAGTGTCTCAGCAATCAAGTGGGCAGCTTCCGAACAATTTGAGATGGATTTGCCATTGATTGTGCACGCTTTCTCTGGAAAATTCCTGATTATTAGATTTTCTCTCCTTTTCGCGGCGTCTTGTGAGCGCACCTGTCTCCGCAGGTGGCTGATTTCACTTTTCAGTTCATCAGTTTCCTTTGTATTAGCTTCATGAAGCTGTGAAATTCGTGAAACGATAGAGGAAATTTCATTTTTCTGTTCATCGACCATTTCCACCACGAAGTCGTTCACTTCTTGCACCTTCGATGAAAACTCTTTCAACTTCTCTTCGATCTTGTCGTCGACCATTTTCAAGATTGAATCCTTTAGCGAGTTAAGTCTGGTATCTAGCTCGGATAGAAAAGACTCTTGTGCTATTTGGGCGCTATATTCCAAATAAGCTTTGCATTTCAAACATACGAAGAAAATGTTCTTTAATTCCTTCTCAGGCATCTTGGAATGGCCAGTGCAAGCTGCATGAAATTGCATGTGACAACCTGGGCTGTTGCATACGACAATTTGCTTTTCTCTATCCTTCGCTTTATCGCCAATGACGCATGAATCGGCAAAACATTTGCACGAATTAGTCATGTTGGACTAATCGGGTAGCAAAAAGGAATCTAACCACGGACTTCGCAGGTCAACTGACGTTGTCAACCGATACACCACGCAAGCAGATGAGGATGACTGAAGTTCTTCTATACTTTGACACCCAAATCGAAGTTCAACTTGAAGAGATCACGCCACCAATGACCTTGAAGTTTCCACTGGAAGCGGCGACGGGAAAAACACTCACAGGCGTAGGGAGGCAGTTTTTTGGAGATCACACGCGAAGTAGTGGACGATGACAGAGAAAGCACGGGCGTCGGATGAGGATCACTGTGATGCCAGATTCGACGAGGATCGACAAGGATAAGACGACGAACGGCAAGAGATATTCAACTTCGAAGACGAGAGAGACCAGACACGACCAGCACGTTCAGTAACAGATAAATGCTCAGGCACTTCTAATCATCATAACAGGAAAATGCTATTAGTCTGAAAGAAAATCGATAACACAGCAGAATACATTTTACGATAAAAATTGAAATGTTTTACAATTTTTACTTAAAAGCGGTCTTGCTCAGGGCAAGAAGAATTCTAAGGGATAAGTGTCCTGAGCGAGCCATGTGTCAATGAATATTATGTTTGAAAAGGATCATGGAACTTCTAAAGCATGTTCAATACAAAACAAGCTATAAAACTCCGCACTGTTATCACACTTTGGATCTTGGTAGGCTACATGATAAAATTTGAATTATTTGGAAAATTACAAAATTAGCTTTCAAAAATTTACGCACAAGAGTAGATTTGGTCCATGCATGTAAAATCATGTCGATTTATTAAATAATGGACTTAGCTAGACAAAAGCTTGGAATATCGTGTCTTGTCAAACACATTCCGAAAACATTCGTAACTACATCACGTCAGCGCATCACTTGTAACGATTATGAAAAGCAGGTTGTTCAACATGACGAGAAAGTTTGCACGCTATAACAAATGATTCTACTATTTTGTTTGTTGACAATTTTGTTATCAGTTCACACTAAAAGTATCGTATCTCTCTTTACAATTTCCTAATACACGCAAAGTTTATGTACACCAACACGCTTCAACGAAAGGTTGATTAAATAATGTTTTTTCGGTAGCTCATGAAGAGGGCACACATGCAACACCCTTGACGGCGACCGTGAATATGACTATTGATCTCTATAGTATTCTGAGAGCTACCGACATTTTCTTCCTGAATTCGCGCACGAGCTTCATCATCTTTAATTCGTAGATTGTCACTCAACATCAGTAAAACGACAATTCTTAAGTTGTGATTCCAGTTGTCTTGCAAGTTATGGAGGGTCAAAGATCATTTGTTCATGCAGATCCATGTACTTCCGAGTTTGATACACTCAATAACGCTAATGATTCAACATTCATTTAAAACTCAAAATGAGATTTGTAATTTTTATGATTATGATTCCACTTTTAGGGCACAATTCTCCAACAGCAGGCAGAAATGCGACATTTTTCAATTGGAACCGGTAGCTTGGCCGAATAACTTCTAGAGATGATGAAAATGTCATGACAACCAATTATTGCAGATAAACATCGGTTGTCATGACGTTTTCAATATCTTAAATAGCAATTCGGCCAAGCTACCGGTTACGAAGAATGTCGCATTTCTGCATGCTGTTGCAGAATTGTGCCCTAAAAAAGGAATCATGATCATAAAATGACAAATCTCAGGAAACGGAACAAAAACCGATTGACTATTAATTTCGATAAAACAAAAGTAATGGTATTTAATAAGTTGCATTACATTGACAGTATCAAAATTAATACTGACAATATAAATTACTATGTAGATATAGTTAATGAAATCAAATACTTTGGAATGTGGATCTGCAAGAACAATAAAAGGCAAATTGAATATTTGGTAAAAAAGGTTACTAACAAATTTGGTAAAAAAGAGCTACTGACATTTTCTGCCTGAATTCGCGCACGAGCTTCATCATTTTTAATTCGTGGATTGTCACTCAACATCAGTAAAACGACAATTCTTAAGTTGTGATTCCAGTCGTCTTACAAGTTATGGAGGGTCAAAGATCATTTGTTTATGTAGATCCATGTACTTCCGAGTTTGATACACTCAACAACGTGATGATCCAACATTCACTTAAAACTCGAGGAATGTTTATTTCCAATTTGAAACACGTGATACGATAGGCCAGGTCAAACTTTCGATTAGATTTAACAAATCCGTTTTATCTGAGTAAAACGGTTTTACGTGTTAAACCATCGCAAGCATTTTTTCATCACGTTTTAATCGCAATTTCGACCCTCGATCATGATATTACGATTTGGTAAAACTGCCCTGTTACATATAAACGGCTTTGTCAAAGATAAAACTTGCTGAGGTCAAAGATAGGATTTAATAGATTAATAGATTCAAAGATTTCGATTGCACAACATTCGATATCAAGATCGGATTTACCGAATATTGTGAACAGAGTCAACCAAGAGTCCTTACAATTGCTGCGACAGCTAATAAGTTCGCAGACATGTTTAGTCGTGTTTCTGACCTCTCTCTTCGATTTACGCTATTTAACCACCCAGTTGTTTAACAAATCTCACATTGCTTTGCATGACGTGAAGTTGTCAATGCCATTCAATTGCGATCGTTTTGATAATGTTCTTAGTTTTGATAAAACCAAAGTGATCAAAAGATTGCTTTAATTAAACCGATTATGCTATTAGAACAGTCGAGGTCAAACTTTGGATTTTCATGAAACTGTTAAAAATGTTTTTGTTTAACAAAACGATGCGGTTTATTAGACGTTTAGATGGTTATAGATGTTTTATTAAAACCGTTTTAATTAATCTAAATCTACATGAGGTTAAACAGGCGCTTACAGCAATCCGCTTTAGTATTGCTGCGATTTAACAAAACGGCTTTATCAAAACGAGCTTGTTGAAACCGATTTGTCAAATCTAATCGAAAGTTTGACCTGCCCTAATGAACACTTGAATTTGGAACACCTGATGATAATATGAGTGATAAAATGATAAACTGGTTATGAACAATGAATGAGGTGACAGATGGGATGTACAACTGCGTGATGTGATAAGAAGACGGATCGAAAGAAGAGGCGATCATTTATTATATGTATCATAAATTTAATGTCATAGTCATTGCCTGGAATTGAAAGACATTCATTATCATCAAAATCCCTCTGCGAAGGGACGTTTTTAAGTCTTGAAATCCATATTAAGAAATAAGTTTTAGTTACAGTACTGACTTCTTCTCTAGATTTAGTTCTCTTTCGGACAACAATCTGTTTATCTATCAATTTTATTCATGAGTTTTGGAGAGCCGGTCAATACATAATGCAAGATCACATATACAGTTAGCATGCATTTAATCAGATAGAAATATGAAGTTATCAAGTAACTCACATGTATTTCATAATTGACAAGTATGAAATACTCAAGTATTTTAATTGCAATGACCGGTTCTCCAAAGTCTTCGTTGTTTAGTTTCGCAAATGAATGGGGAGAGAATTTGCTTACAATTTGTTTTATCAATCGACATGAGTACTATTAATATCGAATCGATTTTGTTTGTGTTCGTTTACATTTGCATTGATAAAAGATAGGAACAGGCTTATAGGATTCATAGATATTCTCAGTAGTGATCAATCCGGTTCGACAGACAATAGGAAGTATGAAATATCAAGGTGTACCTTGACATTTCAAAGAAATCGATAAGACAAATTTGGCGTAGAAATCAAACAATCAATTTAGATTTGATTGATGACCTGTACATTGTAATATTATTGTGTCTGCTTTTTCGTTATGATTAATCCTTCTTCCTCACTTTATTGGAATCATTTTGATATCTGCAGATACCTTTTATAACGGCGATACTGGGAGCAGCTAAGATATTATAAAATTCGTCTTTGTAACTGATGTTCCTGAAGAACGGTGTAAATTTCATTCTAATTTCGTCACATGCAAGACATTCAACAAAGAAATGATTGATTGCTTCAATTTTTTGATTGCTGCAGGTTTCACACAAGCGATCATTATATGTTTTCCTAATTTTGTAGATGCCAGTTCTTACCATATGGTCGTGATTATTAGCTCTATATATTATCAAGATATTTATTTCCGTTGGTACGTCTAAATCTAAATAGGGTTTCAGATTGAATTCAAATCTTGACAAAACTCCAAATAATTTCGCCCAGTGTTATTATATATAGATATTATATATAGATATCTTTGGCACTATCGATCCATTGTATACGAAAGTATTCAAACAGAGCACTACCTACATGTGCATTTTCCATCATTTTTTATCTATGGTATTTTGATTTTGCCATAAATGTGATAGGTTAACTTTTTCAGCAAAATATTCATTTTGGCTGTCCATGTATAGGAGTATTGAGAATCATTCATTTGGCTATAGATTTCAGTACACATTTTTCCAGTCAGATTTCTTTTTTTGCTGCCTATTATTTTTATCCAAAAAGTGATCGTTGCTTTATAGAAATATAATTCGACTGTAAAAAGTCTGAATTCTCCGATCAAGCAATAATAGTTCGGGGTTGATTTAACGAAATGGTAGTGGTTGTTATAAAATTGGAATTGAATTTTATTAATGCTATTTAGATTGCTGTGACAACGAAATTCAGTACAATATTTCATCGTAGAAATGTCAACATTTCAAAGTGTTCTTCACGATTCTTCCATTTACATGACCGAATTCTCTTAATTTCTTTTCAGTTGTATAAGAAGTAAGCTTTTTTAGCAAATATTCAATGTGCCTTTTATTGTTCTTGCAGATCCACATTCCAAAGTATTTGATTTCATTAACTATATCTACATTGTAATTCACATTGTCAGCATTAATTTTGATACTGTCATTGTAATGCAACTTATTAAATACCATTACTTTTGTTTTATCGAAATTAATAGTCAATCGGTTTTTGTTCCGTTTCCTGAGATTTGTCATTTTATGATTATGATTCCTTTTTTAGGGCACAATTCTGCAGCAGCATGCAGAAATGCGACATTCTTCGTAACCGGTAGCTTGGCCGAATTGCTATTTAAGATATTGAAAACGTCATGACAACCGATGTTTATCTGCAATAATTGGTTGTCATGACATTTTCATCATCTCTAGAAGTTATTCGGCCAAGCTACCGGTTCCAATTGAAAAATGTCGCATTTCTGCCTGCTGTTGGAGAATTGTGCCCTAAAAGTGGAATCATAATCATAAAAATTACAAATCTCATTTTGAGTTTTAAATGAATGTTGAATCATTAGCGTTATTGAGTGTATCAAACTCGGAAGTACATGGATCTGCATGAACAAATGATCTTTGACCCTCCATAACTTGCAAGACGACTGGAATCACAACTTAAGAATTGTCGTTTTACTGATGTTGGGTGACAATCTACGAATTAAAGATGATGAAGCTCTCACAGTAGCTCTCACAATATTAATTCATAAGTAACAGTAATGGCTTACTTTCAATACAATACAAATAATATTCTTCATCCACAGGTGAATCGAATAAGTTTGTGAATGATGCATATTACAGTGATACTTCATGTGTAATGCCGTAGAATGACTGCCTTTGAAGATTACATGTAGATGAGGTTTTGCAAAAATAATAGATGGCAAACAAGCAGGATCTTGTAGTGTGTGAGCGTGCTTTTGGTCATGAAAACACAATGTTAAAATAAGTCGTGTACTGATGGAAATGCACACAGTAGTTAACTTATACCTTTCTAAAATGATTCAACATTCCGTTAAAAACCCTTTCGATTCCTTTCAAAGCATGTTTTAGTGAATAATAAAAAATATACTTTTAACACTACTCATAAGAGTTTTATAATTGATGTCATGAGTTTTATGCTACAAACAGTGTATCCAAAAAATCCACTCAAAAACTAGAAGATTATCCATCATGCCTCACAATATAACGAATTATTGGCGCTTTTCTTACTTTGAGTGAGTAGTTATTGCGGTTTTTCTGCACGATAACTAAGATCCTGGCACACTACACGTAATTTATGAGGGTTATCTGTGATTAATTAATCACAATTAAAAAAGAGAATTTTTTGAATTTTTTTAAAGTAATTAAGAATCTTAATTATCAATTTTCTCAAAATTTTTATGTAAAAATTGTATTCATCGCCTCTTAACTATCCTAATGCAATCTAACATTTCCGAAATTATATGCGTTTTCATGATGCGATTTCATATGATGAATGATCAAAACAAAACGCTTTTCAGAATCACCTGCTGTCAATTTCGATCAGTGGCTCAAATAATTTTTTTACATGAGTCATTCATGATCGGGCAAACTATAGGTCTATACATTCATGACATATATGTCCTATCTCAATAAATTGATAGCACAATTCAATGTCTATGCGATCAGGAAGGTAGTGATAAACATAATTCGTGGTTGGTAGTCAAAGAGATACGATACACTGACAAATATGATTGCTGCTAAGCATACTGTAAGCTGTAAACCGAAAATATCCGTTCAAATTAACAACAAAAAATATTTTTACAGTTTTTGAACTGTAAATATCCGTAAAACAACGCTGTTTTATCTGATATGAACGAATTTTAACTGTTGCGTATTCACTCATCACGTTGTGACGTCATCATTTTAATATATATTTACGGATATTTTCTGTTGAGATTTTGTGAAGTTTAGCGGTTATCTTAGCTGTTTTTTACGGTGTCAGTTTACAGTGTACATACATATGCCTACATGAAGCAGGCAATGTAATTTTCACCATTACTTCGAACATGAATAATATAGCACTTCTATGGAACCTCCATCTTTTCACGTCATTGATCAAGTGAATCTTATAATGATTGACGCCATAAACGACGATCTCTGAAGCGCATCCGTGAACAGGGTGTGGCGATTCAGCATCGCCCACTGAATTCCTACAGCATGAATTTTTTAGAATCATATGAATCACAGTGCATAATCCAAAATCAAAATTTTGCAAAAAAATTTAGAGCTAAGCGAAGAAGTCGTAAATAAATTCAAATTTCAAGGATGTCGCTCCTTTGTTCGAATACGTAATTGGCCACATAAACTTGGGTGATATCCACATAAAAAATGGGAACGCTTCGTGCAGCAGATACTTACTTCAAAGGTCCGACATGTGGCCACTGTGATGACATGATAAGTTGAATGTGGAAAGCAATTGGACAGAGCTCAAGGTAACTCGCTACGAAATCTGGGAGATTTTAGTTTGCGGTGGATGCTTGCTGCATGAATTTTGATCAGACATGCTTCTCTTGATCTACAGTCTACTGTGTCTAGACTTTTATCGATTATACTGATGTCAGAGTTTGAGATCACTAAACCGCAGAATTACATTGATCAATCGCATCATTTTTCTGGAAGTGCAAACTGGTTCAAAAAGATGGCACATGCAGGAACTTACTTAGTGTGCAAGAAGAACGCCTTACCGAGATAGGAAGAGTCGTCGTTCATCGCTTGCGAACTGCTGTGAATTTCTTCAAAATGTTCCGATCGCCACGATTCCTTCAGATGCAGGGAATTCAGATAAACGTGTACAAGTTTTGTCGACAATGCTTGTTCTGCCAATTATTATTTTAAAGAAGATAGCAGGTGCCCTGAAAAAGCGCTCAAAAACTTCTCATTCGAACTTGATGTGCGGTCTGTGTCTCTTGCTCTGTGATCCAGGTGTTAGCAGTCATAATTTTGTCGCACAACTTGGCGAGCTGACTGCTGATTGTTCGATAGATATGTCATTGTTTCATTTCATTAGCATTGCGTGTTATAATGTCTCCTTTCTAGGCAAAGAGAAGAAGAGGAAGAGACAATGGTTAATGGTTTGTCATTGCGTCAAATCGCAGTTAAATTGGCAAAAAGAAACCGATTTTTAACATCAAAATGGTATCACTTTCCATGAACTCTTGATTTAAAAATAATTCTAAAGTTTTCAAGGTCTGCTGCACTATTTGAGCTGATAGTTGTTATTCGTGCTTGATGACCCCATTGAAGTGAGATGAAGCTGTAAGAGTTTCACTTTTTTTAGTTCCAGTACAATAAAGTTGTAATAATAAACCAGAATTTGCAAAATCTGTTGATTTGGCATCTATTCAAAGTGGTTTTATATTTATGTCAAAAATCGTATTCTTTTATGCCAATTTAACTGCGATTTGACGCAAAGAAAGGGGCCAATTCTATGGTACGTGCAGTTTCAGTATTCAGATAGCACGGCACATAGCTGATGTCATAGAAGTCGGATTGCCAGATATCTATGTTATCTAGAGCGGACATGAAATATCTCCAATATGTATTCTAGTCCGGCAGCCAGAACGAGTTTCTGCCGGAAACGAGACTGGAAATGAGACTTTCGCGGAATGATGTACACCCTATGCCGACTACGAATGCGCGCATCTGTCGAGTTCTAGTGAGTTCCTCTTCTTGTCAGACACGATCAAGAAAAAACGCATAATCCAATGGGAGGCAGATTGCAGTTTTTGGCAAAAATGAAATTTTCTATGTTTTCTCTTTTCAGGTGAAAAGTACTAAGTCTAGAGCCATAATTTTTGACATGGAATGTCTTCAGGTCATTTCCTATCAAGTGTACGTGATATTATCACGCTTCTGATCGTGATGCATACTAGAATGTAGTTTAATGTGGATAAAGTGGGCTAACATGTTGGTATCCGCTGACAGTAGGAGGCTTGCCAAATCTGAGCATGTAGTTTCATAGATAAATGTTCATGAACCTGATAAGAAATGACCTGAAGACATTCCATATCAAAAATTATAACTTTAGACTTAGTACTTCTCAGTTGATAAAAGAAAGCAAAGAAAATTTCATTTTTGCCAAAAACTGCAATCTGTGTCCCATTGGATTAATTTTTTCATTAATCGTGTCTGAGAAGAAGAGGAACTCACTAGAACTCGACAGACGAGCAAATTCGTAGTATAGGCATGTGGTGTACATCATTCTGTGAAAGTCTCATTTCGGCCTCGTTCCTTGCAGAAACTCGTTCTGGCTGCCGGACCATTCATAACGGAGACAACATTAATTAGACAGTCATCTGTGAGTGTATCATTTAGTGTTTCATAGCTTGCAAATCTGCCTGTGGAGTCATCAGAAGGAAAACTTTCAATGCATCCAATATTTAGTCACATTGCACGTACGCAGCAGCAATGCAACCATATCTCTCATTGACACTGCATCAACGCATTAATGAAATGCAACTGAAATGATATCCTATAGCAGTGGTTCCCAAACATTTTAGAGTCGCGACCCACTGTTTATGGCTCCAGCTTATGGCGACCCACATAACTTCCGCTGAAAACTTTGCTGAAAATCCAGCTTCACAATTATAAGATGACGTGAAAGGGAGAAGTACTTTTAATGCTTCGGTAGAAATTATTGGGTACGAGGTTTAAAGAGACACTCAGAAGGATTACGAATGAATATCTTGAGAGAATGACCAACTCTGATTGGTTAAGCTCGTGAAAAGAACCTACTGCTTGATAAAGCAAACGTCCCACCATTGAAAGCCTGAGTCTGGAACTATCTCGACAGACAGCGGTTAATCAGAGCTAATGCGCAATTCTATGACTTTTCGCGACCTACTAAGATTCCACTCGCGGCGACCATAGAGTAAGTATATTAAGTAGAGTGGTAGCTCCGCATTTATAAAATCTCAATGTGTATACACTTTCGATTTTATTAAACGAACTCGAGGGGATATAGTTTGTTTCTTTCTTTTCAGCCATTCAGGCCACTGCTGGCCGATAGCCTCCCCAATCTACGCCATCTGATTCGGTCTTGAGCTAGGCGCATCCACGTCACTTCCTTGGTAATCGCTTCGATATCATCCCTCCATCTTCGCCTCTCATGTCCACGCTTTCTCTTGCCATGTCTTGGGGTCCATTCTGTGCATTTCTTAGCCCATCGGTTGTTTGACATTCTGGCTAGGTGTCCAGCCCACGACCACTTCAAGGAATGTATCTTTCTAGTGATTTCACAGACTGCTGTTTTTGCCCGTATGTTTTCGTTTCTCCATCTGTCTCTTCTCGTGATACCAAGTGCAGATCTTTCCATAATCGTTATCAAATGTGAGTTATGCAAATTTTTGCAGTTTTAAAAAAATTGCCACGGAATTGAGTGATCATGATTGTAATGCAGAAGGAATGATGGCATGCTACAGATTCTCACTGTCATGACAGCTTTGGAGATTTAATGTTTGTTAAATTAGCAATTCGATTTTTTCCTTTTCCTTTTACTTTCATGCTCAATCTCAAGAGAACCTTAAGCGTGATCATCACAAGCAGGCTGCCACTGGTAGAGCAAAATAGCATAATCAAAGACAATTATTTCAATTAGCTTAAAAACATGTAAATGGGTCCCCATCACTATTCAGATTCAAGAAATGAAGCATACAGTTAGGGAATCATAAAATCATGCCGGTGAAAATTGAATTAAAAACTTAAAATTTCAGCCTAGAAAGCACGAATAATATCGCGACTTTTTCATGGACATGTATTATAATTCGGTTCATGAAATTCCCTTGATAATCAGCTTAATTTCCGCTTAGTTAGGATCCTTATTAGCAAATATTCATTCCTTTTGATATCTAACTTGCTTCATACTGCTTATATAGGGCGTCATCTCGGTAGTATATAAATTTGCAAAATTTTGACTTGGCAATTTTTGCAAAACTGCTCAAATAATTTTCTGGACCGCAGGAACGTAATCTCCGCAAAAAACTGAATATTTTGATATAAAAACTTTCACTGTATGCAGATACTTTTTGAGTCGACACTCTACCTATACAGTATATCCCTACTCTATGGCGCGACCCGCAGTTTGGGAATCATTAGAAAGTGTTAATTGTGGACGCTTATTCATGAAGAGCCTATCGAACAAAAAAGATAATTCCTGATAAATTGGTAAACAGTGCATGTGTAAACGCATCCAAACTGTCATCTTGTGTCAACTTTCATCGACACTAATGTGTTGATATACAAGACTTGACGGCCTCTGTATTACGGTTTTTCTGTGTGCCTAACGGCAGCATCCACAACAAAGAGACACAGATTATATCAAGTTCTTTGGAGAAGTTTGCGGACTTCTCTTGCTGTGTCTGATAAGCTTTGAAACAATAACCATTATAAAAAACCTGATAGACAAACGAAACTGAAGGAAATATGGCGATCGGAGCATTTTGAATGAGTTCACGGCAATCCGGATTTGATGGAAGACTACCTTTTGAAATTTGACTTTTATCTTTATGTCCACTTACCCACTTTCTATTTGATTGTACCTCTGGTGAAACCTAACTGCTCAAAAAATCTAACTACAAATTCCTGTAAAATAGTCACGTTTTTACACGTTTTTAATACGCTTTTTATACGTTTTTAAGTAAAAAAGTTAAGTTAAAGAATCAGTCACAAAATGCAAAATTCATATATTTTCAGATTCATTTGTCTCTATGAAACTAAATGGAGACGAGGTCATCATCAATTGTCTTTTGCTTGACTCTCTTATCAGTTTGTGGCATACAATTAACAAGTGGTACTTCAGTTGATCATCCGATGATGGTTCATGAACCAATCCCAAGTAAGTTCCAATACTCGATCATGTCATGCTATGAAACAACAATTTATAACAACATCATCTCAACTTCAGTAGACATACAATGCATTCTTGATGTTGGATTTTCGACTTCAATGTCTCACTTTATTAGGCTATCTTACTACCAGTGGCGTCGTCTCTGTGCGCCTGCAAGGCCTTCGCCGCATACCCAAAAATAATTATTTACGTTCATAAAACTAAGGTTCAAATAGTTTTATTTTTTTGTTTTTGAGAGCATCTTTATGTTTACAACTTTACATACACTTTACAGTTTCAAGTCACTACTCTCAAATACGCTCCAAGCGCCAGCCCTCAGCTGTTAACTGCAGGGATCTTCAAGCAATCACACAATGCGCTAGGGATGTGTTCACAGCAAATCACAGAGATTTGTGTATTTGTGTGATATGTGGAGCGTGTGCACTTAGCTCGATCGTCCTCTCCCGATAGAAACGAAGAAGCAAATACTCGTACATTGCAGCAATGTAAGAAAAGATCTATTTATAAATTCTTAGATTCAGATAGAGAGAGGCACAAATTTTCCCTATTCGTGGCTTCGCCAAATTTTGGAAAAGATGATGACGCGTTGAATCGTCGTGTCTGCGTTCACCAATGGCGGAATGTCAGATCGGAAGGTTAGAAGCCGCAGAAGGGAGATAGCGATGAAGGTTCTATAATTTGATGTGTGATGCAGTCAGAGATAATGATTCAAGACATATTTTGATATTATGTTTATGGCGGCGATTTCAACAGTGGTTATTTTCTACACCGGCCAGTCGTCCGAGGGATTATGCAGGACACTCTAGCCTACTTACACGAAGTTTATGGCATTGAAATAAAAACTAAACCACTCTCAAGGGATAGAACTTCAGGAGGAGCACAAAAACATTTTAGCAGCCCTAAATTTGAAACATGTCAGTGATTGACAGGCTATAATAAATACAACAGAGTCTAGTGTTGGGGAGAGCTTCCTCGAGAGTGAATGTTCTCTATAGTAATCTCACCAAGGTGATCAAGCGTCATGTGAGAAATCAACATCACATTTTCATTGTCATTTGACGTATAAAATCTTATGAAAATAAGTGTCTCGTTGACGAACAGTCAGCTTAGGATTGCATGCCTATGAGGCTGTTCAGAAAAAGAGGCTGTCACATAGGGCTCATAGTGAATCACAATTCACATGCAGAATAGTCAGCATTGGGTAGTCTAAGGACTTCAGTGTACCTTTCCTTTAAATATCAGTATCTATTTCTCACATCAATTCATTTCATTCTGTAGTCATGGATGCCAGCATTATTTGAATGTTCATATACTTGTACAAGTGTTTGGAAATTCACTGAAATTAAGATAGTGTAAAATTAATTATTTTATTAGCTTATTATTGATCAAGTCGAAGAATTCAAACACTTGTCATACCAATAGTTACTTATCAAAATTTACTGATCAAAGTGAACTTGTCAACTTGTCAACTGATCATGTCGAAGAATTGAAATCACTAGGTGCTTGTCACTTGTCACTTGTTATAGCGCATGATCAGTGACCGAAGAATTGCACCCAGGTGACCAGGTGGCTAATACCGAGCATGGACATGTAGATTATTTGAAATTTTACAAGAGACGGCAAAAGCAGATTTGTAGATCCATTGGGTTTGTGTATACCCTCACAGAAGCATCTCACATGATTTTATGAGCTTTTCCTGTTATGACGGGATTGCAGGATCATATTCCACAATGAATTCTGGAATCTCCTACAGTTTCATGAGCAAGGGTGTCAGTAATGAAACTATAGGAGCCTTTCCCTCACTCAACGAACCCTGAACAAATACGTTGCATTTTGATTAATGCTCAGATTGGCTTGCACAGTATTGGTTTTCTGATGACACCACATGGTACAACTATCTCAGTTAAAACAGCACAAGGTGTTATGTGACAGTCGAAGTTGCACAAGTCAGGTATTATTGTGCCAACCAAGCATTTTTCAATCACAGTAATCAATTAGGTTTCGATATGCCCTGTCTCCCACAGAGCCTTTGTAGCGCAGTTGCCCAACATCTACTTTACCTTTGCTACCTGCTAGACGTACCGTAAAACACGGCCGATCATTTATTTTATATATAAGTACTGATAATAGTATACTGATTTACATATAATTTCTGAAATATTATTTATAACTGCTGAAATGGCCATATTTCAGACCGACTGTTTCCACAACTAAACTTTGCATCAAATATTGAAATTATGACTTACATGAATTCAGATTAGAAAAAAACTAAATAAGCGAAAATTTTGCACAGGAAATGAATTTTATTAAATCTTCTAAAACTCTCACGATGATGGCGCACAGATAATAGACGGCAAATTAACACAATTGAATTCAACTTTAAGAAAATGAGGATGTGTAATTTGCGGCTACCTGACTGGCTATGTTTGGGGCTGCATATCGAGTATAGCATGCTCATTACACAAGACCTATAGGATTCTTCGTGAAGGCTTCTGCCTTCACTCGAATTTCTTTTGTGCTACCGTCGTATTGGCTTTTTAAAAAGGTACAAGTCCAAGCTCTTCTGCACTACGGACATGTTTCCGGGTCATGCGAGTGCGGTCGGGGAATCAAGGATGCTGGTATCGTTTTCACTGACTTCATAATTGTCATTCTGCTTAGATATTCGATATGAGTTATGTGCATTAATTTTCAATTTTACGGCAAAAAAATTTATTTTATTTCAGCTACAGCATCTCCGACAACTGGTGAGTATTTCTTCTTTGTATTGAAATAATAACAGCATGCATAATTTGGTGAATGATTAAATAACCACGGCTACGAAGTATATTCGAATTTTTGACATGATCTTCGCCTGCTACCCATTAGTAGGTGCTATCAAAGAGTGTACCGACGCTCCTGCATGAAAACGCATATACAAATCGAAAAGCTCACAACTGCCTCAGAAGTATCACATGCATGCAACTGTGAATTTGAATCAATTATAAATAATTATGGAAAGCTGATGAATTATTGGTTTATTCTTAATTATTGATGTATTCCGCCGCTGTGGCCTTGTGCTAGAGTGCTCGCTCTGCGTCCAGGAAACCTTGATTTAAACCCGGGTAGGGTCAAACCTAAGGCTTTTGAAATAGACAGAATCGGTATTCTTGCTTAACACTTACCACAACATGAATGAATTTAGATCAATAACAACTCGGCCACATGGAAGAAAGCCTTCTTGTCCTAATGTGCTCCCGAGTATAAATAAGCAACGTTCATATACTTATTTTTAAATTTCACAATGCAATAATCTGTATGATTATCGCTTCCATAATAAAGTTTATACTTTCCAAAGAGTGCACAATTTTCAAGGAGTGCAATAAACCGTCATTGAAATACATTAGCACATAGAAAGTTTTTCATCCTCTGAAACGACAAATTCTGCATGGATATCTCAAGAAATACCGCTGATATCTACAATTTCATAACAAATTGTGGTGGATATCTAACATTAACAAAATTTGGGTTGCATCCATATTTGAGAGAAGCCGAAAAACCGTGACGTTCGGTAAAGTTTGTCTATTCAGGCAAGGCCTTTCGACCGGCACAGCCAGCCATCGTCAGGCGAATGAGACATTCATGTCACAAATCAGAGCGCAAATTACACAGTCAATGAAAAGCAGCATTGATATTGGACTAACAATATGAAGTATTGAGTTAAGTGCTACTACTGATATGCTAGGAAAGTAATGAGTAATAAAAGGTTAAGAAATCCACAAGTCATCACGGTTACCGAACATCACGGTTCTTCGGCTTCTCTCTAATATATGGATGCAAGTCAATGTAGCCGATTATTTGGTGGAAAATTTGGGTTGTCATAGATTCTGCGGATCCTATGAAAAATAAAGTTACTTGCGCATCTCGTGCAAAGATATCCATCTTAATTGCATTACTCTCGATCAAGAAAACTATGCCCTCGCCCTTCGGGCTCGTACATAATCATGTTGATCTCTAAAAATGCAATAAAGATGGATATTTTGCACCTGTTGCGTGAATAACTATTTTGTATCCTATGGAAAGCGAAAGCATTCTTACAGTTGATGAACAGCATAGACCTACCTCAAGAAATCCGACTTTTCGCTTTGTTTAAATTAGTGGAACCAGAATGGGCAACAGATGTTTGTTGATGGCAATTTCAGCTGCTCAGTCAGGCCCCGTCTAGGTCAGTGCCGCTAGATCTAAAGAAGAAACAAATTACTGAAACCTGCCACAGCTGCAAATTCTTGATGTAGGACGATGCATTGCAAGCTATTTTATGAAAATAATTCTACATGTACACGCAAAAAGAAATGCAAATAGCTGTGAATCTTTACAAAGTAGGTAACTGACAAGGTGCCGGCACCACAGAGATCAATTGCTTTGTCTGCGTTGTTTGGTCTAGAGATGACATTCTTTAATACTGATGGTCACGACAAGAACTAGTCCTGAGGGGCAGAAAGATCAATTTTCCATTGAACGTAATCCAAATTCAAGTCTGAACTAGATCAGTGACATCGCATTGAATGTACACATTCAGTAAATTTAGATCGTGAGGAGTCGAACGATGTGAATAATATTTCTATTTGATGAATTTGTCACAGAGAAAAACTGAGTCAAAGATAGGTACTGTCCACTTGTCAGATCTTTAGTCTTCAATGTGACAATGAGAGCTCATGTGTTCCTTAATACAACTTTCCCTACGTAAAGCGCGCGCTTGACCAATCACGTAAGCCAAGGGGAGACGACTACTCTCTCCTCATGTTACTACTTTTTCTTCTGCGTTTGCCATTTGCCGTCGCTCAAATTCGCAGCTTCGTTTCAGCTAGCCAAGCCCTCGTGTCGCCGTTGGGTGGTCGGTGGAGTCTGCAGTCCTGTATGATGTGGTGTAGTGTCTGCTCTGGGTGGCCGCAATCACAGGCTGATGAAGTTTTTAGTCCCGAGTCCTTCATGCTGGCGGCGAAGCGGCCTACACCTCTCCGGGAGCGGTTATGAGTGGTCCATTAAGCCTGCGTGGTCGTTCCGTACCTTGAATGTTGCCGGGTTCGTAGATGAACTTGTGCAGGCGCTGTTTCTGACTTAGTGTCCATTCTTCCTTCCATCGGCGATTGAGCCACGTTAAATTGGTGCTGTCGTCTAGGACGGTGCAGGAGCTGGCGGGCGTGCGCTGAGAAGGACCGACGGGACTTCAGGTGGGTTAGTTGTCGGGATTGTCCAATGACTTCGTGAAGCAGATGTCCTTCGTCGTTATTGGTCTTGCGAAGTTCCTACCATCTCATACAATGCCTGAGATAGAATCGTGTCACCTCTAGAGTAATAGCGACAGTCGAACCCATCTCTGTGGCCGGTAACTAACCATTGTCAACCATTGGAAGCCGTCATCGTTTAGGCATCGCTGTCATGACAACACATGTACAGCGACACCGTATTATTTTCAATGCGCATGGTCTTTCCAGTCCTATATTGTCATAGAATTCCGTGTTTCTATCGATCTACCTCTATAGTGCTGCGCTAAAGACAACTGTTTCTTGAATGCTTAATTTGTAAGAGTAGTAAGAAAATTCTTAGATGTCTATTGTGCATCCTACTGTATTTTGTATCCTTGCCTTTGCAGGATCTTCACAATGTGCATTATATCACGCTTTTCGATAGCTATTTACGACAGATCTTACTTAGCTGGAGTAAAACACATATCTTAAGCTTATTAAAGAGAGAATAAATTTTTCATGATAAGTTGTCAATTTCAGAATCGCCCTCAACGACTATATGTTACACGGCAACCGGTAAGTTTCTTGATTATATCGACATTGATGAAGAATTTTGTGATTTCATATTTATTTACATAATTCTTAAATTTAATTCTTTAATTAAATTTTTGATTTATCAAAAATTTATCAACGACAGACATTGCCTCAATGGTTTTGAGTTCATCGAAATATTCAAACGCACATCCAGCACACACACGCGCCACACCGAGAGCACACGCCAACAGGCTTCGCGAAAAGATTCTATTGTGTTACTCGGTCTGCGGCGCCATCGAATGCCCGAGAAATGTTATAACTGAAAGGAGGACCGATAACTATCATGCAACACATTTTTTTGATATGAATTGCGAACATGTATTTATTGTAAATAATATTGATTAATTAATTAATTGTGTGCACCATATCGGTCGGATCCCGTATTGTGCAAACGAACAGAATCAACGTGCGTTGCAAGTTGCAATGTTACTCGATTTTGTAATTTCATTTGATAAGAATAACGAAAGAAAATTCTGAGTTTACCGTTGTGCAACAATTAATGAAAGATTGTATTTAACAAGTGTAACAGCCAATCATGGATAATTTTTCTCTAATGATGAATTGTTGACTTCTGTATTAAATTTTTGAAGACCTTTTTAACAATGATAACTTATCATAATATTTCTTCGCTGTCTAACAGTTTCTCATTTTCAAATTTCAGGAGCAACAGTTTATGATAACTTATCATAATATTTCTTCGCTGTCTAACAGTTTCTCATTTTCAAATTTCAGGAGCAACAGTTTCTCCGTCGTCAACTGGTGAGTTGGTATTTGTGCGATACATGACGTAACTAGTTCCCGAACTCCTGGATTCTTCTACTGAATTCATCAGCAGACATGAAACGGAGGCTCGAAAATCAAGATACGCAGACATTAGTTTAGTTGAATGTCTCCGTATTTCAGTTGAGCAAAGTTTGATTGTGAACCCATAAGATTGAAGCTAAAGCAATGACATCACGTGACTTGTACACTGTGACATGTGACTTTCTAGTGCCTCGAGGCACCAGTAGGCGCCACTAGGCACTAATAGGCACCAAGCCAAATGTTTGTTTATCAAATGAAATCGAAGGAAAATCAGTGGGCACGTACTCGGCGCTATGAACTTCGAGCCTACTCGTGCCTTGTATTGGTTAGAATTGATGCCTAAATTTCGTGCCTAATTCAAGAGAGATTTCGTTCCCTAGAGTTTACAGTGTACAACTCAAGGCTAGCTGACTATGCTTTGAACCTCCGTTCCATACGAATGATTAAATAAACATGCATCCGTATTTTAGAGTCTCCGTAACCTACACAAATTTACGTAAACTTCTGAAGTTTTCGTAAAAGAGACCTATCTCCGTTCTCAATACGGAGCGGGTATAACCCAATCCTAACAATGGGTGTTCAGACAATCCTTTGCTCTTATTGTTTTTTGTCTTTTTAAATGTCAACATGCAACAGAGGCTAACTGGAACAGACTAGCTATAATTATAAGGCATATTTGGCTCCGATTCCGACTCAGTTACATTGTTCCCGGTTCAAGTCCCGTTCCAGTACCTGACGCTGTACTTGAACCCTATTTAAAGTTGGCTTCCTTTCAACAAGTACAACAATGCTATTAATAAGTCCTCGGTAAAATCATATTCAGTTCTCATTAGACAAAATCTAAATGAGAGATAACATAATTTGAAAGAAAATTCCTTGTTTGGTTTTTGTAGAACATGGATTTAGTGAGTCATCTTGCGATATTCGGACAAGCTGCATCATTTTAAAGCACCAAGCAACCAAACACACAGGTTTGTTGGGAACCTTGTCGCCGTGGTGCTTAAAAGAAATTTGTCCAGTCATGTCCAGAGTGACAAATACCGATTTCACAGCACTGTAAGGGTGATTGTACAGAGGACCGCTCGGGTGCTGCAGGTGGCACTCCATTTTGTTGCACTACGTCACAGCTTTCCTATTGCGTTTACTCTTTTCTCTAAATCTTTGCAGTTAGCAGTTTATCTGTTTCACATAATTGTCTACTGATTGTTGTCAAATCTTTCCTGAGAGACGCTAGAATAGCGTGACTCCATGTGAGCTTAAAAATTAACACAATCAAATTAACAGCTAGCAAGGAACTTGTGTCCATTGACCAACATTTGCTACTCATGCACTTGCGCGATATCTAACTTAATATAGCTTAGGGAAGTAACTGTCCCAGTAGCTAAATGTCCTCACCGGTCGATGTACAGAAAACCGATCATTGTACCCTGTCCCTTTTCGATGCTCTTATCGTACCACCTACAACAAATGACATTCTAGCGACCGTCCGTGCTTGAAGCAGTGATAGCAGCGTGTCCTCTTATTCAAGATATATTTTTCAGGTATAACAGTGGGCTGTGCTGGATTTGACGGAAGGGAAGGTGGGGAAGTTCCCCTACACGGCACTGTTTTATCCCCAGTGCTTAAGAAATGCTTTCCTTCTCTGAGGGGAAAGAATACTTTCCGGTAGATAGACCTTACACTGCCTCAATCAGGTTGATTGAAAATGAATTTATTACTTTTGTGTATGAGTCACATCAACAGTTGTAGGCTTAATTTCCTCACGATTTTTTATAAACGTAATCACCAGGAATGAATCCCTTTTGTTATGAAAGATGACGAATGAATTCGATTAATGAAGTGCTATTCAAGGTTATTTGGGTTTGGAATCATGGTACCAAACCCATCACAAAAGGAGCGGAATCCAGAATCCTGTATTGTTTCATTCAGGGTCTTGTCGACAACGTGTTAATGGTATCTGTTTCATATCAATGCTTTAAAAAGTCTGCTCAATTAACAAAATCAGGTCTGTAAGTAGGGCCTATCATTTACTTTTCACTCTTTGAATATTGATGCAGTCAGGCTCTCTGAATTCATTATAGGCCTAACTGCGCTAAATTATAGAGTGATCCTCTGCGGAGTATTTATTTGAACTTTTACATGCGTAAACCCACCATAAATTTCTGGGGTGGTGTCTACGGACCTTATTTACAGTGGTGGGCGTTTGGATAAGTAAAGCAATAAAGCGATAAAGCGATCGCTTTAGTCGAAAATTTATCGCTTATCGCAGAGACCGGAATATTTTATCACTTTAAAATTTCCCACGATAGATCCTGCGATAAATTTAGTGATAAAGAAGAAAGCAAAAAAACCCGTTTTTTATCATTATTTTGCAAGTAGTTTCGTTTTCCGTTTCACGTGATTCGGTAGACGGAATCGGTGAGTGAGGAGTTTATAATTAGCTTCAATTGAAATGGTCTCGGAGACTGCATTGAACTGTTTTTCACCTATTTCATTTATCTGAACAACGACAGTACAAGTGCCATCAAATGGCCATTAAATGGTCAGTTGATACATTTATCCCGTTATTCCGTATTCAGTACAGCTGGGGACGTCCTTAGGCCAAAGAGGGCGTGCCTCAGTGAACTAATTTTGAAAGGGAACCTTCACCTCCTCAAACAGAGGTTCAAGGTGCCAAGGGGGGTGGATGAGGATGATGATGAACTACATAAGCCTTAAATTGTTTTATTTGTGTTTGTGATGTTGTGCTGTGACAGTTTTGTTGATTTGTATGTTGTTATAAAGTGATAAAGTGCTAATTTCGGGTCTTTCGGTGTTATTGTTTATTCAATATTACAAGTGCATGTATATGGTGTTTTAAGTGTAAAAAAGAGGTTTTTAATACATATAAGTAGCAAAAATGGAGTGCTATATGTTTAGATTTATCGCAGGATTTGTTGTCTTTGGAGGTCCTAATTTATCGCATTATCGTGATCGGACTAAGCGGAAAAATTCATCGTTTTATCGTTATCCCTTTATCGAAAAATTTATCGCTGCCCACCACTGCTTATTTGAATTGTTATTTAACAGTATACAGGTAGTAAGTACATGCACTTTGTACTTGAATAGGAGAGTCCTTAACAAGTATCACATATAACTTTCTTATCCCATCAATGCCTCAGCTATTTTCAAAATTACTCATGGCTGTTCTGTGCGGGGACGAGAGTGTTGACACCGAACTCAATATTTTAACCCTTCGATGCATGAATTATTTTCAAAATTAAAGTTTTTTTAAAAATAAAAATTTTCTTTTAATGCAATTTGCGGCCATTCTACGGATCGTACGAAGTCGGGAGAGGTGCCATTAGAAGCGTATTAATCTACTCTTTCTTTCTTTTGGTTACAAATTTGTTTGCTGCACAATGTTGACCCAGAAGAGGTCGGTCAAAATGTCCTCAGGAGAGGACAATATGCATGAAAGGGTTAAACGAACATTTGGAGAAAATTGTTGAATTACCATCTGAATCCCCCCTTCTGCTATTAAGTTCAAATCCAACACTGACAGTAGGTACATACATGTGTGCTTAGCTTGCTATTCTTCTGCCAACGCAACGGTCATCGGAATAAATTATCTCCACATGAACTTTGAACGCTTACTGAATTATAGCAGATGCGCACTGCCTATTTTCGTCAATTTAAAGCAGCCGCAATGAGGAAAAAGGAATAACATGAGAAAGCGTAGAAATATAAAAAGTGATTAAGTGTGAAATTTATTGTTAAGCAACACATTATTTAGCAGATATGAGTAAAATATTTAAGATAGGCTACAAATGTTGATCATTCCGAAAGCAAAAGCACTCTCTACATGAAGTTTTATCATTGTCGTTATTTAGTTGTAATGAAATATTGTAAAGGTACAAGCCTTATTACAACTTAATAGAGTGCTTTCGCTTTCGGAACGATCAAAATAAACAACCTTCCGTGTATCGTCATGATGATAATGATGATATGCGTTTATTGAAGTAATAAAAATCAAACATTTGCATTAGAAGACACATCAAATTGAAAGGTATTTGGACTGAGTTCTATCCAGTCTCATAGAGACGAACTTGCATAGTGTGGAATGTCATCTATCATTATACATAGAGGAGCAAAATGGGATAAATGAGTTGCTTCTCCGCTGCGTACGTGATGATGGCATGACAGCATGCCGCGAAAATCGATGGAAGTTCGGCATCAGGTCGTGGAGCAAATTGTCACTGTTCATCATGTCCATGAAAACCTTCATGGCACGATAGTTCCGCCGGATGAACAAAGGTGTGAAAATTTGAACCATTCAAAATTTTATGTTTTCCTCATTAATTTTGTTAAGTTTTTTAATCTTTAGTGAAAGGTTTATCATAAAGAATTCCAAGATACTTCCAAGCATAGGCGTCGATTTACTTTAAAATTAGGGGGATTTGTTGATTTGACCAAGTATAGTATGGATATTAATTTGGGAATATAGCTAGTATGAAATATTATAATTTAATAAGTCCAATATATTTCAAGCAGTATTCGAAATTCACCAGTCGATAATATCGTAATGAATAGAAAAATAGCTTTCTTCGATTGATTTGCATTGTAATAAAATCAAAATTAAACACTACAAAGAGTATTTGGTTTTGATTTTAATATAATACAAATCGATCGAGGAGAACTATTTTCTTTTCATTACAATATATTTCAGACGCTATGAACATCCATCTGATGGACATACTTTTAGAATATGTAAATATGTGTTGTCGGGACCATGAACTGCCCAATGGACGTTCATACCGTCTGAAATATATTAGAATAGTTAAATTGCAATGTTTCTTACTTGGGACATTCCCAAGCCATGCACAAAATATGTAGTGAATTAATTAGCAATTGTTTATTAAATGATGATAGTCGCAAAAATCATTTAGAACTATTTTCCTGTGCGACAACGGTACACGCTTGTTTTCTGTATTCATAAGATCCATTTTCATTTTGCTCATTCTATTCAAAGCGTTCGAAAATGATAATTTAGTATGCACTGGAAACATACAGACCTATGATTTGGGGTCTCAACTCACTTCGGTAGTTCGGAGACCGTCATTGATTTGAGTCTCAGAGGAACTAAAACGATGCCTGATCCTCCTGATGATTTTCAATTGATCGATTTAACAACTTAAAAGCACTCACATACTGACAGGGTCGAACGTGCGGTGTCGAAGACGTGCAATTGGAAGTAAATAAACTGATTCGGTCTATCAAAGCTAGAAATAAAGGGATGATTCAGAGGCAGATGCATGCAGGTGATATAGCTATGATGATCCTGTCTCTGTCAAAAGTCAAGAAAATTAGACAAACCTACCACATTTCGCTTGTCAAGTGATCGTCTTGAAAGAGAGCAGTGAAACGCATGTTTGCATAATGGACTAAACCTTCGAAACATTGCAGACCTGCCTGCCAGATTCATTAAATATGAGACACTTATTTCAGTATACAAAAATGCCTGAACGGATTCCGGATTCTAATCATTATTCCACTATGCAGTTCTTGGTCAAAATCCCGCTGGGCGCACAGATGTGGACGTCATTCGGTTGACAAATGTTTATCATGTTGCATGTGATTACCTTTGGCTAACAATCGCCTTAAGAAATTTCCCATCAATTAATGAAAGTTTACATTTTATAATGCATGATCGGAAGAGAAATTAGAAGCGTGCGGTAGATATTGCGTGCGTACAATACGAGATAGTCGAATTTGCCAAAATCTAAATATCATATTCATAAAATTACAGAAATAATGACTTCAAAAATGGGAGACAATCACCTCTAACTGAAAAAGTGAGGGTGACAATGTCCCTCTGCCCCCTTGATGCGTCGCCCATGGCAAGGAGAAACTCCTATAAAACGAACTTGTCATAAAATGCGTCATAAGATACATAATCAACAGTCTGACTCCTTATATTATCCAATAAGATGTGATTACTGCTAAAATTGCAGTGCCGCTTTAACAGCTCTAATGAGGTTCGTCTAGTAAAGAAGGGAGTAGATATTTTTTACTTGAACGTAGGCTTAGTTCAAGATAAGATGCCTAAAATGATTTGATTACTGAATAACTATTATTCGACATCTGTCCACCTTAACATTCATTGATACATATATTGATATACATTGATTACCAAAGCTCTATAACAAGGGTCGGCAAGCGTTTTGTTCTACTAGGCCGTTTCAGGGAGTCAAGAAGGCGCACAGGCCGGAGAAAACAAGGTTTCCAAGAAAAGATAAATTTATCAAAACATACGTCACGATCAATTTGAAACATGTTTCTTCGAGTTGGAAACAACATCAGGATCGACTGAGGAAGCGTTCAACAACAGAATGTCATTTAGGTGGACGTCTGTGAACTGAGATCGCAGCTTGTTCTTACAGAATTTCATCTTCGAAAACAGCTGCACGCACGAATAGTTGCTGCCAAACATTGCAATCACGCGCTTGACACGAGCTAGCAATAATGGAAACTGAGAGCGTGGCAATGAGAAGTCAATGACAGTGGTGCAAGAAGAAAACTTGCGATGAGAGAACGTCGGAAGCTTGCAGTTCAACTACATAACTCTATTTGGACATCAGTTGAAGCGTTGTCGTAGGGAAAGTCGAAAGGAGTGCTGACGAGCTTAAGCTCTTGCAAATTAGGACGTACATCTGTGAAGCGTGAAGAGAATTCATTCCGCAATGTTGAGAGCACACTGGTGCATTCTTCGGAGTCGACGAGGCCTGTATCACACTGGGCGAGGTCAGGGAAATGAACATAATCGCCCTTTCACAGCTGTTTCTACCATGAAATCAGCTTTGTTTCGAATTCCCGCACATGAGCTTCCATGTTCGTGATGAGCACATCACGTCCTTGCAGCCGGCACTACTGCAGTTTAGTGCACCCTCTTTTACCCCTACTGCAGTTTAGTGCACCCTAAAATGCATGTGAGAACAACATGATTTAATCAACAGAATGAATGCCGTTCGTTCTTCCCTATAGTTATAAATGAGTGTCTTTGTGTCTTCGTGTGTCTTCGTCTTCGCACATTACACCGAGCGCTCGCTTCGGTGTAATGTGTGTAGTCATCGTTTGCGGGAGAATGCGCCGTTGTTTTAGGGTGCACTAAACTGCAGTAGGCGCGTTTCCGTCTCTTTCATAGAGGGTGCACTAAACTGCAGTAGTGCCGGTCCCTTGCAGCCTCAGGTTGAGTTCGTTAAGGTGAGAACTGATATCCATGAGGAAGCCAAGTCGACAGACCAAAACCCCGACTTTCAAAACCTTTGAGGCCCCCTAGCGCAGTTTCTGCGAGGCCGGATGCAGTTTAAAAATCAAGGAGCCATTTGGCGAGGCTGGAATACTGGCTAGGCCATACCCGAGTTTGCCGACTCCTGCTCTATGAGAAATAAGTAATGTAATATGGTACAAACGTAAATCCACTTTGTTAAGCTTGTCTGATTACCCTTTGTAGCCTTTTTTCATGCAGTAGGCCTATTAATGTATTTGCGCGCTTGCGAAAATGTTTCATATAATTTTGACGAGTAAACCTCTGTCATTTTAACGAAAAGTTTTGCTTTAACACTCAATTTTCAATTTTCAGAAGCGACTGCTCCTGATGTTCTTTGTGTTACTACACAATCACCTGGTAAGTTTGAAACAGTTTTAAATATGAATGAGAACAAAAAAAGATGAATCACTGATTCAGAGAATTTTGCCATTGTTATTATTATTATTATTACATTTGTATAAAGCGTTCCATTTGAGTAAAGTGCAAAATTACAACAGAATTACAACATTACCCTACCATGACTGGCGATTTCTTGCCATCTAGCTTTAAAATCATGATAACTTTAGACAGATGAGTTATCACATTCTGATCTTTCACATATTAAAGAATTCATCATTCTTCTGATATCCCATAACCAATCCGTTCACTAGGATGAATGAATAATATCTCAAAGTGTCATTTTTGCGTCAGTCACGGTAGACAATGTATATTTTTTCTTAGGGAAAGATATTTTGTATTGCTATTGTACCCGTAATTCAGCACCGCATTCTCTTTTGTAAGCCCATTTGCGTCAATCGTGGGCAAGTCAAGGTCACGCGATTGCTTCGCCTATTTTCTTATGACTTCTATAAACATGCAAGCTTGTTTAACTGTCCGATCTGGGGACAATTCTTCGGTTCACGACCACGATATCTACTTGTTCAAGCTCTTTCTTGCTAGTTATCATCTCCCTCAGTGCAATTCTGCGTTATTTAGCTAGGTAGAGTCAGAATTTCATGGCAAAGCTCGGCTTTTTGATATAATTCAATCACAAAAATTGAAAATTTCAATGATTTTCTTAACTTTTACTTTTGCTCAAATGGTAGGAAGCTTTGAGAAATTTATTTATTCTGATAGTCTCTGTCTTTGATGAGTTCATCAATCTGATTCCTACAAATACCTGGGAAGCACCATACTATGCAGCGCACGCTTATTAGAAGATGAATTTGCCAACCTCCTGAAATGAGGATATCAGACAATGGGCAGGTTGAAGAGTTTGTGAAATTCGAATCGACTCTCCATTCACATTAAATAAAGAATGTATAAGAGCCTTGTTCGTCCTGTCTTAGTATATTACCATATATGGCCACGAATCATGGTACGATAACGACACTAGCTCCAGGAAATTTCTTGTCTTAGAGAACAAAGCCTTGCGCAGAATTCTCGGTGTTAGATGGCGAGATAGAGTCCGCAACGATGTTATACGCGAGGCAACAAAAATGCCCTATATCGATGAACTTGTTATGAAGAGCCGGTGGATATGGTTTGGCCGCATGTTCCGGTGGATATGGTTTGACGCATCGTCGATGCATCAAGGAGGCTATCCAATGGCTGAGGCCTTACTCGGAAACGCTTGATAAAGCTCGCAGTGTAGCTGAGGCCTAATGAGACTAGTCCTAGCAAAGAAGAACACTGAAAAAGATGAATGCTGCAGTAAGTTTGAAACTTCGGGGAATTGAAAAATTCCCCCCAGTGAGAATACATAGATGGCCGATATTTGCCGGACACAATGTTTATGAATAATCATAAGATGATATTGGTAAGAATGCTTTCAAATATTCGCAAGGAATAAGGTCGTGCAACCTCGATGGTCATTCCACTTTACTCGCCCATTCTTCTTATCCCTTACTTTACCATGGGGTGTCTACACACCCCAAGACGTCGCATTATTTTGGTATTTCTTAAACTGGATAAAGTCCGATGATGCCCTCCGAGTTTATCCTTGAGGTGAATATCATTAAAAAGTTACACTAATTAACTTTTTGAAGTATGAAGTCATTTCGCGGTAAAAATGTTTTTGAAAAAAATGTAGCGTTGTTTACCATGGGGTATATCACACCCCAAATAAATTTTTGGTAACGAACAACAATGGAGGTTTATGATTGTTTTCTGAATGATCCTAAAAAACAATTGGTGTATTCAATTTTCTACAGTCAACAACGTGGACATTTTATGATAGCGTGTTCAGCACACACGGTTGTTTGACAAAAAACACATCTTTTTTAGATTTTCTGTCACGTTCTCTTGAACAATGATCGCATCGCCTTTGTTTCGGTACCGGTTGGATGATAGACCTCATTGGCAACCTTGCCGGCTCAAGTGCGTTGCCCTCTCAGCAACCAATAAGAGACTTTGACAATTGAAGTAGAAAGCGTTTTCGAACTTGTCCACTTCTTTGTTCATATTCTGGATGCATGTAGAGGAATAAAACCAGTGCGTTGTACGAGCAGATGTTCAGCAAATTCATGAACAAAGTCAGAGGCCAACGATTGCTTTTTCGAATGCAATTACAATTTCGCACCAGTTGGTCTAGTGTGTCCACACCGCACTTTCCTTTATAGTAATCAAGAATGATTTGAGGTTTTCTTGACTCATCACTTGAAATGCCGATGTCGTGATGGTTGGTCGACAGAAGAATGACTGCTTTATTTTTCTTCGGGACGTAAGAAACAATTGTTTTGCTTTGTCTTGAAATCCGAATACACTGGTAAATTGTTGCCTAGTTGAATCAGGCATCATTTCCGAAAGTAATTCGGTTTTATTACGTTTTATTATTTGAATCACATAAAGCCCATAACTGTATTCCATAGCGGCCTGGCTTTGAAGGGATAAACATTTTAAAAGGACAGCGCCCTCGGAAACTGACAAGCTGTTCGTCTACAGTCAATTCAGATCCAGGTGAATAGTTAGCTCGAAATTTAGTCACAATTTCTTCGAAAATACGGCGCGAAGGTGCAAATTTGTCTTGAGAATTTCTTTCACTCCGGCAATCAAATCGAAGATAACGTAGAAGTTGAGTGAATCGATTTCTGGCCATGGAATCATTGAATATTGGCCTTCCCTCGGTCGCACTCCAGTGGTCAGCCAGTCGTGTTTTGCTCTCATGCAAAGTGCCAGCAAGAAGCAACAGACCGAAAAAAGTATATAGTTCTTCAACATTTGTTTCTTTCCAAGCATGTGTATGCTCGCTAGCTTCCTTATTGGTGCATTCAGCTATCTTTTGAACAAGACTGGGAGAAATGAATAATTTGAAGGCTTCCTCAGGTGATAAACCATAGTGTCTTTAAGCATGCTTAGTAGGACCACTTTGATTTCGAATGATATTATGAATTCTTGCCCTTCCTCCTTGTTGTAGTGGTTTGCGGTACCACTTCTCAGAGCCACTGCGAGATTTCATCGTATTGTAATCTTCATGGATTTCAGCCACCATGGATTCAATTATCCTATCTTCGTCGGAATGATCAGATACTGTTGTTGTTGGGTTATCGATGACTATGTCATCAACATCACTATCCAGAGTTTCGTCGCCTTCGTAGTCGTCATCTGATGAGATCTGCTGTAACAGTCTTTCTAATGCTTCTTCAACTCCGTAACTTTTCTCTCCAGTACTTGACGTGTAGCATCCTGAAAAACAAAAGAACTAGCATGTAATTTTAACCAAATGTACAGGAGAAATGAAAAATGCAGACAAGTTAGATATAGACAATAAATTGCTACGACTCTATGATACGATTCCATGGCATAGTCGTTAGAGCTACAGACCATGAAGTAGCATGACACAGGGTCGAGTTCTGAGTCGACCTACCTTTTCCCTTATATTATTTCTAATCTAAAATCATATTTTCTCAATTACAAATGTAAGAGTCAGGTATGTGTATAGTTATAACTATAGGATGCGTCTGTTTACCCTTCGAAAGATTGAAATTTCAGGATTAGAAAGATCTGCCGTTACATCAGTCGATTATCCTTCATATAGTCACTTAGTTTTTCAAGATAAATTAGAGTTTCCTGATACTTCGTACAGTAAATACACGTACCATTATAACCAGAATCCATTAAATTCATACTCACTTTTTCTTGACATATCCACCGCTATATACAGACAAATTTTTCACAAATCGCTTTAGAAAGAGAACGTATGCAGGTGATATAATGCCAGTCAGCAGGTGAAGGATTTTCCGAAACGGTGATTAAATTTAATTCAATTAAAACAAAAACTTGCGAAGAAACTTGCGAATTGATTAAAAGCATTTACAACAACCGATTGTGAATTGGGGTGGATTGCACCCCATGGTAAACCATGTTACTTTTTTTCTTGGTAAAGTAAGGGTTTATTCAAGTATACCGTTACTAAATTTCTTATTTAAATGACTCTTACTGTAGAGTGATGATGCACTGTCTTGCATTCAAACAATACCGTCCAAAATGCGCGATTCTTATAACGTGAACAATAATGTTGTTGTCTTTGTAACTTTCCCAGTAGGTCTACACCTGTATATATAATCAGATTGATTATCAATGAATTTGTCGACTTCACTTTATACACCTAAATGTTGTAAATTTGCTTGCCTTGGTGCTTTATGAACTTATGGGTGTAATAAAATAATAATGATAATAAACATGCAGAGGATTCTTTCACAAAATTTTTTGGGTAAAAGGACTTTTGCAGATGTGCTCTATTAACATTTGTAACCACACTGCATATGCTCCATCAATACATGTGTTCTACTCAATTTTATGGGAGAATGAAGTTGTCTCATGAGTTATGTATTAATACAGAAACAATAAATGTCGAGTATGATGCGCTAAACGAGGCTGTCCGCGCCTATTTCGGAGTGAAATTCTCGAAGTGCCCAAAAATTTTCACATAAGCCAGTCTATATTCCAAATTCCACTCTCTAAAAACTATGTAAGCAAGAAAAATTCTTGACTTTGCATTTCATATTATTGTAATTATTGTAATTATCATTGATGCATCATTCACTTTTTAATTGAATGTCTTCAGCTTCCACTGATACTCAAAATTTGCTAATCAAAATAAACTTGTCAACTGATCGTGTCGAAGGATTGAAATCGCTGGTTACCTGTCATAAGGTTGGGCAAAACTTGGGTCAAAACCCAAGCCCAAGTTTCGATAAATGAGTAGAATCAAGTAAGCGAAGTGCATTCTTTGTATTTTGTACTGACATAAAGATTCTTCTTCTACAGGACAAAATTCCTATTGGGCCCATGAGAGGTGTGGTATGGGAAACGATTTTCTATTGCAATAACTGTAATTAGTAGCCTAAGTACACGTATTATGTTATAAAGCTTTCCTTTAATTTAACCTCCACTGATATACTGAATAATTGAAGATCTTTGATTTAATTATGATTGAGTCAAACATTGCTCATAGCAAAGCAAATTTTTTCTTTTCATTATTCAGAAAAAAAAGATACGGACTTGATAAATATTATAGCTGCGTACTCAGCGCACGGCTGGACATATTTATGATGCGAAATTGTATTTAAGTGATTTTTGGATAACTGCGGTCTATCGCAGACAGTTTAGGGCTGTGAAGATGACTGTGAAGATATAAAATGTATGAAATGCAACAAAATACATGTCAATGCCGGCTTGCAGCAAATACAATATGCATACTTTTAATGCGAGGTATTATCAAACCCTTTTAATTTGAAATAGCTAATAACCACAAGCATCTCTTATTTGAAATTTTTTGTGAATTGAGTGGAATTATGAAAAAAATCAGAACTTTATGCTCTTATTATCTAGTTCTCCTTTGATTCAAATCAAAGTATTAATATTCATAACTTGCTTTGTATATATGCAGCATTGATATAAGACCCAAGTTTTGTATTACTTACCCAAGGTCGACCCAAAACCCAAGGTCCAACCTTGACTGTCACTTCTCACTAGTCATGGCGCATGATCAGTGACCGAAGAATTGCCCACTGGGGGAATTACAATTATAGGTGTGCAAAGTCAATAATATATCTCGCTTACAGAGTTGAGAAAGGATAATTTGACTGGCTAATGTGAGAATAATGGACAATGAGAATTTTTCTCCTAAACAGGCGCGGACAGCCTGCATTTAACGCATCTATGATCACACTCAAAATTTGTTGGAAAATGGTTCTTTGTTCGAGAAGCATACCCATCATGTAGATAGAAGCTCCGAGGATATCAGTCTATTGACAGACGTGGTCAAATGTATATTAAAAAAGTAATTTGGATAAGCATCACTGCGTTTATTAAAAGACGTAATTTCCTTTCACCACAGCAAAAAGCTCCTTAATCACCCCGGTGTTATTTTCTACAGTGGAATCGCAATTTTTGATCTTGTGCAAGCTCGTTTCCCCTTATGATTCTGTAAATGGGGCCAATTATTCTAAAATGATCAACGACATTATTGTTTGAGTTAGAATCGCATATCTTGGTTGTTTGACTATGTTGCGACAACACTTTTAGTTAGAATCCTTTGAATGAGAAATTTAGTAACGATGCATGGAAGTTGCATCGCCTTGTTCCCTGCGATTTGTAAGCATCCTTGTCAATGTCCTCATATAAATACTCGCAAACGCTGTGTCCCGTAAACATTGGTCACCTATTCCCATATTCCCACTGGGTAGTCCAGTGCCGATAATTTAGCATGATTGCATGGTATTCCACGCGTTCGCTCATGTTTCTTTAGTATGACCGACCTCGTCAAATTTATCAAACAAGAGGTTCCATTTTCTCAATTCCCCGAAGTTCCGAACTAATGACCCATCTTTCATCAATGTCATTATCAGCTATAGGACTAGTCGGAAACGCCTCTCATATGAAGACCGCGTGTCGTAGATTTATATGATCGAGGACAGAGAATTCAGCCAAATTCACTGTTGCTTTTGAAGCATCGCTGCTCTTTAGCTATGACTTTTCAGACTAAAAAACTTTACATCACATCCATTCTTTGTCGTCACGAATATTATTACACCAATTCGTAAAGTATAAAAGCTATACTAGCATAAAATCGGAATGAAGATCTTTGATAGAAGACTCTCATGTAGAGTTTTCCCATAATTTGTCACACTGCGTTATGCACCACTTTTCGACCAATCATATCTCCGAATTGCTCTGTGGTCTGCAGCAAGATTGACTAGTCATATCTTGAGAAGTGGTTGCTGATTAAACTGAAGGATTGAAATCATGATCACTTGTCAAAAGCAACTACTCATGAATCACTAATCACTTGTTGCTGGTCATAAACCGAAGAATTGCCCCTGAAAGTCGATTAAAGCATTTAACTGCATTAAAGCATCCAAAGGAATAAGCAGAATCCCCTTCACCTCCATCTGCTTCATCTGGACCTGCTGGACCAGTAGGACCAGCTGGAAAAGCAGATAGAGCTGTCTGTGGTAAGTTTTCTTTAATCATCTAAAAAAACAAGAGCACTCATCATGCGTAAAGCAGGCTAAAAGTAAACCACACGGTTCTATCAAACTCACGCTGGTATAATGGAATGAAACCAGCATATATTTGTAATCACAACTTCATTTCAAATTTTAAATGCCCAAACAAAACAAATGACAAAAGTAAACTTCATTTTCGGGAATCTCTTCTAATTGTCTGGACTAGCTATCTCAAACATCCTTTTGATTGAAAATCTGCTTCATGGTTGAGAATTTTTTAGATGCAACTATCGTCTTTGTGCATTGGTTTTTACATCCCGTTATCAGACAGTCCTATAAATGACTGCGCAAAAGTCAACTCACTTTCAAGCGTAGTTTTCCTCTCGAACGTATGTATGAATTTTAATTAACTTTATACCACACAAAGCCTCATGATCTGTAGATCGTCCATGTATGTGATTACATGTAGATAAGCGCTAGAAAAAATGTCGTAGATTAGCTTCGGTCACTAGTCACTACGTCAACATGAAGACGACAGACATTTCAACCCCCAGAGACTTGAGCTTTTCACACCCTCTGAGACCCGTGGGGGATCCAGTGGACCCTCTTGGCCTATCTGCCATACATCTACTGTTTCAATTGAAATAAAAAATAACACATGTAAATTCACTGTCAAAAGGGATCATTTTACATGGGCATGAGCAGTTGATATACAAAAGAGTAAAACAGAAAAGCATGACATTGGGATCCGCAGAACCCACCGCCTCAGGCCTCTGAGGGTTAACGAGGATGGGCTGACAACATGATTTATCCGTCCGTTTTCTCACAATGAATGCATTTTTAGTTTGGCTGATTGCATAGGAATTAAATTAAGTTTGAAATAGTTGCTTAAATACATCTGACTGCATGGTTCACTTTTTTGTAGCCGTCTCTATGTGAAACAGGTCTAAATGTGTATACATATAAATTTCTTGTAAATTCATTACATACGCTTGATATACGCTTTGCTACTCGCTCCGTTCTAGCAATTCGTTCTTTGCTGTCCGATCCTTTCCGGCTATTCGTTCTTTGCTGTCCGCTCCTTTCCAGCTACCCGTTCTTTGCTGTCCGCTCCTTTCCGGCTATCCGTTCTTTGCTGTCCGCTCCTTTCCAGCTATCCGTTCTTTGCTGTCCGCTCCTTTCCGGCTATCCGTTCTTTGCTGTCCGATCCTTTCCGGCTATTCGTTCTTTGCTGTCCGTTCCTTTCCAGCTATCCGTTCTTTGCTGTCCGCTCCTTTCCGGCTATCCGTTCTTTGCTGTCCGTTCCTTTCCAGCTATCCGTTCTTTGCTGTCCGCTCCTTTCCGGCTATCCGTTCTTTGCTGTCCGCTCCTTTCCGGCTATCCGTTCTTTGCTGTCCGATCCTTTCCAGCTATCCGTTCTTTGCTGTCCGCTCCTTTCCGGCTATCCGTTCTTTGCTGTCCGATCCTTTCCAGCTACCCGTTCTTTGCTGTCCGCTCCTTTCCAGCTATCCGTTCTTTGCTGTCCGTTCCTTTCCGGCTATCCGTTCTTTGCTGTCCGCTCCTTTCCAGCTATCCGTTCTTTGCTGTCCGCTTCTTTCCGGCTATCCGTTCTTTTCTGTCCGCTGCGCGCCAAATACATTTGAAGGTGTCGGACGTATAAGGGGATAAGCCACACAGTTCACCATGAATAAGGGGATACGCAGCTGTCTGTACTTGATGGTGCAAGGTCCAAAGCAAGAAATGGACCATCACGTCAAGATGGTGGAAAAGAAAAAGTTCAAAAGCATTACCCATGTCTTCCTTCGAACAGGTCACACACTCATTTATGTGATCGAGACTTCAGTCAGCCACATGGAAGAATCATGTCGAAGAAGAGAACACGCCAATTGATTGCTCCCTGCGATGGGTCGCAAGGATCTCTTCTGTCAATAGGGTTCAAGAAAAGATGTTGTCACAAGATTTCATTAAGATTTCCGACCTTGCAACGTAAACACAGGGTTCTTAAAGCACAAGTTTTCCGATTTGACGATGAAAATCCAGGAAAGACGTTTAATGTATGTCGCTTAAGGTCTCCAAAGATGTTGCTTCAAAATACGGAATGTGAACTAAAATAGAGCAGTTTTTACAAAGATAAAACAAATTTAAATCAATCTAATCTAAATTTCAAAGTTAATTTTGATCTCTAATCCTAATCTTAAATTTTAAAGCTGAATGCCGTCAATTTTCTGAAAAGTAGTGATCGCGTAAAAAGTTAGAGTTTTGATAAAAGTAGACAATGTGAATAAAGATTTTTTGAATCAAATAAATTAACTTAAACGAAGGTATCAATTATATGCTGCTTCAATTAACATTTTTTGAAAGATAATGGACGTATAGTGAATTGAAGAGCTTTGGTAAAGGTACTTCAATATACGGGAGTTTTAGTATGAGCATAATGAGCACGTAAAAGGGGATATGCCACATAAATTGGGTTGCATGTTTTCATTTGGCCGCCTGTATGAGATAATCTCGTGCGTCTTAATCTTCGCTACTTGATCAACTGATAATTCATACACATAGGCTCGTGACCTCTGATGAGGGGACTATCGTACATAGCTTTTGTATGATGATATTTCAAAACCTTTAAATTGCTCTCCTGTATAAAATTGCGAAAGTGTGGCTTATCCACTTATTCGCCCAAGTCCTTCATTTTCTTGCTGTCCACTCCGCTCCAGCCATAGTCAATGTGATGCTTTGTTTCGTGCGACAATTAAGCATAAATACCAATCTAGGATGATTGATACCATCTAGGAGGTAGCATCTAGGATGGTTGAAAGTAATAGATGTTCGTTGCAAATTTCAAACAATTTTCTGCGATTTCTGTGAAGCCAAAAACCCGACCATTGAGTTCTTTTTGTCTCCCATTTAGTCATTATGTGAATTATTCGATTTCAATTACATGAATGATGCTAGCTCATCTTCGCTGCGTGCTCCATTTGAATCTCCATCGTGGCTAACGCTGGATGGTTTTTTACTTCTTACTTGTGCATACATTGTCAGCCATATCACGAATACAAAGTATAAAAAAATTTTTACGAAGTACATTAGCAAGGTACTGGCATCTATCTATCAGACAATGGAGGCGACCATTCTTTAGGAGTTGTTGTCATGGCATTGTCTTTCCACCGCGTAAAAAGCAGTGGAAAACTTTCTTAACAGCACAAGCATTGCTAAATTATGTAATTATGTAAATTGTGCACATTACTAGATGAACCACATGATCCATAGTACAAACCAGTGGCGTAGCGTGCTTCTAAACGTCTCCGGGGCTAAAATCAGTCTTGGCATCGACATGCCTTATACCATGCAGCATGTATGTAAAGTACTCGGTTCTAGTCTAGAAGTCACTTTGATGTTTTCAAATAATCATGAAAGAATGAAGAAGTGAAGGCATGTATGTGTAAACTATTAGCTACGCGTTTGTCAGACTCGCCGTGATTAGCCGGTCAGTGTGTGTAGTGTAGGTGTCACTCGTAAAGAATTCCTTGCCTTCGCCAGGGCTGAATCACAGAGATGGATTGCTTCTTTGTGGGTTGCATGCAGTGGCCGCGACGAGCTGAAAGGCGTCACCGAACGGCACATTGGTAGATTGGCTGAGTTGTCGATGACATCAACGAGCAATTGCTCTGATCATGTGTGGCTCGTGTTAGATTATGGCCAATCAGTGCAATCTCGGCGACACTCTGGCGACTGCCCCTCAGGAAGATAGATAAAGCCACCAACAATTGTGCATACAAAGATGGCAAAGATGGAAAGATGAAATAAAGACTTAAGATAAGATGTAGCGCTTGGTCACTGGCGCATGTTGTACATGATTAAAATATGTTGCGGAATTTATCTAAAAATGCATTCGGGGCAGTGCTCCGAATGCCCCAACGGACGCTACGCCCCTGGTACAAACATGGTACGCAACATCGTCCACAACTAAAAATTTTGCATTATGTTTGAAGGAAGCAACATTAATTATATAGAAAAGAGGGACAGACACAGCAACTTTTGTTGAAAGGGAATTCCAAATCGATTTCGTCTTATTGGCGAGGACTTTCAGCCGCTACAGGCAGGCAGCCTTCTTCAGGTGAATGTTCACAAGCCATGCACTCAATGAATAGTACTCAAGAGGTCTAACAATCTAAAATAACGCAATCATAAATAGAGCGAATAAAACGTTATACTGATGAAACAAAGTAAGTAGTGACAAAGAAGGTCACAATGGAAGGAAAAATTAAAAAAAGTTCCACTGTCCACTAAACTAGTTCTAGTGTCCATGGAACGGACGACCCTCTTGTGTTCCTTTTTCCGTTCATCCAATGTCCTTCACATCTCATTAACTTAACTCATTAATGCTCCTCTGAATATGAGATCTTGAGTACTACACCGAACTGTTTCGCAGGACCAGAAAGCTTCCAAACGTCGTCGAAGGTTTCCTCCCCACATTGACGCAAACTTCTTTAAGGATATCTAGGCCTTTACCAGATAAACATGGTGAATATGGAATTGATCCCTGAAGCATGACGCCGTCTCGGGAATCTGGTGCCAACGACGTTGATTCTCCAGTTCGCCACCATCGCCGTACCTTAGACTCACTAAAGCCATTAGCCTCCAAGCTGCAAAGTACAGTCTCCTTCTCCGCTCGATTATCGCATCTATTATCATATTGATTATCGCAAGCACACTAATGTGATGTTTCAAAAGTACTCACCGAATTTTATTTAATGAATACTCACCGAAATTTCACACAATTTGCTAACTGCGCATCTGTCCACAGCACAGCATCGACTTCAATGTGAGTCAGCGGCCATTATTGTCTCTCCTTCCCAGGTAAACACCTGAACCTATCAAACTTAGAATCAATCGGCAAACAGCAGGTCCAACTCAGGTTAAACCAATAAGTTTTGTCCAGTAATTGCACGCAGCTATCTTCTAATGTATTTAATGTATTGCTTTGAAATTTTGTATGACTATAGAATACTTATTTTGCTAACTTATACTGGAACTTATACTTAATTTACTAAGCCTAAACCGTATGTGAAGACAATTACTTTTTAGAAAAAAACGTTTTTTATCTCTTTTTTAAATACACAACAAACTCAATTTATACTCTCGCAGCGCGCCTGCCACCGCTGGTGAAGGCAAACGCCGACCATGGATTTCTCAATAACCTATTATCTTATTTGTTAGTGACCTATTGTCCTTATGCATGGCGTTAGTCGATGCATGGCCAATCGCTGATCGGCGTTAGTCCTCGTCACGCGTTTGTGGTTTATGTGATTGATTGTTTGCAGTGAGTGGCAGATCAGATAATCGTATGCTACGTCGTGAGTATAAATTAACTCGTCATTCTCTTAGGGTCGCACTTCAGTTTGGAAATGGATTTCACACGAGAAGACATTCGCAAGTTATTTATTATAATTGGAAACGTGGATTGGTATCTGCAAAGATTGCAGATGAAATAAACTCAACACTGGTGCAGGACACAACAAATGAGCGCACTTGTCGGGCACTACTGCAGTTTAGTGCACCCTCTTTTACCCCTACTGCAGTTTAGTGCACCCTAAAATGCATGTGAGAAAACAACTATGCATATGTGTGTCTTTAAATATAAATGTGTGTCTTTGACATATAAATGAGTGTCTTTGTGTCTTCGTGTGTCTTCGTCTTCGCACATTACACCGAGCGCGCGCTTCGGTGTAATGTGCGTAGTCATCGTTTGCGGGAGAATGCGCCGTTGTTTTAGGGTGCACTAAACTGCAGTAGGCGCGTTTCCGTCTCTTTCATAGAGGGTGCACTAAACTGCAGTAGTGCCCACTTGTCGGCGATGGGTTGCAAAATTTAAGGAAGAAAACTTTGATGTTGAAGACCAAGACCGATGTGCACTGTAAATCGCTCAATACCAATCACATACGAAGGATGCATACCAATATATATTTTTTGGTATATTTCTGTATTCTCTTGGTATATATTTGTATGCTTTTCGTATGTTATTTCAAATGTGGTATGCTTTACATACTAAAGCCATACTAGCACAATGTTAAAAGAAATCATCAATCATCTCCAAAATATCTTGATTTCAGGACTTTTGTCAATAAAGATCACACTAATGTTACTACTGTTCTGCAAGTAGTGAGATAATGACATTCAAGAGTCATTCTTTCAATACTGAATTCGATTTTAATACACGTAAGTCTAAGGCATTTCATGAATAATCAATAAGATTTCAACCATCAACAATTGTGCATCATGTAATTTTGAAATAAGGCATATTATCAATCCGAAATAAAAACACATTATAATTCATTAAACGCAAAAATAGTTATGTTTGCGATATATAAGTCAACATGATTGCACGAAAGATATCGTTTGAATGAATTGACGTTAATCAACTTGGCTCATAAAGTAGAGCTAACTGAACGTCCTGTTAATGTTGCTAGACAAGTAGCAACAACGACAATCTCGCGGGCATATAATTCACAATAAATCTAATTTAGTTAAATATCACTCTATCAAACAAAAAACATTCGCGACTGGTATTACTGAAAAAAGTTGTTTGACAGTAGTATGTAATACATACATTTTTTTGCTATGTAACTTAAAGCTGCACATACCAAATGGATACCAGATGCATACGAATAAGGATGAATTTGCATCGGGTCTGGTATATAAAACATACCAACAATTCGTATTTCAGTGTAAAACATCCAATCACAGATAGAATAGTTCGTATCGCTACATACCAATCGCATACCAATCACATACGAAGGTAAATGAGATTTGTTATGAAAAATATACCAGATCTCTGTAAACATACGAGAATCTCGTATCAGATGTTAGTTTCAAATTGTATGTAATTTTGGTATATGTTTGTATGTAATTTTCGTATCCAGCGATTTACAGTGTGGAAGGCCATCTTATGATATTGACGACCAAATTCGAACCCATTTTGGTTGAACACATCACCACTCGGGAAATGAGCCTTGAGATTGGAGTTTCCCAGCAGACAATTAGAAACCATCTGCTTGGCATGGGTATGCGTTACCTGTGCAACCGATGGGTTCCACACAAGTTGTCCGAGGAAGAAATGGTCAACCGCGAGAGGATTTGCAACGAATTGCTGTCTAAGCATGCGGCTAATGACTTCCTCGGTCAGCTCATTACAATGGACGAAATCGGAACAACTTACCAACATCGTTCGTGGAGAGGCGAAGGTGATGTCCCTGATGTGGAAGTTCGTCGTACACTCTCTCCCAGGAAACATCTCATGTCCGTTTTCTGGGATTGTAAGGGAGTAATACTGATGGACATTCTTCCGCGAGGTGCAACAATCACTGCCGACATTTATTGTGAGCAGTTGTCGCGTTTGGTAACGGAAGTTCAGAAGAAACGACGCCGACTTTGTGATGGAGGATTTCACCAGATACATTACCTACATGATAATGCTCGACCCCACACTGCAGCTAAATCTGTTCAAAAACTCACTGATATTGGTTTTACCGTTCTATCACATCCACCTTCTTCCCAGACCTTGCGCCTTCGGACTTTTACCTATTTTCACCATTGAAATCTTGCATTCGCGGGAAAAGTTTCAATGGATACAGAACAAGCCACGCAGCTTCTTAGCTGATGGGATTAGAAAATTGCCTGATCAATGGCGCCGATGTGTTCTCCATCATGGTAGTTACTTCGAACACCTCTCGGAAACGGATGATTGACATTTACACTCCTATTTTTTGTGTATTAGATCAACTTTCCAGAAAAACTGTTTTACGTTGAGTTTGTCGTGTATTCAAAAAAGAGATAAAAAATGTTTTTTTCTAAAGTAATTCTTTTCACATACGGTTTAGGCTTAGTAAATTAATTTTCCAGTATAAGTTAGCAAAATAAGTATTCTATAGTCATACAAAATTTCAAAGCAATACATTAAATACATTAGAAGATAGCTGCGTGCAATTACCGGACAAAACTTATTGGTTAACTTATTGGTTAAACTTATTTTAACATCATGGTCTAATTTCCTAAATACTTTAACAAGTTTGCGTCGGAATTTTATGGATGTTTTACCTACAAACGGAAGTATCATAAACTTGGTATCCTCACATTCATCTTTCTTCGTTACTTTGTTATCCGTATTATATTTTATTTCCCAGGAACTGCTTTATTAACCAGTTGATGAAGTCAATGGGATATGAGTTGCTTAATAGAATTTTTGTGATATTTTTAATCTCTATGTCAAAAATTTTCCAGCTTGAGCTTGCGCTCTATGCAACATTCCTATCACAAGGTTACGTTTCCATTGGATAGGGCAGGTAGCATTATAATTCATTAAAAGACCTGTATAAATACTTTTCCTAGAAATCGATGTGGATAGGCCATTACTTTTGTTAATTTCAACATCCAAAAATGAAATTATATTTTTACTTTTCTCTACTGTAAACATTAAATTGGGGTGTTGTGAATTCAAAAAGAAGGAAATTTATCTATATTCTCAACATTATCAAAAACAACTAACATGTCATCGATATGCCGTCTATAAAACTTAGGGGCAAATGTTTCATTCATCCAACTTTGCTCAAGGCCAGAAAGAAATATATTTGCTAACGTAGGACCCAATGATGAGCCCATACTAGCGCCATCGATTTGGCGATATACATTACCATTAAAGAATAGACACCCGTTGACTCCAAAACCTAATCACTTTTTGAAAATGGTTTTATCATATTGGGGCTTACCATTGTTATTTTCACTATAAACAAGATCTGTAGCTAAATCAATTACTTCTTTTACAGGTACGTTTGTGGGTAGTGACTCGACGTCAAAACTACACAAAAAATTGTTTGAGTCAAATTTGTCTTTCTCAGCCTCAATTTCTTGAATGAATTGATTAGTTGAGCTAAGCATATACTTAGTGTTGATTTGCTTTTTAATTATTTCGTCCAAATACTTAGCTAAACCGTATGCCGGAGTGCCAATGGCACTGACAATTGGTCTTGCTACTTTGCTTTCTTTATAAACTTTAATTGTTGTGGCAAATAAAATATCAAAATGACCACTTTTCATCGCAAATTGTACTTAAATAATTTTGAATGCAAACCAAGGCCTTTCTGTAGGAACAACCTACCGTCATCAGGGAAACAATCTAACTGAAGGGTACATGCACATAAATTTCTACAAAAGATATTCAAAATTATCAAGCTATAGAGTACTATAAAACCTAGATAAATCTATGGTCAGCAAAGACTATGTTCAAAACACCAAAGAAATGATATAACTACTAAAGGCAAAAAAAAGAAGAGACATCAGAAAACAGAAAGATAAAATGAAGAGCTTGAATGAGAAAGTTGACTGTTTAAAATTGGGGACCTCTTCTTTATGAAGAGGGCATCGGAAATACGAACAAAATGAGTTTTGTAAATGATCGAAACATTGTTCATGATGTCACGTCTGCTACAGGTATTACAGTCAAGCAAATGGTCGAAAATTGGACCAGGTCTTAACACATGTTCATGAAATCTTCTAACTAGATGTCGTGTTGTCTCACCGATGTATGTGGTATACTGATCACCAGTACACTTGAATTCATAAATCACCGATGAGACAAGGGACCGGCACTACTGCAGTTTAGTGCACCCTCTATGAAAGAGACGGAAACGCGCCTACTGCAGTTTAGTGCACCCTAAAACAACGGCGCATTCTCCCGCAAACGATGACTACGCACATTACACCGAAGCGCGCGCTCGGTGTAATGTGCGAAGACGAAGACACACGAAGACACAAAGGCACTCATTTATAACTATAGGGAAGAACGAACGGCATTCATTCAGTTGATTAAATCATGTTGTTCTCACATGCATTTTAGGGTGCACTAAACTGCAGTAGTGCCCAAGGGACCTCGGGGTAGGAGACTTCAGAGGAAAAAACTCTCGCAGTCTGGTGCTATGAAAAGAAAAAGCACAATGTGGTCTTTCACAGGTATCAGCCTTTTAACACGTCTGCAATACATGATACTTTCCTTGTCAAAATATCTGAAAGTAAAAGTCTGTCTGATGTTACTTTCTTCACTCATTGAGTCTTCTTGGTTCACTTGTCTAGGAATTACAATTTTGTCAAGCGTCTCTTTCAGATGTTTCTCCACAAACCACAAAGGGTAATTGTTTGCTGCTAAAATTTTTTTCAATTTTCTTATTTCTTCGTGAAACAATTCCCAGCTACTGGATAGCCGATAAGCACGGTAAATGCTGCCAATTATCAAACCTCTTTTCCAATTCATTGGAACATTGGAACGAAAATTCATTTGAATATGAGTATTCGATAGCTTGCGATACAGGCTATATTCAACCGAAGTCAATTGTCTATGTAACATGACATCAAGAAAAGCGAGTTTGTTGCTTTTTTCTTGTTCACAAGTGAATTTTAAATTTGGATGTCTGGAGTTGATGAAGAGAAGAAAAGCATCAATCTTTGATTTGTCTTCAAAAACGCAAAATATATCATCGACATAGCGAACATAAAAGGAAGGCATGTTGTTACTGGAGGAAAACTGACTTTCCATATGATCCATGAATATTTCTGCAAAAATGCAGCTGAGTGGACTGCCTATTGCTCCTATTGCTACTCCATCTATCTGACGATATGGTTTGCCATCAAAAAGAAATACCGGTATACTTTGAATGCATAATGACAACAGTTTTTTTAAAGTCGGCCTTGGAACTTTCAATTCCTTCAAAAGAATGTCTAATGCCAACTCGATTGTTATATCGACTGGAACATTGTTGAATAATGAACATACATGTACATCAAATGAGATCAGATGATGAGAATCCTCAAATTGATGGCTACGTAGCTTTTGAAGGAATGCTGTAGTAGATGAAACGCTGAATCTTGGTGAAAAATTCTTGCGAATAATTGAATAAAAAAACTTTGCCAAGTGATGCTGAGGTGTATCTATCATGGACACAACTGGACGTAAAGGCACATCAAGCTTATGAACTTTGGCCAAACCATATAGTTTACCAGGAGCAGAGCCTTTTTGGAAGAATTTGTTGATAATCTTCAGGAGAAATAAGCGACTTCAGATAGCGATTGATGTAATAAATTATGGAATTCTCTAATTGCACTACAGGATGCTTGTTAATGGAGTCATTTTCAACTGCTGATCCTTGCAGTTCTTCAAATTTGCTTGCATCACAAATAATAGTCGACATTTTACGTAAATAATCATCAGTATTCATAATAACTGCAGCTCGACCTTTGTCAGCCGAAAGAACCTTTATGGACGAGTCCTTTCTCAACTTTTCAATGATTTTATGACACTTCATATTCTTCTTTGAATCACAGATTGATTTGAAATGCTTGCCAAATTTGTAAGTCAATGAGTGTAGCTCATTTTTCACAAAATTCTTTTCAGTAATAGTCTCAAAATGTGGAGAAATGCATTTGAAGAGTCTCTCGGTTTGAATTTCATTTTCAATTGGCTTGAATTTTCGTGGAAGAATTGGTGCTTGCAGTGATTGGTTTAGAATATTGCGTTCGTCATCAGAAAGAACTCTGGAACTATAATTTTGGACTCCAATGAGAGGAGTCAAGCATTTACAGAAGATTATTTGCTACAAAAATTTATAGTGGGCTTCCAGCTGGAAAAGACTTTAATTGTACCATATAATTTACCTATTGAGCTACCAGAAGGTAATATTCTCTTGAAAATATTAATTGGTATTTTCGGCTTCGTTCATCTTTACATACTGGGTGATTATCTAAATTATTTGGGATACTTATTTTTTCGAATTTAGGCGTATCATTGACAAGAGCATCTATTTTTGTAGTATACTGTTCACTATCCAATATTACCACACCGTTGCCTTTATCATACTTACAGATTTTAATACTTTTATTTTTTACTTAATCTACTGAGAGTGCTGTGCATCTTTTTATTTTCATAACTATTACATGATGGTGCTGCATCCTTTTCGAATTCTTTAGTTATCATTAATTATAAATTATCCTACCTAGAAAGATAGATACATATATATTACGGTATGAAATAAATTATAATGCATTACAAATTCTTGCTTTATGTCTTTTGACAAGTTACCACATGTACTAAGTGATTTTTCAATTTCATACCGTAATATATATGTATCTATCTTTCTAGGTAGGATATGGTGTTTCATACCATAACGTAATATCTCTTTTTCACATATCGTTAATTCGTATGTGCTTAAATTCATTATCGCTTCAGGAGCCTCCCATCTTCTTTCTACCCAGGATTTTGTAAGTTTTTTATTATGTGTGTCTACAACTTGTTTTCAGGAGCTGTAAACAATTTTAAACAACTTTTAAGACGGTCTACTTTACCAGAGAAAGTTTAGTGCGCAAGCTATTTTGCTCAAGTTTAGTAATGTTCTGTTTGCGTTGTTTTGAAATGCATTTTATATGACCATCAATTATTTGACTTTTATATCGATCTCTACATCTATCCGTTGTTACACTAGAAGGGAACTAAACGGTAAGGAATTTAATTGGCAATACATGTAAGAATTTACATTTTTGAAAATATCCAATGTCTAGTTTCTGCTTATTTATTTTGTACGCTAGTTTTTCAATACGTCGTAATTGTTTAATTTGAATACCATGATCTCTGTTGTATTGGTGAACAATTTCGGTCACACTTTTGCTTTTATACAACCACAAGATAGTAAGTAATACGATATGCATAACCACTCTAGTTATGGAAAAAACTGCAGTCTTGCTTTCGTACTTTTAATCTAGTCTTCAGTACATGCAATCTCAAGCGCTTTCGCCTTCAATCGAGACTTCCTCAGTAGAAATTCTTATGTTAAGATCGTTAGTTAAAATAGCATGTACCTATAAGAATCATGAGAAACGACAACATACACACTCTAAAACAGCACCTCCTAAATCACACACCGAAGAGGACACTAATCGTCGTAACTAATAAAAGAATCCTAAAGCAAAGCGGTCTAGGAGGCTAGCGCACTAGGGCTATTGTTCTCTTTAGTATGTCAACATTATATTTCACGCAACCTCCTAAAGTTCTAGTGTGTCGCGCTTTAGGATGCAGGTTTCTTCGATTTTAGGAGATGCTGGTTTGCAGTGCAAGCTAAAAATTATTTTACAAGAAGGACGGTAAATCTCACGTTATCTGGATAGCCACTTCACCAAGAGTGAAGACGTGTAGCCTACGTGTTACACAAATGTTATGGAGTTGATAACAGTTCAGGCACTACAAATGTTAACGGCAATCGAAGTCAGCCAAGCCAGTCAGTCAGTCCAACAAGAATGCGAATTATCTTTGCGCAGCTGCAACCAAAGAATAGACATAATATTCATTGAAACTCGCATAGTAGAAGCGTTATTAATAAAACTACTACTAGATAAAACTACTAGATTAAATCAAAGCCTAGGTGTTAATGGTAAATCTGTTTTCTTAAAATTATTCGAATAATTGTTTTTGATGATTGTTATTGTTTTCCTTGAATCGTTGTTTGTCATTGTCAGCGTATGAGCTTATTATGCCTAAATCATTGGGAGATAAGACAGATATAGCATTCCCGTAATACTGAGTAATGTTTGAGAGGAATCTTTACCCTGACGTCTGCAACTCGAGATATCAACATTGATGACGTTATCAACAAACGATGTTTCCATGCCAATACAATTTTCTTTATATTAAATCTTCTTTCACCATGTAGATTTCGCCACTTGGAAATGTGTTACTAACAAGCTTGACCTTCCTGCTAAAACTTCAGGAAGAGTATTTTTAAGACTATTTTGCATGCTTGAATAATCTCATTATCGATGCAGAATCTACTTCGCTATTTAATGTTTAGGTGTAAATGGAGAATGGACTCCCTGGGTCGTAACAGTTGTGTGTTCTGTCACCTGTGGAATCGGAACTAGCTCAAGGTATCGGAACTGTTCGAATCCTGCACCATCTGGCAATGGGTTACGATGTCTCAGGATGGATAATGTAACTCGTTCGCTAAGGGAAAGAGAAGTAACCAAGTGTTCCTTGGCACCCTGTCCAAGTAAGTCATTATTCACCGTGAACATTACAAACCATAGAGTAAGTATATATAGGTAGACTGTCGAGTCAAGCAAGTATCTGTATACAGCGAACATTTTTATATGAAAAGATTCAGTTTTTTACTGAGATTACGTTCCTGCGGTCCAAAAAATTATTTGAGCAGTTTTAAAATCGTCAAAATTTTGCAAATTTATATACTACCGAGATGACTCCTCTATGAAAATGGTATGAAACAAGTTGGATATAAAAAAGAATGAATATTTGCTATTAATCATCCTATCTAAGCGGAAATCAAGCTAATTTGCAAGAGAATTTCATGAGCCGCATTATAATGGAAGTCTTCATGAAAAAGTTGAGATCAGATTTTGATTTCTTGGGTGGAATTTAAAGTTTTAATTCAATTTTCACCGGCATGATTTTATGATTCACTAAATTGATGTTTCATTTGTTGAATCTGAATAGTGATGTGGTAATTATTGATGAGTTGTTACTCTACCTAATATACTTACTCAATGCTACAAACAAAGAAATCTGATTCCTCCATTTTGTTTAAGTGAATGGAACTAAAAGAAGTGATGGAGGTCATTTCAGCTGCTGAGCCCTGTTTGTATACAGATCGAGTGATTTGGAGTCGCATAATTTTGATGGGATACCGACTCCGCATGCAACTCTAAGACTATTGAATTTTTCTCACACGCGTGCAGCGTTCTAGGCATTGTTTGTGGTGTCAATGCGAGAATTTCACCAGACAGACTGTTGCAGCTGTTGCAAGTTTTGTTCGTAAATGCAACACGTAGAGAGGAGGCTGCGGTGGGAATTATCAAAAATTAATTGAATCGCAATTGATTGATTTCAATTAGATGATTGCTTAAAAATTCAATTTCATTCAATTGATTGGTCATGAATGCCTATCTCAATTAATTGATTGATCACAAATAAATTTCAATTAATTGATTGGAAAGAGGAATTAAATTGCAAACAAGCAATATTTGTTACCGTACCCGTGAGTAGCCTTTACTGTCTATATGTATACCTGCAGTGCATACGTAGTATACATGGCATACAGATAGACGAATGTCGTACCTCATACCTTGATTTCAGTCACTGTAAATGGCTGGATACGAAAATTACATACAAACATATTCCAAAATCACATGCAATTTGAAACTAACATCTGTTACGAGATTCTCCTATCTGCAATTCCCGGATGCAGAACAAGTTGGTATCTTCAAGAAAGGGTAAACGACCACCCCTTTCGGGTATGCACGATTTCGGGGAGCAACCCTTTCGAGCACCCCAACGATTATTAAATAAAATATCGCAGTCAGTATTCCTGCTTATCAAATAATTTCCTGCAAAATTTCATGAACTTCAAAAGTAAATATATATATATATATATATATATATATATATATATATATATATATATATATATATAAAGAGAAAAAGCAGGAAACGCAAACGGCGCCAAATAAGTAAAATAAAAATCAGCCAGATTCTCAAATAATGCTTTATGCCGATCGATTTCACAGTTTGACAGCTTATCAAGGCATTAAATAAAAAGTGAGAAGAGGATACATGCATATCTATATATGGTACATTAGGCATTCAAGGTAGGAAGAAATTTCTTAATAAACATAGCTTCCTTCCTTTCCCTTTCTATTTTGGAAGCATTAGGAGACAGCTGATAGCAAGGAGGTCTAAATATCTATAATATATACAATTATAGATATCTAGACTTCCTTGGCTGATAGAATGGGGTGGCATAGAAGTCTTTGCCACACGTGGCTATATGCTTGCTCACTTTGAGGAAAGAATAATGAGCACTATAAACCTGCTGTCGATGGACGGTAATTCGCCTTCTAAAAGTGTCCCCGGTTTGGCCAATACAGCATTCACGACAATTCCGACATTGCAATTTGTAAATGACATTAGACGATGTACAGGTAAGGTTCTGATTTATCTCAAAATGTTTGGTGCCGAAAGGGGTTTGGAATGTAATGCTTTTACCTGTAATTAAGGTGTCGCAAGCTTTACAGCGACTATCACTATATACATATATCATACATATATCATCATATACAGTGTCTCTGTTTACAATTTATCAAATGAAGATCTCAATGATGACTGCAAAATGCTTCTATCCAAAGGGAACAAGTTCGCCCCTATACCTAAAAGAAATGTGAACGAATTAGAGCTAAATTTAGATGAATTCTACAGAAGACTTCGCCTACAAGATTTCTTTCATGATAAAGATGTTTATAGTATATGCTACAGTAAATCTGACTTCCTACCCTCCAAGGGTCTTAACGTAGACTTGGATCATATTATACAATTGATGGAAAATTAATCAAAATCCGTTATCAGTAATACTGAGGGTGGCAGGAAATACAAAATGACTAAAAGAAAGTCTGATGCCTTAAAGTTAATGCGAAATATGACAAATCTTCATTTTACTACAGCAGACAAAGGAGGAGCGCTGGTAATTTTGCAATATCATTTTTACAGTAACCGTATGAAGCAGGAACATCTTTCTGACAGTAGTACTTACCAAAAGATCACATCTTATAGTTGTCAAACCACTTTAAACGAAGTCTCCTCATTTTGCAAGCAAAATAATGCGTGTTTGACTTCTACTGAAATGAAATATTTAACTAAGTTTCATCCTAGATTACCGTATATGTACGGGTTACCGAAACTGCATAAAGAGAGAAATTACTTTTCTAATATTGTTCCTGATAAATATGGCTATATCTCGAAATCAGCTCCTTCAGATCTTAGGTTCCGGCCTATAATTTCCAATTGCTATTCTCCTACCAGTCATCTCAGTAATTTATTGAATGAAATTCTGAAATTAATTCTGCCTAATATCAGCAGTCATTGCAGGGACACTTTCCACTTTTTAAACAGCTTACCCATGGGTAAGCAAGACGATTGAAGGTGATTTTTCTTTTATAACGCTTGACGTGGTGTCTTTGTGCACTAACATACCGCACGAGCTCGGTTATAAAGCTATAGAATATTGGATTGAGAGTTGTAAAGATAGCATTCCTATCCGTTTTAATAAGAATATGATTTTAAATGGTCTAAAAATTGTGCTCGAACGGAATTATTTCTCATTTGAAGATGAAGTATTTTTACAAATTGCTGGTACTGCGATGGGCGCGAAAGTTGCCCCAACTTATGCTTCGTTGGTAATGGGATATTTGGAAATGCAAATGTACATGAAGCTTCGGGAGATTTATCCGAATGTAGCTCATGATATTGAACACTCTTGGCTGCGCTATCTCGATGATTGTTGGATTATTTGTAGAAGTGAATACGGTGATGCTGATGAATTTTATGACATCATTCAAAATTTACATCCATCCATTAAATTCACTAAAAGTATGAACAGTAAAAGTATTAATTTTCTGGATGTCGAAGTTATGTATGATTGCAACTCAAAATCTATTCATACAGATATCTACCGTAAACTAACCGATACAATGAATTTCGTACCATTCAATTCGGCCCATCCCCGTCATATTCTCCATAACATTCCGTATAATTTGGTGCATCGTATTAAGCGCATCGTCTCCGATAAACCTGTACGCGACAAAAGATATCACGAGCTGAAAATGAAATTATTGAGTCTACGTTATCCTAACAATCTAATAGACGATGCTATTCGTAAAGCTGAATCCCATGTAACCAGAGCTAAAGATCAATTGTACAAAACTGTTATTCCCTTCATAAGAACATACAACAGAAATAATCCGGATATTTTCAAAGAGGTGATCAAACCTTTGTCCAGTACCTTGCTTTTTATAAAATCCTTCCGTAATTGCGAGCTTAGGTCAACTTTTTTCGCCAACCCAGACCATTGATTTCTAACCTCTCCAACAAAAATAGAATGACTATTTTTGGGGTCCGGTGCTGTAATGATAGTTGCTGTAAAGCTTGCGACACCTTAATTACAGGTAAAAGCATTACATTCCAAACCCCTTTCGGCACCAAACATTTTGAGATAAATCAGAACCTTACCTGTACATCGTCTAATGTCATTTACAAATTGCAATGTCGGAATTGTCGTGAATGCTGTATTGGCCAAACCGGGGACACTTTAAGAAGGCGAATTACCGTCCATCGACAGCAGGTTTATAGTGCTCATTATTCTTTCCTCAAAGTGAGCAAGCATACATTGTAAACTGTGCGATACCAAAGCTACTTACGAAACCGATGTACATAACGAGAATAACAGAATGTACGAAAGCATTGTTGTTCTTGCTGATACGCTATGAAACCAATTGGCTTTCCATTGGATTATCTTAATCATCCAATAGGAAAGCCAATCGCCTTCGTAGTTTATGAACACGAACAATAGTGCTTTCGTGCATTTTGTTATTCTCCTTTTGTACTGTACATCGGTTTCATATTGAAAATCGGCCTGCTTTCGTACTCTAAAGTTTACAGTGCATAGCCACGTGTGGCAAAGACTTCTATGCCACCCCATTCTATCAGCTATCTCCTAATGCTTCCAAGATAGAAAGGGAAAGGAAGGAAGCTATGTTTATTAAGAAATTTCTTCCTACCTTGAATGCCTAATGTACCATATATAGATATGCATGTATCCTCTTCTCACTTTTTATTTAATGCCTTGATAAGCTGTCAAACTGTGAAATCGATCGGCATAAAGCATTATTTGAGAATCTGGCTGATTTTTATTTTACTTATTTGGCGCCGTTTGCGTTTCCTGCTTTTTCTCTTTATATATATATATATATATATATATATATATATCTTGGAGAACAATGCCCGTAAATTTGATGATAAGTCAAAACGAATTGATTTCTGATGCACTACATGTTTCAGCATGTGCACATGCCATCTTCAGGTGAACAAAAGACTGTTTGACATTTAATCACTTAAATACAAAATCGAGACATCGGATGATGATCACTTTTCATACAATTCAACATTTATTGCGTCACGTTGTCTGGTCTCTAGCGTCAAGTCAAACAATAAAAGCAGTGAAATACAATAAAACAATGAAACTATTTACTTCTATTTACAGATTCAGGCATAGAGATATGGAGCTTCCCCGTTCATTCATCAGGTGGTCAATATTTGATTTCTTCAACAGGATAGATTCTATAATTCTTGGATAGTACGTGCTAGAGACAATTTTGAAATTTCCTTTATGAGGAGGATGAATGTGCATACTGATTTCAGTGGGCGTTGGATAGCCCTTCAGATGCTCATTCATTCTCGTCACCAGATGCCGAACTGAACTACCGCTGTAGCACTTGTCACAGTGCTCACACATGTATTTGTAGACAATGTTAGATTTGAGTTCGGACGGTACTTTGTCTTTATTGGAGAAGAACATGCTACTTTTCATAGTTTTGAAAACAGGACGAATTTTGACGTTCGGAGGAATAATTTTGTTGATCTCCTTGATATGATTCAATAAATTTTTCTCGCCTTCAGCAATGAAGGGGAAGCTCTAATTGAGTATGCGACACTCTAGTGCATCTGAATTTTGAGTGAGATTCCGGTTCTCATGTTTTTGCGAACGCGAGTAAGATATTCAGTGAAGCCATTTTTTTGAAAAATATTGCTGATGATAGAAACGGATTTTTGATAATTTCTGACGTTGGAATTTATTTTCAAAGCACGGTCAAAAAGAGATCTCATGGCGGCGAAGCGGTATCGCTTAGGTGAATACGCCGAATTAGGAGTATAGATACCGGTATTGGTTTCTTTCAGATGCCAGGCAGAATGGAAACCATCATCAGCTCTGGTGACAATGGTGTCAAGTTCATGAAATTTGGCAGGAAATTATTTGATAAGCAGGAATACGGACTGCGATATTTTATTTAATAATCGTTGGGGTGCTCGAAAGGGTTGCTCCCCGAAATCGTGCATACCCGAAAGGGGTGGTCGTTTACCCTTTCTTGAAATTCTTATATATATATATATATATATAAAATACCAAATTCCAAAGGAAAACTCACAAATCTCTTATTCCATGACCGGTTTCTGTTTTTCATGAGCTTTTCCTGGCAAGCTATATATACAACTAGAATCATTTTAAAACCAATAACGGGATTAATATCGAAGTTCATTCTCATCTACTGTATAAGATCATAAGATTTCCAGTCACGCGTCCGTAGTAATCTATTTTTAGGAGTCCATGCACGTTGTGAGCTGCCAGCAGTATAATAAACTGACCGATGATTTTAGCTTGTCTTTATCAACCGCCAACATCCTTGACTGTGTCCACATGAGGAAACACGTCGGCAATATTTCTTTTGATCTTATAATCTCAGATCAATGGTAGAATTATTCAATCAGTAACCTATCTCAGTTGTTTGTACATATCCGCATTTATTAATTTACTGTCGCATTACCACCGCATAACAGCGCAGATACAGGTAATCCTCAAACTTTGCTTTTACGATGTTTATCTTATTGTATTGTGTCAGTCAAATCGCATTTTATCACAGATAAATCATGCATTTCAGTTCAATAAAAAAAGTAATATCTCAGTTCTTAAGTAAATATCTAAATTCACTGATAAAATCAACTAATTTTCCCATATGTAACGTAACTTCTGTTGTATGGACTACACTACCTATTAAGTCTACGTTAATGTCCAGCATAAGCTTACAAAACAATGCGTGTTTCAAAAAATATTTAATACAAAAGTTCGTCCTTAGAAGCAACAAAATCACTCAATAAATGTTTAAATAGTTAGTGCAGTTCTGCACAACTTGAGAAAATTAGAGTTCCATCCACCAAACCTTATCAATAGTCCGAGTGGTACTGACATTTTTTTCCTAAATTCGAGCACGAGCTTCTTATTAATTGTAAGAAGTAGATTGTCACCCAACATCAGTAAAACGACAATTCTTTAGTTCCACCTCCAGTCGTCTTGCAAGTTACTGAGACTTTAATCATCGCAAAATCCCATTTGTTTATGTAGATCCATGTACTTCCAGGTGTCATGCACTCGATAACTTGATGATCCAGCATACATTTAAAATCTCAAAATGAGATTTTTCACTTTAAGATCATGATTTAACTTTATCGCGAAATTTTCCATCATCAGGCAGAAATGCGACATTTCTCATTACCGGTAGCTTGCCCGAATTGCTGTTGGAAGATTATGAAAACGTCGATGACAATCAATGTTGTCGTATTGCGCTAAAAATTCAGTTATAGCAACATGAGGTCGATGTAGTATTGCATATGAATTGGAGACAAAACAACTGTTTCATCGTTAACTTCTAATCCATGAGGCCCTTCGACGGCTCTCATCAAGCGGTAGGTCGCATTTACAGATAAATCATGAAAAACGCTTATAAATGAATACAAAATGAAATAAAAGCAAGTGAGTTAAAGTCAAAGGTCAGAAGCTAGAAGTCAGATCCACGGTAGTGCGAGCGTCATCACTGTTTGCTTTTGTACACACTATTTGGGTCTTGCGACGTTGATGATTGCCGCCTCTAGTAACGCTGTATGACGAGCTTTGGCGACCTTCTTGAGGTACAATATCTCTTTGCGTGTGACGTGAAACTGCGGACAATTGAGTGCGTGTCTTGCCGCAGCACTACTGGGAGCACAGAATTAGATTGTTTAAGCGCATCACTTTGCTAGAAGTGCAAACTGATTCAAACAGATGGCACATCCAGGAACTTAATAAGTGGGCAAAAAGAAATTTTAATACCTTGCAGAGATAGGAAAAATAGTCGTGCGTCGCTTGCGGATTGCTCTGAATTCCTTCAAAATGCTCCGATCGCCACGACTCCTTCAGATTCGAAGAATTCAGATCATTGCGCAAAAGTTTTCTTCATAATGTTGGGTCCTCCGATCATTTTAAAAAAAGTTAGCAGGCGCGCGAAAAAACGTTCACAAACTTCTCTGTAGAACTTGACATCGTCTGTCTCTTTGCTGTGTGATCCGGTTGATAACAGTCACTGAAACTTTGCACAATTTGGCGTATTTAATGTTGAACTGGCTGCTCATTGTACGATTACTATGGTATTATGTCAGCAGATTGTGCCATTTCATTTACGTTACATGTTCCTATGCTTCCCTTCTAGTCAAACGGAAGAAAAGACGACCTGTCTAATTCTGTGGCTGGGAGGCTCTGATGATCGTGGTCGGGATCATGATTATAGGCTGTACTCGTAATCGAGAAACGCAATCCCTTGAATTTCAGCAAATCCGTTAGTAAAAAAGAAAAAACGAGTTTTTGCTAGAAGTTTCGGGTCCAGAGCCTTCTTCACAGGACATAAAACAGGCGCATATGACATGCTACTTCCACATATATATATATGTAAAAGCTGAAGAAAAATCTACATGTAAATGGCGCGATCTGTATTCTCCTACAAGCCAGCAAGCTCATGACGACGATTTATAGATGGACATCTGTCCTGAATCATATGAGCTTCTATCAAAGCAGTGTCAACCGCACTTCGCGCTCTCTGAAGGACATTCACATCGAAATCATTAGGGTCAACAGCAGTACAATCACGAAGATGCACACTCAATGAACTCTTACTGTCCTTATTCATAATACTCCGCCTGCTTTATACTCTGTGACGAGGGGTCTGGACCCGAATCTTCGAGTAAAAACTCGTTTTTTCTTTTTTGCCAACGGATTTGCTGTAATTCAAGGGAGTGCGTTTCTTGATTACGAGTGCATCCTATAGAATATCACTTAATAACAGCTCCATTGTTGAAGCAACTATTCAACCATTTTTTCAAATTTTCACACCTCATTATTAAACTGTGAATATATGATAGATCTGAGGTATCGCACGCTTATATTTATGTGTCCTACTAATGAATTGGAAAAGGAGTGGAACACGTTTTTGTATTTCTAAACATATTAATGTGTTAAGTGCACGTCCATGAATTATCCTGCAAATTAACATGGAAGGTTGAGTCTGAGAGTAGGATGTATATGAGCGCCAATTCCTTCGAGTAGAAAAAATATTGATTTTTACTGGAGGTCACTGCTCAAATTTAGGAGCTATTCTATTCTTCATGAAGCTGCTATTCTTCTATTATTCATGAACACTAATGAAGTAGGCCAAGAGTGTAAACTGTCATAATAATTTGAAATAGAAAATTAGAGATAAATAAGTAGCTCTTATTCTATTGAATTTTGATTAGAATTTCCTTGTCCTCAGCGCTTTAACCATCAGTGGTTGTACTCAGATATTCATAGCTTCAAAATGCTTCCCATTCAGTTGCTGATGATCTTTGCATTGATCAAAAGTTTCAAACAGTGCCTGATCAATCAATTAATAGGGGTTAACTCTGGTTCCTAGCATGGTTGCATGTTGTATCACTGCCCTATTCACAAAATTACAGTGCATTCTTGTTGTCACCATGTATCACTCTTGATTTTGTCTTGATTTTGTTCATTGCGAAGCAAAGTCAACGTTTGCAGGAACAGTCAGGCAGCCAGAACGAGCTTCTGCAGGGGACGAGGACGAAAATCAGACCTCATCAGAATGATGTGCACAGTATGGATGTACTACGAATCTGCGCGTCTGCCGAACTCTACCTGGCTCCTTTTCCTTTCTGACAGAATACAAAATAAAACAAATATCAATCCAATGTCTGACAGATTGTCTTCTTTAAAATTTAGGCTTCAATTATTTCTCTTGTTAATGTAAAAGTATTTAGCTTTGGGCCATGAGCATCACATGAGCATCCCATGAGCATCTCATGAGCATCCCTTGAGCATTCTATTGGTGAGAAGCACAGCATTTTGACCGATCTTTGCGACATTTAGACACATTCTCACATGTAGGTATCACCTATCAGGAGTGTGATAATAACACATAAATGAGATAGGACATTGAATGCCACAAACAGTGTCTCTAGACATTACTTTTTTTGCCTTGATGCAAGACTGCCCAAACTCTCGCTTTGATAGAAACCTGTATGTCATTGGATTTACGTGTTTTTCTTTGATTTAGAGACGTTACTTAGTTTTTGCAGACAAATTTGTCCGACAAGAAGAAGCGCCGAATATATTTGATATTATTGCGCAAGATGCTAGCTCGCTGTCTCCTTCTGTTTAGACTGCATAGACTGTAAATAATTGACTTGTTTCCAACCTGTTTTTCTATTATTTTTCTCACAGTAAATGGATCATGGGCTGACTGGACGTTTACTGGTGGTTGTTCCGTCTCTTGTGGAGGCGGAACTCGTGAAAGGACTCGGAACTGTTCGAATCCTGCCCCAGTTCATCCGGGGTTGGAGTGTCTCCAACTGGACAATACAACACGTGGACTAACCGAAAATAACACAGTAGCGTGCAATGAAGCACCTTGTGCAAGTAAGTCACTCCTCATCATGAATATGATCAACATATAATCAAGTTCTTCGTCTTTGTTTTAATATAGTTTGTGGACAGACACCTTCCACGTCACACAATAATCTTTTATCATTATGAAAGTGAAAAATTGTTTTTCTACTTAGTCGAAAAAGCATTTTTGTAAAATAAAATCAGTTCATACAAAATTAACAAAATAAGATATTCACGCAGTGTTGCTGCGTGATCTATTTTGACTAATCTAATACAATTTTGTCCCACGAAGCATATATTTTCTCACTTATATATGAATGCTGCGTCTTTATCTACTCAGTTAGTTACCTACATAATCTTTCGTCGACAATTAAAGCTTTTTTCAAAGAATCACTATTTTAAAACACAGATCGTCGGGTTCTATTACATGTCCTTATTAGCGACATCTTTAAAAATAGATACATAGATAAATTCAAATCAATTTCACAAAAAATGTTGTAGTAGGCATCAAAATTAACAAATTTGTGGTTGTTGTTTAACTCTTAATCAAATACTTAGCACATGTTAAATATGTGTAGATAGATAGCAGGTCTTCCTTCATTGATTCATTGATAATTACTGCCTTGACAACTGATGTGTGGTGGCAAGGTTTTGATCCTGCCAATTGACACAGTTGCGTAAGTGGCTCTTAGCTCAGTTGTTTAGAGCACCGGTCTAGTGCTAACCTTGGACGTAGGTTCGAATCCTACCAGTCGCACATCTTTTGCATGGCAATTTGATCTATCATTTATTTGATTTCATTGTTGTTAACTGTCATTTCTATATTTCATGCCACAGTTACCTGGCGACCGCTTTGATTCGAATAGATAGGGCTTTTGTAATGCGCCCCGGTTGATGCTGTCGCCGCAAATAAATCACTAAATCATCTTTCAAAATTGTTTCATCGAACAGAGAGTCAGACATGTCTTGTTTCTCCATCATCTATCATAAAAGGAAATTTAACAAAATTAGAAATTCAAATCTATCCAACCTCTAGGTGTCAACCGTTCCTGTCACCTGCCCTGTGAACATAGAGATAATCTGGCATAGTTTAAACCGATAAACGTGGATTTATTACAATTTGTTGATATCTCGGCCAATTATCATACTGAACTCCCCTTGTGCTATACCCTCGGGGTAGTTAAACATCGATAATTGTTCTCGTTATTTCAACAAATCCAAAATAATCTCCGTTTATCAAATGCATATCACATGAAATCCTCCTCTATTACATAATGATCTCGAAATCATTCATTATCTTTTATATAAATAAAGGTACATTTCTATGGTTAGAGTTGTCTTGACATAGAAATTGAATGATTATGAAGGTACCTGATAGACGACTGTAAACTGCTCATTTTTCTACGTGATTGTTTTGTGCGATATATGATTGTAGGCTTATTATTGTAACTTTTGTCACTAAATACATGATAATCTTTGTCACGAATATAGAAACAGTTCATTTTCTTGTTGATAACCAGTTCTACATACATTCATTGATATTTATAGACTGTAAATCGCTGGATACGAAAATTACATACATGTACAAACATATACCAAAATCGCTGATACGAGATTACCGCATGCTTACAGAGATCTGGTATGTTTTTCATACAAAATCTCACTTACTTTCGTATGTGAATGGTATGTAGCGATGCGAACTACTCTATCTGTGATTGGCTGTTTTAACTCACATGGCTAAAACATGTATGTATTACAATACAGTGTCTAATAACTTTTTTTCAGTAATACCAGTCGTGAATATTTCTTTTTGACAGTGTGATATTTAACTACATTAGATTTGTTGTGAATTTTATGCTCCACGAGTAGGTCGTCGTTGCTACTTGTCTGGCAACTTTAACAGGACGCTTAGTTATAGAGCGGGAGCTGAGGGGGTTTGGGTGCAACGAAAAGGCGCCCAAGGTTTGACAACATTTATTGATAGGTGATAGTCACCTATTACAGGAACCGATCGTCTGCCGGGGCGCAACGATTGCGTTCTCCCCCATATTAACAATATAAGCCCCCCAAAATTTTGTACTAGATGCAACATTCTGGCGCCCGCGAAATTCAAATTGGATCTTGTTCCCTGGTATCCAAGGGGTACGGAAACCGCAATGACAGACGATTTATCGATTGCGTTCCCCCCGGCAGACGCCCCCCAAGGGCCCCCAAATTTTGTACTAGATGCAACATTCTGGCGCCCGCGAAATTCAAATTGGATCTTGTTCCCTGGTATCCAAGGGGTAGGGAAACCGCAATGACAGACGATTTATCGATTGCGTTCCCCCCGGCAGACGCCATTATAGCCCCCGTCCCCCAAAATTTTGTACTAGATGCAACATTCTGGCGCCCGCGAAATTCAAATTGGATCTTGTTCCCTGGTATCCAGGGAGTAAGAAAACATCATTGACAGACATTTTATCGATTGCGTTGCCCCCGGCATACGCGATTTAATGCCCCAAAATATTTTAGACATGATACATACACGTATATGGATACATGTATAACATTTCTGCGCTCGCAAATTCAGGGTGAAAAATTCGTTATGTCCTTAGATTTCATCTAATGTTTAATGTACATTTCCTTGTACAAAGTAAGTAATTCTTATGATCAAATAAGACGATACTGCTGTTTTATACGTACATTGAAAAAAGGAAAACAACAGATTAAAAACATCCTTTATTTCATCTCAAAAACTAGGACTTGAAGAGTTCCGTGGTAAAACTGAATAACAAAATATCTTTGAATTGTTTCTCATTATGTTTACGGTTGTCTTTTGCCATAAAAACGTCACTTCATGTAGTATAACAAGTTCTTTATCACGAAAACTTGTGGTCAAAAAAATGTTCAAAATCACGGTTGTCGTTTGCTATAAAATCGTCACTGCATGTAGTATAACAAGTTCTTTATCACGAAAACTTGTGGCCAACAAAATGTTCAAAATCATGTACACATATTCAAGTAGGCCTATAACAAAATCTGTAAGAAGAGAAACGAGTTGGGCGCAATGATTACTGAAATAACAATCCAAATAGGTCTGTAAATGGTCTAACAATCTGTAAATGGTCAGAGTAAAAGAATCTGGCTATAACATTATGTAAAAAGTGGAAATTTACATGTGTACAATGTACATGTATTAAAAAAGTATCAAACAATTCTATACCTGATTAACATAATGAAAATAATTACGTCATATTACATACAATAGGCTAATTGTGGATACAGATGCTTTTAGTTTTATAAAGAAGAGTCTCAACAAAGAACGTCTTTGGTTTACAGGAACGTAAGGTAGTTTGTAAATGCTTCCGATATCAAACAAATGCTACTTCAAATTATCATTCCAGTTCATCATCTGTGCTTTCATTACTCCATCTTTCGTCTTCTTGGTCAGAATCATTGTCATTGTTGTCATTGTCGCCATTTTCAGTCAGTTGTGAAGGCAAGGAATCGCCTCTAAACCAATCGATGACTAACTTATCACCAACCTTCTTCCAACCGCTCGTCAACGGATCAAGATCCATCGTTGGATTAGCTGTATTCGCCCGTGCCCACAATGAGGTTATATATTTGGTTCGCTTCACATGCATGGTCAGTGCATTACGGCATGGAGGCAGGAGGGCACAATCGATCTTTTTGATGTTCACTAATGGCTTCGAATCAAAGCTTCTGCCACTCATGCGTTTGAATATATCGTATCGAGCTTGATTTACATCTTTTGTGTGCTGTTGTCGATACATTTCACAGACGAATTGTTCAATTGTTTCCATATCAGGTTCGATGTTTTCATCCGTCAAACCGGCAAACATGTTGGCGTATTCGGTTGACTTGCACAGCATTTCTAATTGTTTGATTTTCCCTTTTCGAAAGAATGATGACGTGAAATCGCATCCAGTGAATGCGTGGAAACCCAACAGAGAGATACAGAGGTTGTGTCCAATGTTGTCCAAGATTTCTGCAATATTGCTCACATTGATGAATCGTCGGTTGTTTCCGGAACCGCAATCCATGATGAGTTTGCCATTCAATACGATGTTCATTCTTTTTGATTGTCCAATCAAACCGAGTAGTATGATAAGAACGTCCGTGTCCGATGCCCGCACCATAACTCCATCGTCAGGCAATCTTCGGGCGACATGGAATCCGATTAAGGTATCCGCTTCCTCGTGTTGGACTTGAAGTTCGAGGGGTTGACATGATCTCACCTGGGATGCAACTGATGTTATTTCTACACATGAACCACCATGGGAGACAAATACAGTCTTAGAACCGATGATATGAGCATTATAATCTTTCTGCCATTCTTTTTGGATGAATTTCGCAAATTCGTTCTTGAATTTTCCATTTCTTAGCAAGATTGAAGTCGACTGACGTGGTTTTTGGTCCGGTCCAGCAATTTCAAAATCTGTGTTATAAGTGGCGTTTCTCAATTTCCGTTCATTTTCCTTCAATGACATTTCTTTATATTCGTCAAACAAGACATGAATTTCTTCTTCAGGAGAAGAACAAACGTGAGACAATATTTGTCGCGCTTTTGTCCCATACGATCCATTGGTTTGTGGCAACTGTGAATGCATCAACATACCTCCATCGTACATGAGGCAACGAGTTGGGGGCAAAGTCTCCGCTGTTATTCTATCTGTCTGTTTATCTTCAAGAGATCTCAAAATAACAGATTTCTGTGCTTTCAATAGTGATCCGTCGGTGTGCGCCAAGGACAGCGGTACATCCGTAATTGGATACGACAATAGATTCTGTAACGAAAATCCTGCCAGTTTTTCTGGTGGCATAGACAGAATTCTTCCAAAAATATCCCGGACGCTTTCGGCAGCTATTCTTCTGGATTGGGGGACATGCTGCTTTTTCTTATTTTCTGATGCAAAATTGTTTACTCGTATTCTTTTGACGGGCTGCAAAAATCGATTTGAATCTAGGGAGCACTCATTCTGGAAGGCTGATCGCTGTGTACTGCCACGCTCCAAGGTTTCAAGAAGATATTCTCTTGTGTCTTGTGAAGCAACTTGCCCTGTGGCTAAATTGATCAAATGATGAGATTCACATGTGTTTTCAAAAGGGTTGCAATGCCTTTGCATTGATTCTGTCAAGATTGATACATCGTTGTTGTCTTTCTTTATACGCCAAGGCCTCGCTTGCGCAATTGGCTGCTCTCCCGACTCCAATCCGACAAATTCTTTCATATCTGAAACCATCAGGCCCCTCTGTGCAGTTGTGATTGCCCATCTCTTCACAGCATTGTTATTGTTGCGAAACGCAACAATACCACGTAAACCAGATGATGCGTCTCGGTTTATCGTTTGTTCTAATGTAAGATCGATCGGAGATCTGGTATATTGCTTCGTTGAACGTCGAATGGAGAAAGCACCAGAATTCATCATTATTCGACAACCTTCCGGCATACGTTTCAATTTCTCTAGGAATAATGTCCCCCATCTCGCATAATTCGGTCGATTGAGTGCGAAGAATACATCGACTACCTTCGGCAAAATGGCGATATACAAGTCCAAATCGTTCGTTCTGACTGCTCGCTGGAGGTCCCTCAAGACTCGATTGATCAAATATATGTAAATGGTCCAGTAAGATGCAGTCGATCCATATTCTCCACTCAGAGCACAAGCAAAAAAAAGTTCATAACTGGACAAGTGCTGCATGAAATCGTCATGCTGATCAAGGTAATCTTCCAATTGAGCTGGATCAGAGGGGGCATCGGTCAAAATGGATGATATCATTTCTTGAGAATCCTCTTCCAACGCACTGACGAATCGTTGATATAAGAGCCTTTCCAAAACGGATGCCAATATCTGGTGAATACGCGTACAACGATTATAGAATCGTCCTTTGATGAATCCGTTGAGAGATCCGTCGGCAAGAACACCTGCGTCTGAAAAAATGAACTCAATTCCAGATTCCTGTACGAATGTTCCAATGGCGCCGAAGAAGGCCAATTCAATATGGAAGTTGCCAAGTAGAATGAGTATTCTGTCAAACTTCGGGGCTTCCAGGTGTTGTATGCAGTAAGCCTTTGACGCCACTGCAAGATCATATGTTACAATTGCAAAATCTTCTTTCAGTTCGTCAGCGATGTTCAACGTTCGGATCATTGTTTCTCTGACAACACTGTTTTGGGTGGGCGACGCAATCATTGGCTCCATATAGGAGATTACCTGCTGCGGTAAATCGTCGTGTACGAAATCTGCGTAGAAGCCGTTGAAAAGAGGAATACATTTCAGCTGAGATAGAATGAGCCACCAGAAGTCAATTGTTGGGGGAATCCTCTCAACAATGCTGTCAGGTTCAAGGGTGGATAGATCGAATTTTGCAGTTTTGATTGATCTCCTGTACGGTGGAATCTCCTTTTCTGTTGCTTGAAAACTTTTTCGTCTTTTTTCTTGACCTTCGACTGGATTTGTCTGAGCCTGGGATTCGGAGGTTTTATTTTGATAACAAATCCCCACAGTACAATGAAAGGTACCTTTGCCATCGACGGTTTCGATGTTTGCATCGAAGTTATCCCACGCCACTCCTGTAGCGAGACCTCTTTCCAAATGAAGTTCTTGAGGTGTTTGACGATTTGTATTCGCACATGTGTACGCGAACTCCGTTTCAATCTCTTTTACTTGGTTATAATTTATTGAATGGCCGAGTCGGTTCAATATTTGCAGGATGACTTTCGAGCCGGACAATGTACTCAATGTCAAACCCAAACTTGTTTGTTTCCATGGCACTACCGAACCTCGAGAAGTATTGAAAATGGCATCAGATGCAGAAGCAGTTATTCTTCTTTCCATATTCTCTGTCTGATTGGAAGGCTTCAGGCCTTGAAACAAAGTTCTGAAAAATATATCAACTTGATTCGGTATTTCTGGAGAAACGCTTTTCAATGAGTGGGTAGAGGTATTCATTGGTGACGATGTCTTCGGCATATTCAGAATCGCAGATCGCAGTAGAAGAGCAGCTGATTGAATCTGTTCCGCAGCCTCATCTGACTCCAGATTTTCTTGTAATATCGCTTTGGCAACATTTAGAGGAATTGTTGAGCTGTATACAACATTTCCTTGACGTTGATTCAGTAGCTGAATCTCTATTTGATCACCGAACTCTGATTTGATCTTGCTTGCTAATGAATATGTTCTGTAATTCTCAAGATCCGTCAAAGAGCCTCCTGAACAAACGTATTCATTTCGGTAAAGAGTCATGAGAGTTGTCAACAATACACTTCGAGCTTTGTCGATTACTTCTGCTTGTATGTATGACTTCAAAGAATCAAAAGTCTTGGCATGAATGAATCGAGATGTCTCAGCTGACACAACATTATCAATCGGTCTACAATCCTTGAGGTACTCCTTTTTGCACGTTTTGTGATACCTCGCCTCTTTCGCAATTAAATCTCCGCCACATTCTATCAATGGCATAAGTCGAGTATCTTGCTATTGTAGTATGGCTTGTCGTGTAGATTCTACAGGTTCTTTAGTCAATATCATGCTCAGTTTTTCTTGAACTCTGTTTCTGACCTTGCGCGATTTCCCACAGAAGATGCATTCATGAGATACCAAGAGCCCTTTTGAATCAGTTTTTGGATATGCTTCGGAATCATTGCTTCTTGTTGTTACTCGTACACTCGGTTGCTTTTCATTTTCTTCCTGTTCTTCTAGTTTTCTTTTAACGGCAGTATATCTTCTATAGCATTTCGTGTGGTAACCGAAATGATAATTTGAAGCAGCATTTGAATGAGTATCATAAGTACAAAGAGTCTCAGTTACAGCGTTCATGATATCACTTTTCAATAGACTTCTCAATCTAGCTGCCTGAAGAATGGTGTTCCACATACTTTCTGAGAACAGTCTTACTTTGTCTTTGCTCGATTCTTTGCAGATGATACATTCTACAACAGAAGGCAACGACTCGGATTCTGTGTCATTCTCATTCTCAGGGATTATCGGCATGCTGCTGCTTGTAATGTGCGGCAATGCACAGGACTGTTCACTTCCTCCACCTTTATTCTCTCTGAGCTCTTCCATATCACCATTCTAAAAAAGATTATGTATATTTATGAAAAGCGAAATTTCTTTATTGGAAATACATCTATATCATCACATGATGCATGGACGTTTCTATCTAAGTAGATTTCCTCTCAATAATAATAGATTATTATCTACTATCTAGAATACACGCATAAGTTGCAAAAATGAAAGAGAACATAATCACACATGATTAGGACTGTATGATTGTACACTATGTACACGGATATGATAAATATCATTTGCATAATATGATGAAAGCAAAACTTAAAATTCACAGGGATATGCTAACGGATATTAATCATATCCCACAGCTAAATTTTTTAATACATTTTGTTTCATTTAGCAATCTCATTCATTTCAGTTTCAGTACTTAATGTTTAAAATCATAAAAAATCAAATGTTACTCGTCAAAATACATTAGAATTCACCCGCCACCCAACACTGGGAGGTCGATCCTTTCCCTCCACTGCCGGAGATGTCTGGAACTCCCTGCCCCCATCCCTGCGATCTATTGAAGACCGAGCTACTTTCAAAAAGCAACTGAAAACTTTCCTCTTGTACCGCATTTAATCCCTTGCGCTTTCATCTTCCACTTATCCTTGTATCTATCCACTTCATCTTCCTGTTTCTATGTCAACTGACCCGCTATCATGTACAGTGGCCTTGAAGGAATTTTGTCATAATGTCACTATAATAAAATTCCTTGAATCAAGAATTAGTGTTCATGATTAAACTATGCTGACGTACAATCATTATCAGTTCGTAGCCGTTTAATACGTAATCTACGATACAATATGTATACTAGATACAATACCTTTCGCCTATAGGGCGCGGGGATGACTATGTTAAAAAGGCGATTACACACATTTAAACCTTTCTTGGGGGAGGGGTTGAAAAGCGATCCGTAACCGTAACATACATTTACAACAAAATGATCTGACATCATACTAGTGATATGTCATTATCCAACCGGTATAGAATCCATGTCTTAAATCAAACCTACATGCACTGTCGTAATTTTCGGCTCATGAAATTCCGATTGAAACTTCGTCAAACTGAAACCTGCAAATTTACTGTGATTTACAGTAAGGGTTATCCAATACCATAGCGTATATATTGCTTGTACTGAATAAGACAAGCAAATTGTATAATACTGGTAAGTACATGAACAAAATATAGAAGATCATAGTGGCGCTTCTCATAATTTTATTTCATTTATTCAACACAAAACGTCGAGAAGTAATAAATATACACGTAAAACTGTTAAAATTCCGTAACTGTCTTGCGGCTGAAAGCTTCGATACTTCTTATACACAAGTCGTGTGGTCGAACCCACTTACAAGAAGTCATTAAAGTCAAAAGTTCAAGGATCGAGGCAGGATTCAATGTCGATTGTATCACTTTATTGGCGGTTCAGTCTTTTCTCTCAATTCAAAAGTAAGAATGATGCGGCAGAAAAAGGAATCCCGAATCCTGAAAATAAAATCATAGGTCCATTGTAAATAACGATGAAAATTAGAATAATGTGTTATTCAAATACACAGATCATAATAGCATACTTGGTGCCGCTCGAATAGCGACGCGGTCATCAAAACAAAATATTTGTTTTCTTGGCGTCTGCCGGGGGCAATGCAATCGATAAAACGTCTGTCATTGCGGTTTCCGTACTCCAAGAACACCGGGGAACAAGATCCAATTTGAATTTCGCGGGCGCCAGAATGTTGAATCTAGTACAAAATTTGGGGGGACGGGGGCTATAATGGCGTCTGCCGGGGGAACGCAATCGATAAATCGTCTGTCATTGCGGTTTCCGTACCCCTTGGATACCAGGGAACAAGATCCAATTTGAATTTCGCGGGCGCCAGAATATTGCATCTAGTACAAAATTTTGGGGGACGGGGGCTATAATGGCGTCTGCCGGGGGCAACGCAATCGATAAAACGTCTGTCATTGCGGTTTCCCTACCCCTTGGATACCAGGGGAACAAGATCCAATTTGAATTTCGCGGGCGCCAGAATGTTGCATCTAGTACAAAATTTGGGGGGACGGGGGCTATAATGGCGTCTGCCGGGGGGAACGCAATCGATAAATCGTCTGTCATTGCGGTTTCCGTACCCCTTGGATACCAGGGAACAAGATCCAATTTGAATTTCGCGGGCGCCAGAATGTTGCATCTAGTACAAAATTTGGGGGACGGGGGCTATAATGTCGTCTGCCGGGGGCAACACAATCGAAAAATCGACTGTCATTGAGGTTTCCGAACCCCTTGGAATACCAGGAACAAAGATTCCAATTTGAATTTCGCGGGCGCCAGAATGTTGCATCTAGTTACAAATTATTTTGGGGGCCCTTGGGGGGCGTCTGCCGGGGGCAACGCAATCGATAAATCGTTTCTGTCTATTGCGGATTCCGTACCCCTTGGATAACCAGGGAACAAGATCCTATTTGAATTTCGCGGGCGCCGAAATGTTGCATCTAGTACAAAATTTTGGGGAGCCGAGGGGGTTTGGGTGCAACGAAAAGGCGCCCAAGGTTTGACAACATTTATAGATAGGTGATAGTCACCTAGTACAGGAACCGATCGTCTGCCGGGGCGCAACGATTGCGTTCTCCCCCATATTAACAATATAAGCCCCCCAAAATTTTGTACTAGATGCAACATTCTGGCGCCCGCGAAATTCAAATTGGATCTTGTTCCCTGGTATCCAAGGGGTACGGAAACCGCAATGACAGACGATTTATCGATTGCGTTCCCCCCGGCAGACGCCCCCCAAGGGCCCCAAATTTTGTACTAGATGCAACATTCTGGCGCCCGCGAAATTCAAATTGGATCTTGTTCCCTGGTATCCAAGGGGTACGGAAACCGCAATGACAGACGATTTATCGATTGCGTTCCCCCCGGCAGACGCCATTATAGCCCCCGTCCCCCAAAATTTTGTACTAGATGCAACATTCTGGCGCCCGCGAAATTCAAATTGGATCTTGTTCCCTGGTATCCAAGGGGTACGGAAACCGCAATGACAGACGATTTATCGATTGCGTTCCCCCCGGCAGACGCCCCCCAAGGGCCCCCAAATTTTGTACTAGATGCAACATTCTGGCGCCCGCGAAATTCAAATTGGATCTTGTTCCCTGGTATCCAAGGGGTACGGAAACCGCAATGACAGACGATTTATCGATTGCGTTCCCCCCGGCAGACGCCATTATAGCCCCCGTCCCCCAAATTTTGTACTAGATGCAACATTCTGGCGCCCGCGAAATTCAAATTGGATCTTGTTCCCTGGTATCCAAGGGGTACGGAAACCGCAATGACAGACGATTTATCGATTGCGTTCCCCCCGGCAGACGCCCCCCAAGGGCCCCCAAATTTTGTACTAGATGCAACATTCTGGCGCCCGCGAAATTCAAATTGGATCTTGTTCCCTGGTATCCAAGGGGTAGGGAAACCGCAATGACAGACGATTTATCGATTGCGTTCCCCCCGGCAGACGCCATTATAGCCCCCGTCCCCCAAATTTTGTACTAGATGCAACATTCTTGCGCCCGCGAAATTCAAATTGGATCTTGTTCCCTGATATCCAGGGAGTAAGAAAACATCATTGACAGACATTTTATCGATTGCGTTGCCCCCGGCATACGCGATTTAATGCCCCAAAATATTTTAGACCTGATACATACACGTATATGGATACATGTATAACATTTCTGCGCTCGCAAATTCAGGGTGAAAAATTCGTTATGTCCTTAGATTTCGTCTAATGTTTAATGTACATTTCCTTGTACAAAGTAAGTAATTCTTATGATCAAATAAGACGATACTGCTGTTTTATACGTACATTGAAAAAAGGAAAACAACAGATTAAAAACATCCTTTATTTCATCTCAAAAACTAGGACTTGAAGAGTTCCGTGGTAAAACTGAATAACAAAATATCTTTGAATTGTTTCTCATTATGTTTACGGTTGTCTTTTGCTATAAAAACGTCACTTCATGTAGTATAACAAGTTCTTTATCACGAAAACTTGTGGTCAAAAAAATGTTCAAAATCACGGTTGTCGTTTGCTATAAAATCGTCACTGCATGTAGTATAACAAGTTCTTTATCACGAAAACTTGTGGCCAACAAAATGTTCAAAATCATGTACACATATTCAAGTAGGCCTATAACAAAATCTGTAAGAAGAGAAACGAGTTGGGCGCAATGATTACTGAAATAACAATCCAAATAGGTCTGTAAATGGTCTAACAATCTGTAAATGGTCAGAGTAAAAGAATCTGGCTATAACATTATGTAAAAAGTGGAAATTTACATGTGTACAATGTACATGTATTAAAAAAGAATCAAACAATTCTATACCTGATTAACATAATGAAAATAATTACGTCATATTACATACAATAGGCTAATTGTGGATACAGATGCTTTTAGTTTTATAAAGAAGAGTCTCAACAAAGAACGTCTTTGGTTTACAGGAACGTAAGGTAGTTTGTAAATGCTTCCGATATCAAACAAATGCTACTTCAAATTATCATTCCAGTTCATCATCTGTGCTTTCATCACTCCATCTTTCGTCTTCTTGGTCAGAATCATTGTCATTGTTGTCATTGTCGCCATTTTCAGTCAGTTGTGAAGGCAAGGAATCGCCTCTAAACCAATCGATGACTAACTTATCACCAACCTTCTTCCAACCGCTCGTCAACGGATCAAGATCCATCGTTGGATTAGCTGTATTCGCCCGTGCCCACAATGAGGTTATATATTTGGTTCGCTTCACATGCATGGTCAGTGCATTACGGCATGGAGGCAGGAGGGCACAATCGATCTTTTTGATGTTCACTAATGGCTTCGAATCAGAGCTTCTGCCACTCATGCGTTTGAATATATCGTATCGAGCTTGATTTACATCTTTTGTGTGCTGTTGTCGATACATTTCACAGACGAATTGTTCAATTGTTTCCATATCAGGTTCGATGTTTTCATCCGTCAAACCGGCAAACATGTTGGCGTATTCGGTTGACTTGCACAGCATTTCTAATTGTTTGATTTTCCCTTTTCGAAAGAATGATGACGTGAAATCGCATCCAGTGAATGCGTGGAAACCCAACAGAGAGATACAGAGGTTGTGTCCAATGTTGTCCAAGATTTCTGCAATATTGCTCACATTGATGAATCGTCGGTTGTTTCCGGAACCGCAATCCATGATGAGTTTGCCATTCAATACGATGTTCATTCTTTTTGATTGTCCAATCAAACCGAGTAGTATGATAAGAACGTCCGTGTCCGATGCCCGCACCATAACTCCATCGTCAGGCAATCTTCGGGCGACATGGAATCCGATTAAGGTATCCGCTTCCTCGTGTTGGACTTGAAGTTCGAGGGGTTGACATGATCTCACCTGGGATGCAACTGATGTTATTTCTACACATGAACCACCATGGGAGACAAATACAGTCTTAGAACCGATGATATGAGCATTATAATCTTTCTGCCATTCTTTTTGGATGAATTTCGCAAATTCGTTCTTGAATTTTCCATTTCTTAGCAAGATTGAAGTCGACTGACGTGGTTTTTGGTCCGGTCCAGCAATTTCAAAATCTGTGTTATAAGTGGCGTTTCTCAATTTCCGTTCATTTTCCTTCAATGACATTTCTTTATATTCGTCAAACAAGACATGAATTTCTTCTTCAGGAGAAGAACAAACGTGAGACAATATTTGTCGCGCTTTTGTCCCATACGATCCATTGGTTTGTGGCAACTGTGAATGCATCAACATACCTCCATCGTACATGAGGCAACGAGTTGGGGGCAAAGTCTCCGCTGTTATTCTATCTGTCTGTTTATCTTCAAGAGATCTCAAAAGAACAGATTTCTGTGTTTTCAATAGTGATCCGTCGGTGTGCGCCAAGGACAGCGGTACATCCGTAATTGGATACGACAATAGATTCTGTAACGAAAATCCTGCCAGTTTTTCTGGTGGCATAGACAGAATTCTTCCAAAAATATCCCGGACGCTTTCGGCAGCTATTCTTCTGGATTGGGGGACATGCTGCTTTTTCTTATTTTCTGATGCAAAATTGTTTACTCGTATTCTTTTGACGGGTTGCAAAAATCGATTTGAATCTAGGGAGCACTCATTCTGGAAGGCTGATCGCTGTGTACTGCCACGCTCCAAGGTTTCAAGAAGATATTCTCTTGTGTCTTGTGAAGCAACTTGCCCTGTGGCTAAATTGATCAAATGATGAGATTCACATGTGTTTTCAAAAGGGTTGCAATGCCTTTGCATTGATTCTGTCAAGATTGATACATCGTTGTTGTCTTTCTTTATACGCCAAGGCCTCGCTTGCGCAATTGGCTGCTCTCCCGACTCCAATCCGACAAATTCTTTCATATCTGAAACCATCAGGCCCCTCTGTGCAGTTGTGATTGCCCATCTCTTCACAGCATTGTTATTGTTGCGAAACGCAACAATACCACGTAAACCAGATGATGCGTCTCGGTTTATCGTTTGTTCTAATGTAAGATCGATCGGAGATCTGGCATATTGCTTCGTTGAACGTCGAATGGAGAAAGCACCAGAATTCATCATTATTCGACAACCTTCCGGCATACGTTTCAATTTCTCTAGGAATAATGTCCCCCATCTCGCATAATTCGGTCGATTGAGTGCGAAGAATACATCGACTACCTTCGGCAAAATGGCGATATACAAGTCCAAATCGTTCGTTCTGACTGCTCGCTGGAGGTCCCTCAAGACTCGATTGATCAAATATACAGTGTGATCATAAAGTCACTGTGGGATTACAATTCACTATACATGAAAAGTGAATGAGTTTAAACGATAACTACTTATGAAAATGAAAAGAGCATGACTTAAAGTATGTTTTATGACATGAAAAGGCCGACTGAATTCAATTTGAGGCTTTCGAGCTGTCAAGACGAAAAAGGCATCATAGAGCTATTATATGATCATCGCAATGAAGGACGAAATGCATGAATTTCATGCGCTCACATTGTGCACACAAGTGACGCAGCTACGTCCTCTTTGTAAGGAAATTCTGGCGTATGACACTGCGGCCAATCAGGATTTCGCCCTAAAGAATCTTTAATTCGACAGACTTTTTAAGGTGACTGAAATCAGTTTCAAGATGGATGTTCAGCGCATGTTGTTCTTTTGATGGCAAAATTTGAATCCGTAAACCGTGTTAGAAGAGAATTACAAAATCGGAAATGGAATAATGTTCCTCATGAGAATTCCATTAGAAATACTTTCAAGAGATTTTGTGATACTGGAGACGTTAAAGATGCAGAGAGAGGTGGTCGACCATCATTCGATGATGAGAAAGCAAAGCAAATTTCCGAGACTATTCGTAAAACAACCCTCAACATCAATTCGCCAAGCAGCTTCAGTACAAGCTGTTCTTACGGTTATGTTCACAATGAAGTGAGACATGATCTAGGACTCTCTCCTAACAAATTGCAAGTAACACAAGGGCTACGCGAAGAAGATTACAAGTCAGCATGTGTGAGAGTTTACTGCAAAAATCCTACGAAAATGAAGACCTCTTCGATAAAATTATTTTTTCGGACGAATGCTGTGGGCCGCTGGGTCTCCTGATCTTTCCCCTTTGGACTTTTTTGTTTGGGGATTCTTGAAAAATTTAGTGTTTGTCTCACAACCGAGAAGTTTACAACAACTGAAAGACAGCATTTCATCATCAAGTTCAGAAATCACCTCCGCATGTGCCGCAATGCCATCAGGTCGTTCCGAAAACGACTCCAACAGTGCATTTACAATCGTGGTAAGACCGTCGAACAATGACTTTCTTTTGGATTGAAAAATTAAGGATCTGGATACATAAAAGCTTCAGAAAAAAGTGGAGTTTTACCGAAAGTTTTCATTTAGAATTGAAATGATCCATGGACAGGAGGTAATTATGTGAAATGCATGTATTTTTATCGGTTAAAATATTTAATTGAATTTAATTTGAATTTGGAAAATTATATAAGTCCATAATACAATTTTATGCTTTATTCATTAAATTTATGATATTGGTTAATACTTTATTCTTATATGCACCCTCTAGGAGGTATTGAACACTATCATATTTGGCAAAAAAACCCTACAGCGACTTTATGATCACCCTGTATGTAAATGGTCCAGTAAGATGCAGTCGATCCATATTCTCCACTCAGAGCACAAGCAAAAAAAAGTTCATAACTGGACAAGTGCTGCATGAAATCGTCATGCTGATCAAGGTAATCTTCCAATTGAGCTGGATCAGAGGGGGCATCGGTCAAAATGGATGATATCATTTCTTGAGAATCCTCTTCCAACGCACTGACGAATCGTTGATATAAGAGCCTTTCCAAAACGGATGCCAATATCTGGTGAATACGCGTACAACGATTATAGAATCGTCCTTTGATGAATCCGTTGAGAGATCCGTCGGCAAGAACACCTGCGTCTGACAAAATGAACTCAATTCCAGATTCCTGTACGAATGTTCCAATGGCGCCGAAGAAGGCCAATTCAATATGGAAGTTGCCAAGTAGAATGAGTATTCTGTCAAACTTCGGGGCTTCCAGGTGTTGTATGCAGTAAGCCTTTGACGCCACTGCAAGATCATATGTTACAATTGCAAAATCTTCTTTCAGTTCGTCAGCGATGTTCAACGTTCGGATCATTGTTTCTCTGACAACACTGTTTTGGGTGGGCGACGCAATCATTGGCTCCATATAGGAGATTACCTGCTGCGGTAAATCGTCGTGTACGAAATCTGCGTAGAAGCCGTTGAAAAGAGGAATACATTTCAGCTGAGATAGAATGAGCCACCAGAAGTCAATTGTTGGGGGAATCCTCTCAACAATGCTGTCAGGTTCAAGGGTGGATAGATCGAATTTTGCAGTTTTGATTGATCTCCTGTACGGTGGAATCTCCTTTTCTGTTGCTTGAAAACTTTTTCGTCTTTTTTCTTGACCTTCGACTGGATTTGTCTGAGCCTGGGATTCGGAGGTTTTATTTTGATAACAAATCCCCACAGTACAATGGAAGGTACCTTTGCCATCGACGGTTTCGATGTTTGCATCGAAGTTATCCCACGCCACTCCTGTAGCGAGACCTCTTTCCAAATGAAGTTCTTGAGGTGTTTGACGATTTGTATTCGCACATGTGTACGCGAACTCCGTTTCAATCTCTTTTACTTGGTTATAATTTATTGAATGGCCGAGTCGGTTCAATATTTGCAGGATGACTTTCGAGCCGGACAATGTACTCAATGTCAAACCCAAACTTGTTTGTTTCCATGGCACTACCGAACCTCGAGAAGTATTGAAAATGGCATCAGATGCAGAAGCAGTTATTCTTCTTTCCATATTCTCTGTCTGATTGGAAGGCTTCAGGCCTTGAAACAAAGTTCTGAAAAATATATCAACTTGATTCGGTATTTCTGGAGAAACGCTTTTCAATGAGTGGGTAGAGGTATTCATTGGTGATGATGTCTTCGGCATATTCAGAATCGCAGATCGCAGTAGAAGAGCAGCTGATTGAATCTGTTCCGCAGCCTCATCTGACTCCAGATTTTCTTGTAATATCGCTTTGGCAACATTTAGAGGAATTGTTGAGCTGTATACAACATTTCCTTGACGTTGATTCAGTAGCTGAATCTCTATTTGATCACCGAACTCTGATTTGATCTTGCTTGATAATGAATATGTTCTGTAATTCTCAAGATCCGTCAAAGAGCCTCCTGAACAAACGTATTCATTTCGGTAAAGAGTCATGAGAGTTGTCAACAATACACTTCGAGCTTTGTCGATTACTTCTGCTTGTATGTATGACTTCAAAGAATCAAAAGTCTTGGCATGAATGAATCGAGATGTCTCAGCTGACACAACATTATCAATCGGTCTACAATCCTTGAGGTACTCCTTTTTGCACGTTTTGTGATACCTCGCCTCTTTCGCAATTAAATCTCCGCCACATTCTATCAATGGCATAAGTCGAGTATCTTGCTTTTGTAGTATGGCTTGTCGTGTAGATTCTACAGCTTCTTTAGTCAATATCATGCTCAGTTTTTCTTGAACTCTGTTTCTGACCTTGCGCGATTTCCCACAGAAGATGCATTCATGAGATACCAAGAGCCCTTTTGAATCAGTTTTTGGATATGCTTCGGAATCATTGCTTCTTGTTGTTACTCGTACACTCGGTTGCTTTTCATTTTCTTCCTGTTCTTCTGGTTTTCTTTTAACGGCAGTATATCTTCTATAGCATTTCGTGTGGTAACCGAAATGATAATTTGAAGCAGCATTTGAATGAGTATCATAAGTACAAAGAGTCTCAGTTACAGCGTTCATGATATCACTTTTCAATAGACTTCTCAATCTAGCTGCCTGAAGAATGGTGTTCCACATACTTTCTGAGAACAGTCTTACTTTGTCTTTGCTCGATTCTTTGCAGATGATACATTCTACAACAGAAGGCAACGACTCGGATTCTGTGTCATTCTCATTCTCAGGGATTATCGGCATGCTGCTGCTTGTAATGTGCGGCAATGCACAGGACTGTTCACTTCCTCCACCTTTATTCTCTCTGAGCTCTTCCATATCACCATTCTAAAAAAGATTATGTATATTTATGAAAAGCGAAATTTCTTTATTGGAAATACATCTATATCATCACATGATGCATGGACGTTTCTATCTAAGTAGATTTCCTCTCAATAATAATAGATTATTATCTACTATCTAGAATACACGCATAAGTTGCAAAAATGAAAGAGAACATAATCACACATGATTAGGACTGTATGATTGTACACTATGTACACGGATATGATAAATATCATTTGCATAATATGATGAAAGCAAAACTTAAAATTCACAGGGATATGCTAACGGATATTAAAGACCCATCCGCCCAATTTTTCATGTTACCTACTGTTTTAGATAGCTCATGATTTTAAGGAAACTGTGTGCATATTCATTCGTTCGTAGCGGAGCAAATTAACACACACTACGGAGCCGATGAAAGTCTTCCTCGAGACGTCCATTCGGGAAGTCAAAGGAGCCAGACAACATGTACAGCCTATTGATATCACCCGCGGACTCGCCCTCCTGCTGACGCGAAACAGCAAGCGGAATCGCCAATCATCGATCATGCACTTCTAAAGAAAGTAAGTGAACCGTTTCCATTTTGGTGCAGTAGATTTTACATACAGATCTGACAATGCCCAAATTTCCATATTTTACATATTAACAGCATAATTTACATTTTGTCAATTACGAATTAGCGATGAACTAATGAATATTTCATCTAAATAACAGAGTCAATTTTAGTTTACATTATTACTCGCATCTCACGAATAACATCGTGGCACAAATTTTTGGATCATCTCGGTCCCATTATATTCTAACCTTCATATATCGTCTTCGCTTCAAGATGAGTGATTCTAATTCCAATATAATTTCAAAATGAAATTTATGTCGAATTACTGCATGAACATGAATATGATAACACTTTTTTCAAAAATTAAGGACATACATAGGTGAAAGTGAAAAAAATACTCACTTGAGGATCCTGATCTCATTCTCATTTAAAAAATCTATGAATAATTTTTGTCATTTTATTCAGATAAAGAAATAACTGGGTATGCGTTTGACCCCAGTCAAGTGTCAAGGAAAACAAAAGCGAGTATTCAGAAGCAGTTCGCGCCATCCAACTGAAAACGAAGAGACAGAGCATCCACAAGGTGATTGTCCAGAGCGAACGGCATTATTGACAATCATCGCCATGTGATTATGATAACGAACTGTGAAGTATGCCTTCATCAAGAGAGTGTGTTTGCTGCCTTGAACAAAAATAGTGTTGATGAAAAACGCATAATGGATGTATCACTTATAACTCTGATTTTCACGCTACTTCTGAATCCGGGAGTGCTAACATGTCATCACCATGCGCGCGCTTCTTTTTTGGCAAAAGCACCCGTGCAGATCAGCGAACACCAGAGCTTTCCCGACATATACCCTACTGCAATTTTGTGCATTGGATATACAACAGGAGTTTGGGCCGTCATAACCGTCTAGTCATTCCATCATGTGTGGTTATAGCTGTCAGAAAGGCATATCCTGACCCAGAAATGAAATACAAAGGGTTTTCTTTTCGTGATTCTGACACTGCGATGTAAATATAATATTTACGTCCTTTGTACAATAATTAAATAAATTTATAACACTAACCAAAAAAATCGATTTAAAGTTTTGATGTAATAAAAAATAAGTGGGAAAAGGATATATTTGAGGTGCTGAGTACGAATATGATCGTGAATACTGTTAATCACATTTAGCTTATTTCTATAAATGCATGCTTTTTAACGTGCTGATAGCCTGTCCTTCTTTGGCTTATGGCCATATTTTATAATACATTAAACAATACATGGATTTGCAGTACATATGTTAGATTACTATCTTGAATTAATCTGTTGATTTATTCGTGAATTTTTCGCAAATTTTTTTGTGTTCGAGTTTATTGTGAAATTTTCTCTAGAGATCACTCAGATTCACTGTCTTCGGATGTCAGAGTATTTTTCGGGTATTGAAAAGAAACTCAGATCTGGGTGAATTTTCTTATTTGTGTTGCACCCAAAAACTGCACAGGACTGAGGCATGTTTCACACTTAGGATGATGACCAAGCAGCTTTGCCAACAAACGAGAAAAAGATAGATTTCACTTTGATGCAGAGCGAGCAGAGCAGTCGATGTTTGTTTACTCCATGCAGCGTTGTCGCTGCTGTATAGACTTTCACGGCAGCCGGCGGGTGATTCCACTAGTGACGTCATCACTCGAGAAAGAAACAGCGATTGCAAGCTGATCCACGGTACAATCGTTTGTCAGAGCGTGTAGACAGATTCACCACATTGGGAATTAACATGATTGCGTGAAAAAACGATAGGTAAATTTGGGCGGACTGGGTCTTTAATCATATCCCACAGCTAAATTTTTAATACATTTTGTTTCATTTAGCAATCTCATTCATTTCAGTTTCAGTACTTAATGTTTAAAATCATAAAAAATCAAATGTTACTCGTCAAAATACATTAGAATTCACCCGCCACCCAACACTGGGAGGTCGATCCTTTCCCTCCACTGCCGGAGATGTCTGGAACTCCCTGCCCCCATCCCTGCGATCTATTGAAGACCGAGCTACTTTCAAAAAGCAACTGAAAACTTTCCTCTTGTACCGCATTTAATCCCTTGCGCTTTCATCTTCCACTTATCCTTGTATCTATCCACTTCATCTTCCTGTTTCTATGTCAACTGACCCGCTATCATGTACAGTGGCCTTGAAGGAATTTTGTCATAATGTCACTATAATAAAATTCCTTGAATCAAGAATTAGTGTTCATGATTAAACTATGCTGACGTACAATCATTATCAGTTCGTAGCCGTTTAATACGTAATCTACGATACAATATGTATACTAGATACAATACCTTTCGCCTATAGGGCGCGGGGATGACTATGTTAAAAAGGCGATTACACACATTTAAACCTTTCTTGGGGGAGGGGTTGAAAAGCGATCCGTAACCGTAACATACATTTACAACAAAATGATCTGACATCATACTAGTGATATGTCATTATCCAACCGGTATAGAATCCATGTCTTAAATCAAACCTACATGTACTGTCGTAATTTTCGGCTCATGAAATTCCGATTGAAACTTCGTCAAACTGAAACCTGCAAATTTACTGTGATTTACAGTAAGGGTTGTCCAATACCATAGCGTATATATTGCTTGTACTGAATAAGACAAGCAAATTGTATAATACTGGTAAGTACATGAACAAAATATAGAAGATCATAGTGGCGCTTCTCATAATTTTATTTCATTTATTCAACACAAAACGTCGAGAAGTAATAAATATACACGTAAAACTGTTAAAATTCCGTAACTGTCTTGCGGCTGAAAGCTTCGATACTTCTTATACACAAGTCGTGTGGTCGAACCCACTTACAAGAAGTCATTAAAGTCAAAAGTTCAAGGATCGAGGCAGGATTCAATGTCGATTGTATCACTTTATTGGCGGTTCAGTCTTTTCTCTCAATTCAAAAGTATGGATGATGCGGCAGAAAAAGGAATCCCGAATCCTGAAAATAAAATCATAGGTCCATTGTAAATAACGATGAAAATTAGAATAATGTGTTATTCAAATACACAGATCATAATAGCATACTTGGTGCCGCTCGAATAGCGACGCGGTCATCAAAACAAAATATTTGTTTTCTTGGCGTCTGCCGGGGGCAACGCAATCGATAAATCGTCTGTCATTGCGGTTTCCGTACCCTTGGATACCAGGGAACAAGATCCAATTTGAATTTCGCGGGCGCCAGAATGTTGCATCTAGTACAAAATTTGGGGGCCTGGGGGGCGTCTGCCGGGGGGAACGCAATCGATAAATCGTCTGTCATTGCGGTTTCCGTACCCCTTGGATACCAGGGAACAAGATCCAATTTGAATTTCGCGGGCGCCAGAATGTTGCATCTAGTACAAAATTTTGGGGGACTGGGGCTATGGCGTCTGCCGGGGGGAACGCAATCGATAAATCGTCTGTCATTGCGGTTTCCGTACCCTTGGATACCAGGGAACAAGATCCAATTTGAATTTCGCGGGCGCCAGAATGTTGCATCTAGTACAAAATT
>CAJQUW010003122.1:0-111473 GCA_907163375.1 Prostheceraeus crozeri | reverse complement strand
TTTTTGACTGAGATTCGTGTCGGTCATCTTGTGTAGGCCCTGAAGGACAGTGCGGAGCAGAATTTAATAAAATTAGGATTGATACTGAGTACGGTGCTGTGAGCATGTTTGTAATTCTACTTAATTTTCTGCAGTGAGGAAGGTAAGTTTTGGTTAGCTGTGTTTTTAAAAATTGGAGATTCAATACCCTGTTGGACAGGGTTTTCTATGACTTTCTATTAAACTTGATGGGATGATCGGGTCTTCTTGTAGCTTAGGTTAGGCTGTATTTCGTTTTATGAAAGAAAGCGCGTGAGATTCGTTTTGTTTTAGTCTCTCGGATGGCTGCATTTGTTTAGGAGGTAAAAATTATGAGTCGAAATATTTCCGGCAGTCAATTATGGGACTACAAATTTAGAGAGTGTTTGATAATCTATTTTGCTAGCTGTTGTCGATGCATGTGAAAGTCAATATCTCAAGGTCTTCTAATATTGAAATTATTTCATGACATGACTTTGAATGACGAAATTCTTCCATACCTCATTACACGAAAGAAATTGAAACCCTCAAATCAACCCATTGTAATTTTGTTGTTACCGGACGTTTTTTCGTAACAGCATTGCCACTTTTCAAAGGAAGAAATTTTCAAAAAACAGCTTGCAAATGTGCCCTTCTCACAAATAGTTTTCTACTGACAATAGAATTGAAAATCAAAAGTCATTTTTCTATTTTCAAGTTATATTTGTAGTAATTTCTGCGATATTTTAAGTTTCCATAACTTTCTCGACGATCATTCACATATTTATCAACCTCTTGAGGTTGATAAAAATTTTCACATTTCTATCAGTGAATTTCCATAATTTCAAATTTCGACCACTGCTGATACTTCTTTGTGAAACGCAATTCCTCTGCAGACTGCTTAATAATACTGATTAGGCAGTCGAAATTAATAGCGTTTCACAAAACCAGATATTAAGCAGTGTGGGACTAATATAAATCACTGCTTAATATGTGGTTTTGTGAAGCGCTGCTAATTTCGACTGTTTAAATCACTGCTTTAAATTTATTTTATGAACCGCAAAACATTTTCCACACTGATATAGAGCACTAATTTATTTAATGAAACGGGCTCCAGGTAGTGCTGATTGCCTCAAATAAAAAAAAGATAAAATTATCAACAGCAAATAAAGCACTTGAAAATTGAGATTTTGTTATATTGGTCGTTTATCGCCTAGAAATCTGTTTAGTTCTTTTCAGAAATCACTAAATTTCTCAAAAAATTAGAAAGTGAAACAAAACTATGTAAGGCGATGAAAGACAAAGAGGCGAGCCTAGTCACTTTCTGATACAAAAACCTTTTCCTTGTTACATTGAGTGATTCTGTTATCTGATATAGCTGAGAAATACGATGCGTGATAATATAGATAGAAGAATATTGTAATGGATCAGCCGGTGTAACAGCCAGGAGACCAAACTTTTACCGGTTCAGCCGATGTCATAGTCATTGCCATAGATTTTTGCCATTACTATTTTCAGCTGGTAAATTTTGAAATACTTGTGTAGTGCGTAACTATGACGAAACATCCACTCTTGCTTCCGCATTTAAACACTAGAGTTATTTTTAGTCATTAAAGTCTGTGCGAAATCCCATTGGTGTAATGTATTTCAGGGAGAAGTAAATGCAGAAATTCAGAAAGAGATACATATCAGGAATTGTTCACAGGATGAAAATTAAGATATAGGCAAAAATCTGGCCCTCTACCCTCAATTTGCACGGTTTTAGAGTTATCACCCCCACTAGTCAAGTCAATCCGATAAACAATCGCAGACACAAATGGACCGAGATCAGTGGCACTTGAATAAAGAAATGTTGTTTACACGGTCAACAATCATGCGCGCATGCGCATGTGATCGTCATTATGACAAGCTTTGCATGCATGCATGTGTGTGTGTGTGATGAAGGACAATCACCGTATTAGACATGATTGAATTGAGACAAGCTGCACATGTATGAGGATAAGTTGTTTACGACAACTATGCGTGTGCACGCGTGTGATTGTCATTTATGTGTTGTGATCGTAGTGCATGTGTGTAATGTAATAAGCTATTATTCTCTCTGCAAATCAATCTGAAGCAGACCACTGATTCATGCATTTTGCTTTTCACACAAATAGGAACATGACCTTTCCAATGCCTCTTATGATCCTGCCACAATCTCCAAGACTTGTTATTAATACATTATGTACACCAACGAAGTCCCCGAATGCAGTTTCGGTTTCTCTGTCCGCCATTTTGAATTTTCGTCATTTTCTCGAAAAGGGCTAATCGTATGATTTTCTAACAATTATTTTTGAAAAGAGCGGGTCAAATTACTTAGGAAACCGTTGCCGAAATAGTTGGGAATTTTTTAATCAACTCCCAGAATGCAGTTTCGGTTTCTCTGTCCGCCATTTTGAATTTTCGTCATTATCTCAAAAAGGGCCAATCGTATGATTTTCTAACAATTATTTTTGAAAAGAGCGGATCAAATTATATAGGAAACCGTTGCCGAAATAGTTGGGAATTTTTTTAATCAACTCCCAGAATGCAGTTTCGGTTTCTCTGTCCGCCATCTTGAATTTTCGTCATTATCTCGAAAAGGGCTTTTGGTATGATTTCTAAACTTTGATTTTTGAAATCTACATACAAAGATACATCAGAATCCGTCGAGAAATATAGTGGGAAATTTTTAAAATGAAACCGCCTCTCCTGGCACACCGTGAGGTACACTTGCTTCCGCAGCATAGCTATCCTTCGGATAGGAATGAAGTTGTCGATCTTTTGTGCACTTTTGCACACCATGAGATCCTAGGTTCTAAGATGCATAAAATGCCATCCCTTGAAGATATTTCGAACAATGCTATGCTTGAAGACAGTTCCTCTGTTTACAGACAGAGACTAAGCTGCTGTTGATTTTGGCGTGGTAACTTTCTAGCCCTTCAGCATAACAAAGTTAGCTTGTAATTTGTTTCAGTAGCATGTCACTTGTTAACTTCTTCTTGTGCTGTCTAATTGTATTGTATAGAGTAGCATTGCTCACTCCATGCTCCTGCATGTTATTTCATTTCTGCTCACGGCACCGAATGAAGGAAGGCGAAATATATCTACCATTAAACGCATTTACCGTAGCGAGCTTTCTCAAAAAGTTACACCAGAGTATCAAAGTTTTGAAAGTAATTATCTCATTTTTATTTCTTTCTTGTAATTTGACTGCAGCCACTCGATAGGAGTCAGCTGGTGACAGAAAAATCAACAGAATGCTGACTTTTCGTTCTTGCACAGCATTCCTAATGTGAGCTGTAATTATCCCAGACAGCTGACTGATTAAATCGTGTAAACAATGGACACAATATTAGATAATTGATTGATGAATCTCACTGTCTTGAGATGGATTATAAGACTTACAGTCAGCGGCAGCAACAATAATGATGTTTTTCTTTTCAGGAATGATTGGAAGATGGTCATTATCGGACAGCAAAGCAACCATTCGTTTCTCTGTCACCACGTCGGCCTGATGCGTGTTTCCATCGATATCTGAGTATGCAAGTCCATTCCAGTACACGTATTTCTTGTCAAATATTCCAATATCTCGTTTCAGTGAAATCGTCCTCGGATTCTTCTTCATTCTGTCTGATATTATATTCTTCAACTCTTCTACTGTTGGATGAGCTGATAATGTAGCCGTAATTGTGAAATCCCTTCCACCATTGTAATCTTTACAACGGTTTCCAATTTGAAATGATGTGGCTGCGAAAGTAAACAAGCAAGTGTGCATTGAAAGTAATTAAAGATCAGATAGGACCTATCACAAAATTTTATGTTATTTCAATTTCCAAGCAGCATGTTATAAAATAGTTTTAAATCATTGGTGATAAAGAAACACATATGCAGCGTCGCCATGGATTTGCATAGACATATAATGTAGAACACATTATTAAAACCATTCGCATCGCACCATAAGAATGATCGGTCCTTCAGTGAGAAGGTAGTCTATAGGTTCCGATATTGTGGTGACCCTGCATCATGCACATGTGCGACTTGTGTATGATAATAATCCCTAGTGAGATAGCAAAAATGCCAATGTATGTTCACCTACCATATTTACTGTATGAACTTGATGGTTTTGGCAGTTTTGTAAATGGGTCTGCTATGTATGCTTCTGACCTCGAAAAAGTCTCCAAAAGAGATGAAAATCGAGAAAGACGAAGGTAAAAAGACAAAGAAAAAAAGAAGGTAAATCAGGCACAGAGAAGAAGTTAGTGATATTAACAAATGCGAACATGTCTCACAATCATGCAGTCCTACTCGTATAATTCGCAATCGAACATGCACATGTGATAAACGAGTAGTCGTCTAGATGTTGAGCAACAAGGCAGGAGAAAGTGGCTGCTTCTTGGTAGACGCTCCGGAACCAGATGATGTAAAGGATGAGATTCACTTTCACATTTAAATAATAATTTGAGTGATAAATTCTGCTGACTCGAAGCAAAGTCTATCATAGCTTTGCTTTTGCCATTTGAAATAGTGCTTGAAGCGACTGATATTGGCAATAAAGAAGCCCAGTCCGGGCTCAATGGGCCCAACCCCATTCATACAACATCGCAAAGTCTGTTACTTTAAAAACAGCATGCGCGCATGTTTTTTAGATAATCAAATACATTAAGGATTTCATACAAACTAAAGATGCTTGAAGATTTTGCAAAAGAGAAAAAACAGATGCATAAAACAGATCGCATATTCAGGTCAACTTAACTCTTAAAAAGGAGTCATCATTGAAGAATTGCTTATTCAGAGAATAGTCCGGCAGCCACAACGAGTTTCTGTAGGGAACGATATATTTTCTGTTGTTAACTGAAAAGCACTTGGTGTAGAGCCATACTTTTTGGCATGATATGTCTTCAGGTCATTCCTAACACGTGCATGTGATATTGTCATTCTTCTGACCGGCGATGCATTCGAGAATGTGGTTCAATGTGGATAAAAGGGGCTAGCATGTTCGTGTCAGCCAAAAGTAGGAAGCTTGCCAAATCTGAATGTGTGTAGCTTCTTGGATAAATGCTCATGAACATGATTAGGAATGACCTGAAGACATTCTATGTCAAAAATTATGGCTCTAGACTGTAAACCCTACACTGACAGTTGCCAAAACTTTCAATTTTGTGAAAAACTGCAATCTGCGTCCCATTGGATTATGTGTCTTTCTTTGATCGCGTCTGACAAGAAGAGGAGCTAACTAGAACTCGGCAGACGCGCGGATTCGTAGTAGGCATAGGGTGTGCACTGTAAGTCATCCTATGAAGTCTCATTTTCGAGCTCCTTCCCAGCATAAACTCGCTATCTGGCTGCTGGACTAGAAGGTTCATGACGTGTGATGTTCATGGCTTCTAAGATATTTACATGTGTAGTAAATGGAAAAAATTCAATACTTCAATTAGTCCAGGATATTTAGGAAGTAAGTATGAGTAACACGGACACCTGCTGTTTTTGTGAAGTCGTCTGCATGGCTGGCCATGCACGAAATATTTGATGATGCATTATGTTCATAGGGACATAATTTCGAGGCGCTCGGGAGATGATGATGGGCGCCAATAAACGTGATGCTGAAAGAGATGCACACGTGCCTCAGAATTTTCAGCAAACTAGTGCATCTTTAGAATTTTGGATAATTTTGACAAATTGCTACCATTGAATGAAAATCACATCCCTTGCAATCACATTTCACACGATGGATATGTCACATTTTGACCACCAAATATTTGTCAGGGCGCCGCCAATACCTTTACTCCATCAAATCTAGGAGAGAAGCCTAACTTGTCAGTTAATGTACTATCGTCCTTAAGAGCAGTTGTCCAAGAACTACAAACAGTATTAGCCCCATGTAAAGGACTGATCGGATACACATTTCCAAGCATTCGGACACCTCGTTTTATAATTGATGATTTCTAAATATCTTGGAAGCCATGCACATCACCCGTCGCGAACCTTCTCTGAATAAGCAACTGTTCAATGATGGTCCTTTTTCAGAGTTAAGTTGACCTGAATATGCGGTCTCTTTTTACGCATGTCCTTTGTAAGAGACTTATGTGATGAAAAATTCTAATCGGTGGATTAAATATTCATTAGGGCCAACCATCATCTTCAAAGTTAAACATTTTGTTAATTGGACTGTGTTTTGCACTAAACCTCCTCATGACAACATTGTTTTATTTGATTTTACAACCATGTGTACTGTCCTTTTATCACCCAATTATTGCTTTCAATTCGGTTATAGATATATCGATAACGATGCATATTATACTGATGTGTCAATGTTTTTGCATAGCTGTAGATTCCACATCATTTCTGTTCTGACTTACTATGTTGGCAGTCAATGATCTCTGGTAGATCGACAAACCATGTGGTTCCAGTCATTGCTGGATGTTTGTCTGGGATCACCAGTTGATGGTTAGACATCGCTGATTGTTGGTCTGGAATCACCGATTGATAGCTAGATGTCGCAGGCTGATGGTCTCCAAACCATCTTGCACCCACCATGCGTCTTCTTACGTAGCAGTACTGAGTCTGCATTCGCATTCGTCTCATGTTTTTCGGCAGAAGAGAAGAATCAGTCGACACTGCTGAATCTGATACCGAAAAATAGAAAAATGCATAATTACAATAGACTTCGCAGGCAAAATTTCATGCACAAGCAGAAATGAATGTTTAACTCAATATTGAAGTTATAGTTATTATTATCAAAGCACCTTTCTTCAGTGACAGATGTCATAAAAGTGACTTTTAGGACAGCCTGAATTCAAATCAGCTGAAACATCTGTTTTGCCAACACATTAACAAAAGGGAACAGTCGGGGAGGAGGGAACAGCAGAATAGGAAGATGGTTATCGGAGAGGAGCACAGTCTGACGAAACATCCTGCATCTCAGAAATGAGGCACGGTAGGTGCAAATTGGAATCGACAGGAGTGCATTAGCATTGAAGACGGAAGTCGATGCTTGATTTGCAGGCAATCGCTGAACACCAAGGAGGAGAGGCGATTTTGAGCGAAAATCAGACGCACTGAAGGGTTCAGAACACACTGCATACACTGTAAAAAAAGTTCTGTAATTTGACAGACTATGTAGTTTTACCGTACAACTTTTGGGTCACGTAAAATTACGTGCTATTCTATGTAAGACAACATTATGAAAAGATGTCTGTAATTTAACATAGCTGATCCTGTAAAATAACGAGCACTGCTAATGTTCACGTAAATTTTACGGTAAAATCACATTGTGCTCTGGAACTTGCTTTTGACATAATCGTGCGTGCCATCAAATATTTTTCATAGCTAATGTAGTGCTGTAGGTTATTCAACGTCATTTCCATTGGCTTGTATAAAATAGGATTTTATTATACTGAGGGCCTACCCTGTGATGGGTCTTTGAATTTTGTAATAACATTAAAAACATCTCAGTGTAAAATGATTTGGCGTCACGCTGGCGTTGCTGATTGGCGTGGGAATGGCGTTGATCGCGTTATGATGACGCACTTGTGCCAAATATACGCGATTAAAACTTTTAACTGTTTGATAGCATTTCGACATCCGTTTTATGTGTGAAGACGAGGCTATGATGAAGTTAGAGCTGCTCTTCTTGTGGTAGAAGCCATAATGTCCCGCAAAGCAATGGCAGCGTTTCTAAGGCGTCCGTCGCGGCGACTCCGCCGCACTTCTACGTCACCTATGTTCGCATGAACTGCTGCGCATGAAGACCAAGAGAGCAAAAGTTCATTTTTTCAACATACATGCATAAACGCAACGCATGGAGGCAAAAGCAAAAAATTTAGCACTCATCCTCTATGGATGAAAATCAGATTGATACAGAATAAAAATCAACAAATTTCCAACACAAGCGTATTTCTGATTATGTAATTTGAATAATTGTAATACCGATCAAGGTAATTTTTCATTTTTTTTGCATATTTCTAGAATACTTCATATTAAGTGTATCTGTAATACAGCATTAATTAATATTCATATGTTTCATGGTAAAATAGGTATGTATTATAATTTTTATATGTGTTACTTATCTTTGCATTGTATAAGTATACATATTGATTAAATTATCATTGATTAAATGAATACTCTTCTTATCTTTTCAAAGCAATTGAAATTGTCAGTCAATAGGAGCTTCCTCAACTGAAATTGTGAATAAATTCATTTGGAAGGGATAAAAAATACGATACATTAATAGATAGAAAATTTGGAAATTAATTGCGATCACGTGATGTATACACCTGCAAAAGAAATATTTAGTTCAATCTACTCCGTCTCTTAATTATTCGTTTTTGATAGGGCGGCACAATGCACGAAGCACAGACATATTCCTTCTTCTCTTCTCTTCTCTCACTCTCTCTCTCTCTCTCTCTCTCTCTCTTAATTCATTTATTCATTTTCTTGCATCTTCTTTATCCATTCAGAAACTGATCTTAAATGTTGTCCTAGCTGGAACATAAGGAAGTCACAATGCTGTTCAGATGCCTGTTGGTCCTACAATTACGTAAGACTCGTCTGCGCACAGCAATTCACATATGAAATAGTTTCCCCGTCGCTCGCCGCTGAACCGACCTTCTTGTCATCAGTCACATGACAAGGAGGATGCGAGCCGGTACTGTTTATGAAGCAGGCGTCATTTATTTGCTAGTCGACTCCCACTGCATCGTGATATATGGTTGTACGCATATCAGTCAGCAAACTCACCGGCATCAATATATTGTGATATCTGCAGTCTCAAATTGCGAATTTATAAAACCTTTAACGCCGCTTCAAGTCAGTAATTTGTGTTTTGGACATTCAGAGGAATTCTGTCGTAATTCGATTATGCCTACATTTTGGAAATAATTTTCGGTATATCTTCATCTATTGGACACGTCTTGATTCGCATTTAATTGCAGACTCAGTGAAGTACGTACTACACTGTCTTTATATTTTTGCTGAAAACCATCAAATTCATGTGATATTGATTATTGCTCTAAAGTCAAAGGGAATGCAAATTTGATCAAAGATTTGGACCCGCTACAGGTGAGATGTTCATTTTGATAATTACAACAGTCATTGCATGAGCTCATTATTGCTGTATAAAGTTTCATTAGGGTGAAGATGCCTTGTTTTGACATGTAGGTATGTTGTGGCTAGAACCAAGTAAACTGATGTTCCGTTCAAGGTTAAAATATTTTTCTTTTTCTAATATATTTCGAGATCATCGTCAGACAAGTGAATCGCAGTTAAGGTAAGCGATAATTTCAACCATGCAAACTGATATGTGACATAGAAGAGAGCTTGAACCAAACACTTTGGCATGGTTATTCACTGACTTCCTTTTCATTTAAATTTGTTAAGTTTGATAACTGTCCTGTCAGACTGGAGTTTATGGTCTAACTACCGATAAATTGTAATCCTATACAATCTGTTTCAATTTTTGTAATGTTATTCATCTCATTACTTGAGCCATCCCTACCATCCATATGCTACTATAGCTTACATGTTCATGAATTTATTGTCTACCTAAAATATGATTCACTTGTTTGAGGATTATCTATGAGTAGGCTACATAGATAAAAATATCTTGCAAAAAGGAAAATATTCTTATTTTGAACAGAACATTAGTTTACTTGGTTCTTGCCATACCCACAAAGTTAAATTCCAAACAGGTAACAAATTGCCTGTTGTAATAAATTCCAAAAATAATACAGAATTCATGCAGAAATGCAAATGATACATGAGGTGTTTTTGAATTTTGATTTATTAGGATTTTAAAAATATACTGGATGCTGAATTAATTACAATCTATGGCAATTTATTAGAATCATATGGAAATGCCAATGATACATTGTTGAGGTGCTATGTATTTTAATTCATTTGGGATTTGAAATATACCGGACACTGAAGTAATCTTGAATGAAATTTCTGTTCGATTCTGCTTCGTGTCAATTGCGGCCGGCACATGTATAGCCTAGATGAGGGAAAGTCATTATTATATTTAATTAAAAGCAATAACTAACTATGCAATAAATTATCTTCAAATTATGCACTTACTTCTTTTTTTATGCATTCAAGTGCAAAACTGAGCTTGTATTTGTATAACTATTTAGCCTACCAAACATAATTCGAACGTTTGAAATATTCAAGATAAATGTACATCACATAAATTATTCAAAGTAAGCTTATATAACGTTGCCATAGATACTCCTGTCCAACTATCAAAATTGTATCTTAAATGTAAGAGCTAAGGTCTTAAGCAGATTAAAATGAAAAGTTTAGCATGTTTATTTGACGTCACGTGACTAAACGGCTCAATATTTAGGTCTCGAAACTGAACTGCTAATCATAGGCCTACCGGTTTGTGCCATAGATAATCATCTACCCGCGTCAGTTGTAGCTTTACGCAGAGTTTTACGACAGCCTACTTCTTAAATTGTCGTCACGACAAATAGTTAAATTTGACTCAAGTTATGAAACAGAGTAACATGCTGGTTTTTTTTACCGTTTTCATCACCTTAAAGAATCAGCGGACTTTCCATGTTATTGTTGGTTTGAAATGAATGTCTTTTTTGCTAAAAATAGTGATTGTTTGCGGCTAAATTTTGCTAAATGTTAAGTAATGCGTCGATAGATAGCATGAAATCCTTACATTCTGCAATGAATACTATAAAATATTTTTTATTTTTCAGGGTAATCTTCTTTCTCAACCCGTTGGTGAAAATCCCATTCAAGAAAGGACGATGCGTGAATTCAAAATTAAACTCACTCATGAGTTCATGAAGAGAAATGTGTGAGAAAATATTTTATGTCAATAAAGACATTGGATGACGTGATTTTTTTCATTGAAATTGGACGTGGTTGTATTGTAACCTAATTTACTATTGATTTTTGTACACAATAAAATCACAAAAATCTTGTAAGACCTGTAACAAAATGCAAGTAGATAATTTTTAAAATGAGTAGATCTACTGACAAAATTACGTAAAATTACAGAAATGTCGTCAAAACACACAATTTCGCATGTTGAAGAAATGGATATAGGTCGTAGTAAAACGAGATGAACAAGTAATTTTACGGACAAGTGCAGTTATTGCACTTATTTTTATATGTAAAATAAGATACTAGTCTCTGTAAAAACACCGATAGTACGTTAATCTACAGTACCTGCCGTCAACTAACGGTCTCTAGCATGGTACTATCACGCGTTTTAGTCTGTTAATTTACAGAGCATCCGTCAACAAATTGACTATAGCACGTGTTATTACGTGCTATACTACGTAAAACTTGAAAACGGATCTGGGTCCGTCCAGTAAAATACATGTGTCGGGTCCGTAATTTTGTTTCCCGGACCCGGGCCTGTTTTTCTACAGAACTTTTTTTACAGTGTACGACGATGCAGCAGGTAGTCTGCGGCACCACTAATAGTGGAGATGCAGTAATCAAGACCGTACAATGCAGGGGAGGAGATAACACTTTTCACGTGGTGTCTATGACCTGAGCGATGGATTGAGTGGATTTGCCTAAGTGCGGAAAAGCAGGTGGACACAATGGGCTACGTGATACATCTGATTTGAATGACAATTGAGTCAAAACTCACAGTGAGCAGTATAGAGACTGGGAGGAAAAAACTTGAGTCAACACAAGAGGGATTATGTGGGACACATTGAGATCATTGTTTGGAGTTTAACCATAAATGCTACTTCTTTCGAGAATTCAGAAGCCTTTTAGCCAAAAAACAACGACATCTTGTCAGAAATGCGTGAACCTTAGAGCTCTGGTTCAAAGACAACAGGCATGAGTCGCAATTTTGAATATTATCTTCGTTGACAGCCAGATTAGAGATGTGTAACAGCTATGAATTGAAACCGGAACTCGACACGGAAATTTTGCTGATACAAATAAACCGAGCACAACCCCAAAAATTAAATTAAAAAATCAAACTATTGCGGCACCGTGGATAATGCATTCCCCAGAATTTGGGTTTGAGCCTTTGTGAAGTACACAGATAGTCTGTCGTCATTGATTCGATTAATCAGAATCGAATGCAATCACGCCGACGTAAATTGCAGATTGATCACGAATACGGATGTAGCAATAATAATGAAAAAACATGTTTCTCAGCTATTTCGATTCGGTCCATCACTGCCTGCATATGTCGCATCATTAGAAGAATGCAGCATATTGATAACATCATTGCTCACTTCTTAGAAGATTTGTGTCATGTAATTGACTACAATTACAAATTACTTGCTTAAAAATGCAATTGATTAGATTTGCAAATAAATTACTCCGTTTTTCTTCAATTACTTTGTCATTACTTAAGATAATTGTCAGCATCACACTATATGTTTCTCTACCACTTATTTTTCAAGGTGTATTTTCTTAGGTTAATTACAATTGCACACCGGAAAAAGCAGACACCGCTTGATATTAAATTACAACCTTTTTTTCCCCCAACTGTCTTCGCTTTTCATCTCTACTAGGATTCAAACTGACGAGGCAGGATTGAGTTATTGAGATTTGTGGCTTCTAGAAGACTTTATTAGGATGGAAATTACATCTATGCTAGGTTTTGAACTGACTTGAAGATTTCAAGTATGGTTTTTAGTAGAATATATTTGCTTCGCACGGAGTTGGGGTTAAGCTTGCAAAAGTATAATTAGTATAATTACCGTGTAAAGATGTATATTTCTTTGGAATAATGCCGGCAGTATATGGCAGCTCTGCAAACTGTAGTGATAAAATGAATTGGCTTGAGCATTGCTTTCAACTACATTTGGCAAAATTTGAAAACTATTGCATCGCTGCAATGTGACAGCTGGGACAATGCGTAGCAGCCGGAGCATGCATGTTTCGCCCTCTTCTGACCGTTATGGCGATTTGCTCGAGATGTGAAACGCATGGTCGTGCATACTCTTAGTCAACCAAAATGTAATTTGATTTATGCCACAACTTGGAGTTGTCCAGGCAGAAGTTAGGGCTTGACCTTGTCTTTGTTTGGTGCAATTTATGATCTCAGTGGAGAATTAGAAAAATATATGGAAATTGCGAATGATGTCATTGTAGCGCATTAACATACCGTGTTTTAACCCTATCAGGACCGGGCGATTTTTAGCGTCGTAGGACAGGGGGGCATAAAATGCTATTGAAATTTGCATTTTCATTTTCTTCATTTTTCATGAATCTATGTATATTTTTTGACTCTTCAAAAATTGTTCATTGCAACTAAGGTGTCTATGCAAACTTTTGCTCACGTATACCTATATGGTGTTATAAGCATAATATTCTGCGTTGATTTTAGTACTCTAAATAGCAATTTGAAATTTGAACGTAAATATTGTCTTTTCATGCACTATTGCATTCATTGAGTAGGGATATGTAGGTAGAGTGTCGACTCAAAAAAGTATCTGTATACAGTGAACAATTCTTATATCAAAAGATTCAGTTTTTTGCGGAGATTACGTTCCCGTCGTCCAAAAAAATATATCTGAGCACTTTTGAAAAAAGTCAAAATCTACCAATTTAGATACTACCAAGATGACTCTCCTATATAAGTAGTATGAAACAAGTTGGATATGAAAAGGAATGAATATTTGCTAATAAGCATCCTAACTAGGCGGAAATCACGCTGATTATCAAGGAAATTTCATGAATTGTATTATAATGGAAGTCTTCATGAAAAAGTCGCGATATTATTCGTGGTCTCTTGGCTGAAATTTCAAGTTTTTAATTCAATTTTTAGCGGCATGATTTCATGATTCGATCACTAAATTCATGCTTCATTTCTGGAATCTGAATAGTGATGTGGAACCATTTACATCCTTCAAAGTTAAATGAAGCCATTGTCTTTGATTATGTGATTTTGCTCTACCAGTGGCAGGTAATTGTCCGTGATATGATCACGCTTGAGAAAATACTCTTGAGGATGAGCATGAAAGTAATAGGAACCCATCGAATTGCTAAACACTAAACCTTCAAGGCTGTCATGAGAATCTGTGAAATATCGTCATTCCTTCTGCATTACAATCATGATCACTCAATTCCGTTGCAATTTCCTCAAAACTGCAAAATTTACATATCTCACATTTGTTGACAATTCCACCTGTATCTCCCTTGAGTTCATTTAATAAAATCGAAAGTGTATACACATTGGGGATTTAATAAATACGGAGTTACCACTCTACCTAATATTCCTACTCTATGATTGCATTTTTCCATCTTTACAAATGTCTCGTTGCAATAACTTGTTCGCTATAAAGACACGGTTATCATACATTCAATCTTTCGAATGGTGATGCGTATTTTGCATTATTCTGTGGGCTTCATATCTAAAAATTCACATCAAAACTTCAGAATATCACATTTTCATTTACAGGTACATGTATGCATTACATGTACAGTTGTGCATGTTCAATGCACATGCACTCATTTTTGGGAGATGAGATGAATGTATATGCTACGCATGTGTTATGTATGTCTCTTACGCGGGTTCTTCAATTGAGGACTTATGTCACTCGTCGATAGTTCATTTGGTAGAGCGTTGGCCTAGAATGCCAGAGGTCGATGGTTCAAATCCACCAAGACGCGCAGCTATTTTCCGTCTGTTAAATTAATAATTTTGAATTGCGCATACATGAACATCATTGAGATATGATACAAAAACTTTATATCAATAATAATTAATCCTACTCAAAATGAAAACCATCCATTTTCAAAAACGCACTGTTAAAAATGACCTTACAGTAAGTCAATTTTGCCCAAATCTTTACTGAAAGTTCAACATACAGACCGTTTCATAGATAATTTCACAAAAAAGTTAACCTATTTTCAACTGTAACTTTCGTTTTGAAGTCCTGGTTCAATTTAAATAAACGATATGCCATATAAAAACTTTATGTTCCACAGATTATTTTGTCATACATTTTACTTTCTTCAGTGGTCAAGAAAATAGAGCGTTAGACAGCATTTTTTTAGTGAAAACTGACAGAGCTATCACTCGGCTTCATCATGATGTAGAGATTTTAAGATTGGTTGAATGTACAAAAATATGCGGTACAAATAGGTTTTACAAAAAAAATGCTGCTAAAAAAGTTTGACATGATCTTTTCATTGAAGATGCTCAATGTCAATAAGCTTTACACTATGTGAAAGGATGTGTTCAGTACTTTGATTTGGCTGAGCGATTAGGTTGTGTATGTTCAGTTGTGGTCAGCAGACACAAAAGTATGAATTTTTGGTCAATTCATTCACAGATGCCTACTGACAAAATTACGCAAAACAGCAAATTAAGATTATCACTATTCAATCAGGCTTGTGTTAAGCCTTCAGATGATATAATTATTTTTCGAATTTCGACAGAATTTGGTACAGTCTTACTCAATTAACACGTTTCGCTGATTTTTCGCTAACTTTCGCGTTAAAAATGTTTTTAACAGTCAATTGCATACAACAATAATTTTTGCTGCATTAACGCTGGCGCTTTCGAGTTTGGGTTTTAAAGAATGCTGGTGACATCAGTTCCAAGAATATGTAAGTTTTATCACGATCTGCCCATCCATTCACTGGCAAACTTCAAATTCGTTTTGTTCCCACACTCACGACATCGGGTGAGTCATCATTTCCCTCGGTGGAGGTCAGGATTTCGAATCCTTGATCTGCGCGCACACAAAGGCTTGGCGTCAGACTGAGACTCGTCACCTGTTCACAAAAACAATAGCAATCTCTTCACGTCGTATAGTCCGGCAGCCAGAACGAGTTTCTGCAGGGAACGAGGCCGAAAGTGAGACTTTCACAAAATGGTGTACACCCTATGCCCACTACGAATTCACGCGTCTGCCGAGTTCTAGTGAGTTCCTATTCTTGTCAGACAGGATCAAAGAAAAACACATGTAAATCCAATGGGACGCAGATTGCAGTTTTTGGCAAAAATGAAATGTTCTATGTTTTCGTTTATAAACTGGAAAGTATTAAGTCTACAGTCATAATTTTTGACAAGGAATGTCTTCAGGTCATTCCCTATCATGTGCATGTGCTATTATCATGCATCTGATCGGGAATGTATGTGAGAATGTGGTTGAATGTGGAAAAAGCTGTTAAAAATGTCTATGGTTGCCGGCATTTAGAGGCTCGCCAAATCTGTATATGTAAAGCTTTATAGACAGGGGTGCATGAACATGATAGGAAATGACCTGAAGACATTCCTTGTCAAAAATTATGACTGTAGACTTAATACTTTCCAGTTTATAAACGAAAACATAGAACATTTCATTTTTGCCAAAAACTGCAATCTGCGTCCCATTGGATTTACATGTGTTTTTCTTTGATCCTGTCTGACAAGAATAGGAACTCACTAGAACTCGGCAGACGCGTGAATTCGTAGTAGGCATAGGGTGTGCATCATCCTGTGAAAGTCTCACTTTTGGCCTCGTTCCCTTCAGAAACTCGTTCTGGCTGCCGGACTAGTAGTTGCTGCGCCCGATAAGTGAATCGACAAGACCTTTAGCAATTCCTTCAATGATGACAGGAAACGGAGCAGTTATGACATGACAACAATGACATGATCAGCTATGATATGATCATGAACAATATTTCTAATCATTAATTACTTCATTTAATTAGGCACACCACACTTTCCTAAACCAAGCAAGTGTCTCGGCTGACTAAGTGAATAAGTTTAGTAATCAATTACATGAGCCTAAGCAGCTTACGGCTAAATTTGATGAGAATAAGCAAGAGATAAAAGAGCTTTTCGGGTTGTGCAACGATTTAGGCAACGGACTGTACATACAAGCTAAAAGTCACAAAAAATTGAACATTTATCTGACTTATTTTTGGAGATATAAAGAAAGTTGATAAGGATGTCATTTTGTCCCCTCCCCTCTCCTGAAAGCAGGGGTCATCAAAAATTAATTGAACCTCAATTAATTTATGTCAATTAATTGATTGCGCTGAATTTCATTTATCAGTTAATTTATTGTATTCAACTCAATATCAATTAATTGATTGTTTTCAATTCCAATTATCAATTGATCGATTGATTCATAATCAATTAATTGGTTCAATTATTTTATCAAGTTTCACTCCATTGTAATATATAGCATTACAATTCACCTAAGATTTTCGCTTCTTCCTGCGCATCCACTATACAAAATTCATTCTGCTGACTCAATCTGACACCTCTCAACTCTCTGATCTACTGTATATTCTTCAACATGATTGCCCTTACTTGTCAAGCTTCGAGAGTCGTTATCCATGGTATTTGAAATTATGTTGATAAAGTAGCCTAGTATTAAGCTGAGAGTTCACAAAACGATGATAATTATTGAAATCTGAATCAGTAAAATCAGTGAACATTAAAACTATGGGGATGCACAATGATCATACAATATTAATACCGGCATTTTAACTGATTGAATCGAGTTCCAATATGAATACAATTATTCTAGGCTAACTCTATTTTATAAAAATATAGGCCTACATGTTTTTCCATTGACTAGTTAATAATTATCGATCAGTTAAATTCAGATAAAATTCAATTATCAATTAATTGATTGTCTGTAATTCCAATTACCAATTAATTGACTGCTCAGGAGTCCAATGCCAATTAATTGATTGGTCAAACTTTCAATTAAAATTAATTGATTGGTAAAAATATCAATTACAATTAATTGATTGGACTGAGCAATTAATTGCAATCAATTTTTGATTACCCCTGCCTGATAGGGTAAAGGTAGCATTTGGTTGTGCGTCTGCAATGTTCAATATATGTAATGGATTTGGGCGGAAGGCGTATATGATTGAGAAAAAGACACACAAATTTCTCCCGAAATATACGTACGCACGTATATTGCCGGATCAAAAATTAAAGTAGATAGAAAATGCAGGGTAAAAGTCGGAAAATGCTTCGCGTGCTTGGGCACTGCCTTTCTAAATGATTCTTACAGTAGGTGCAACAACACCCTCGTGATGCATGTTCATTTCTGGCTTACGAGGATCGATCAAACGAGATTCCAGCAAGCTCCTCTCATTCACACACTTTAAACTTCAAGAATTGTCTATTGAATCTGTCTATGTTATCACACGGATTACAGAATTTTATATGATCATTCAAGGCGCAATGACAATCGCGTTTAATAATGCTATTTTAATGTTCGCTATAGCGTTTTTCATATATATTTAGAATGACAGAATTTACATCCAAATTCATAAACAACACATGATTTATCACAATTATACTTCTCAGGAACTTTGGCACAGATTTCATAGTGTCTATGTTTTTTTACACGGACCATTTCTTTCAAAAAGCCTGACTCACCTTTTTATTTCTAGTAGTTACAAAGCTGATGTCCAATTACGAACGCTATCATTAATTTTTCTTACTTAACTATCACTGATAGAGAGCAACTTCATTGTGCATTTTCTACTTGTAAATTTTCTATTATTTTACGATCAATTAATTAGTGTTTAATTTTTAGCTTAGGCTTACATCGTTACTAGCACTATATTCGTTCGACTTTAAAATTATTCTGCATTTTTCAATGTCTGCCTTCATCAGATAGGGATGTTGCATTATACACACGCAGCGTTTGTATATAAGACAAACAGAAACGGCCCCAGCTCAGAGGTATGAAGCCGCAGAGATGGAATCGTCTGTCGCTGTTACTTTAGAGGTGACGCGATTCTATCTCAGCCATTGTATTGGATATTAGAGAGACGTGGAGAGATGTGTCTCCCTTTGGCTTACGTGATTGGACAATCACACGCCCTGCGCAAGGAAAGTTGTATTAGGGAACACATGCTCTACCGTTTTCACATTGAAGACGGAACATCTGCCAAGTGGAAATTACCTATCTTTGACTCAAGATCTCTCCGTGATGAATTCATCAAATGGAAATATCATTCACATCGTTCGAGTCCTCACGATCTAAATTTACTGACTGTGTACGTTCAATGCGGTGTCAATGATCTAGTTCGTCATAATTCAGGCTTGAGTTTGCAGTTCGTTAAATGGAAAATGGATCTTCTTGTCCCTCGAGACTAGTTCTGAGCGTAACCATCAATATTAAAAAAATGTCATCTCTAGACCAAAGCACTCAGACAAAGCAATTTATCACTGTGCATGAAGCACACCAACATGGAAATCCGACACTCTGTATTAATAATGGACTAGAAAAGACATGGTCATCGGAAACAATAGAACGTCGTGGACATATGTTGGCACGACATCGCTAGCTAAACGATGGCGGCTTCCAGTGGATGAAAATGGGAAGGTATCGGTAGCTTGTCAGTGTACTTTGTTAATATTCACAACTATTATCATCTCTCTTTGTGAATAAAATAATTTTGATAATGGAAGTTGCTATGGAGCAACTGAAATATTCATGCAATGCTTATACAAATTATTGAATGTCAGAAAAATTGGAGATGTGATCTAGGAGTGAACTATGTATATGTTACAAGCACAGAATTAAATATTTTGTTTATCTGCTTCGGTTTGCTAGAAGTGTGATTGATACGAAATCGCCGGCACATCGAGGAACCTATTAAGTGGGCAAAAAGGAATTCCTTATACCTTACAGAGATAGGAAGAAGTCGTGCGTCACTTGTGGATTAATGTGAGTTTCAGCATTGAAGTTCTTCGATTGCCACAGCACAAGTTTTCTCAATAATGTTGGCCTTCCGATCATTATCAAAAAAAGTAGCAGACGTACGAAAATTTGTTCACTTGATGATTTCACCATCGGCTTCTCACCATTCCTTACATAGTGCATACACTGAATCGAATGTCAGCTAGACGACGTGTGTCTTGTTGTATGCGAAGTGACATCACAGCATGCAGGTATCTAATTTAAATTAAATAATTTAATTAATTTCTATTAAAATTAATATTAATATGTAAGCGGTACACGAACTATCCATTCGAGAAGGAGCAAGTTGTCTAATTCTGTGATGTGCCATTTCGATATTAAGGCTACATATAACCCTTCCTTTCTAGGAAACCGAAGCGCGCGGAGATGAATCTAATTCTGTGGTTACAAGAGATTTCTTGGAACAATAGAACTGAACATAAAGAGAATAGAAATCATGATAAGTAGTGGATGTAGAACAAGAATTAATAGACATGAAAAATATAGAAATATGTACATGTCGGTAAATAAAAATTGCAATAAAGACATTGTTAAAGTTCCTATATCACAAAAGGGAGAGGAGACTCACCTGAGCATCCTTTAGTTAAACTAGATTCTGTTCTGATTAAAAGGGATCCATTGACTCTCGTTTTGCGTTGTTTCTTTCAATCACAAGTATGTTTCACTTTATCGATGATTTTGGATTATTGTTATGGATGTGTTGTACATGTTGGTAAAATGTAGATGAAGAGTTTCTAGTATGTTCATTTATGCGAGATCTTATTGTTCTTGAAGCTTCGACGATATAAAATCTGTAAGCTGAATTCTCACACATCTATGAACTGTCGCCATGTCACCACGTTCAAGTTGGTGACTTTCCTTATCTTTTCGGGCGGAAGGGCAAGGTTTGACTAGCTTGAGGCCGAGATCCCCATTTGTTTTCCTGCTAAGCACTTTTTCACTTACTTCTTGCAAGGTTCTAATCTTCAGAAGGATGACAGTCCTACAATCAGATCTAATAGGTAGTAAAAATGTCTCTCATTCTACACTGTAAATCGCTGGATACGAAAATTACATACAAACACATACCAAGTCTACATACAATTTGAAACCAACATTTGATACGAGATTCTGGTATATATAAAGAAATCTGGTATGTTTTTCATACGAATGGCCATTTACTTTCGTATGTGATTGGTATGTAAACGATACGAACTATGCTAACTGTGATTGGCTGTTTTACGTTGAAATACGAATTTTTGGTATGTTTTATATACGATACCCGATGCAAATTGGTATGTGTTTCGTATGTCTTTCGTATAAATAGCTTTATGTCATATGGCAAAAAATGTGTTATACTACATACTACTTACAAATAACTTTTTTCCAGCAATACCAGCCGTGAATATTTTTTTGTGAAAGTGTGGTATTTAACTAGATTAGATTTCTTGTGGAATTAAAGCCGCATGTCATCTTTGCAAATTGTCTTATAGCATTCACAAGACTCATAGTTAGCTCATTTCCTTGAACTAAATTGATAAACATCATTTCAATAAAGCGATAACTTTTCAGCAACCATGTTGACTTATATATCTCAAACATAACTATTTTTGCGTTCATGAATTATAATGTGTCTTTATTTTGGATTGATAATATGCCTAGTTCCAAAATTACATAATGCATAATTGTTGATGGTCAAATACTTATTGATTATTTATGAAATGCCTCGGACTTACATGTATTAAAATCGAATTCAGTATTGTTAGTTTGACTATAAAATGTCATTATCTCACTACTTACAAAGCAGTAGTAGCATTAGTGTGATCTTTATTGACAAAAAACCTTAAATCAACATACTTTGGACATGATTGATGCCTTCTTTTAACATTGTGCTGGTATGGCTTTAGTATGTAAAGCATACCACACTTGAAATAACATGCGAAAAGCATACAAATATATACCAAGATCATACAGAAATATACCAAAAAAATATTTTGGTATGCATCCTTCGTATGTGATTGGTATTGAGCGATTTACAGTGTAGAGGACATGCAGTAATATTCATTAGTGAAGCTCATATTGTCGTTGTTGCGACAATGTCTCATGTGTTCGATACCTACTACAGTCCGTTTCATAAAAAGTGGATCATCCTAAAATTTGACTAAATAAAACATAAGGATGATACAGAAAGCATTTTTCATGTTATTTCATGTCCCTGATATATTTAAATGTCCTTATATAATCTGATAAGCTATGATACAGTAACGGTTCTTAAGAAGCTAATGTTTTGTGGCCCTACCCTTATTGTCAATGACTTTACCAATTCGTCTAGGCATTGATTCGATGATATCGTTGATTTTTGACTGATCTAACTTTCTCCACTCTCTTTTTAACAGTGACGTAAGTTGTGATATGCCATCTGTAGGTAGCAGTGAACGACGAACGTTACGTTTTAGAATACTCCATACATTTTCTATGGGATTCAGATCAGGAGAACGAGCTGGCCAAGATAATGTCCTAAGCCCTAATTGAGACTTGCATAAGTTGACTCTACTACTCCTGTGACACGTAGCATTATCATCCATAAATAACCAAGTCGATGGATCACCAAGTTGATCTGTCATTTGGCCAATGTTTATTCGTAAAACATTCACATAGCGTTCAGAATTCATGGTTCCTTGCTGTATGTGAAGTCTTCTACGAATAGTGGACTTAGAAATAGACGAGTATAGTGCAGCCATCTCAGTTAACGAGAGACTTGGATCAACTTTAACAAATCTCAAAATTAGGCGGTCTATACGTTTGGATGTTTTGCGTGGACGGCCAGAGCCCTCTTTACGACAGAGTCGAAAATCATGATTATGCCATCGATGCACATTTGTGTAAGGGACATTTAGTCGCTTGCTTGTAGCTCGCAAAGAAAACCCTGACACTTTGCCTTTTGTGAATGCGATCTCGTTATTGTTCGTTTGTGCTTTGTATTGTTTTCAACCGGTAAGAGATAGATTTCTAGCTGAAAGCAATCAGGAGTGCTGCCAACACCACCGCAACGAAGTCAGGAAGCTATGGAACATGAACTCCAGTTAATCACATGTAGCAGTTACATTATTGTTGATGAATATGGTGCTATACTGGCTCTGATTGACCGATTTTCTTTATTTTTTTTTGCTTGATAGCTTTTGGCTTGTAGAACAACATATTACATAACAAAGGAAACAAATGTAATTTTATAAGAGTGAGGTATGATTTTGTGTAACATTGCTAAATGAAGATCAAATTATCTACTACTTTTTTATCTATAACAGGAAAACAACTCAATATTCATGCTTGAAATTTCCAACAATGATATTAGTAAGCACAACTGACATATCTTCCAAATTTAAGAGAAATTCGTTCAAGTTTGGTGGAGTTAGACAAAGTTGAAGTTAAGGCGATGTTTAAGGTTGATCCATTTTTTATGAAACAATCTGTATGTGCATTTTTATCAATTTTCGTTTTTTCCATAAAGGTTTTATTAATGCTTATCCAGATCCTGTGTCAGAATTTCAGCGACTAACACAACTTAACACAAGGAAAAGTCATTTAAAATTTTCGCCCTTTTGCGGCAAGTAATAACGCACATGTGAATACGCTTTAGCAAGTAATATCGACAACATGCATTCATAGCATGGATTACACTCAATGTGTAGCCCCTTCCTGGATTCAATTTGTATTTGAAAATATCTTGTCGACAGTAGAAATATGTTGAACACCACTTGCTAAGATGGTTTCCATTTTCGATAACTATCGTAATCTACAGACAGTTTTTTGCTTCTCCTGAAAAGATTGTTATTTGACACTTAGTAATAGGTAATAAGTAACCAACAACCTTGAAATCACATATGAGTCCTAATGTCCCGACAGCGACAACGACGATATCTATTTAAGCACACTCACCTTTGAAGATAACTGGAGAGTCAACGATTAGTACTAATGATTGCAGCCGGCAGCATTGTGTCTGCAATGTTTGGTAAGATTCTTCCGCGCTCCAAAATCTTCTATTACATCCTTTGCATTTAAATTCGAGATATTCTAGACAACGCCGCTCAACGGTCATCTCACGCGATAATTGCATTATAAACTCTCGAAATTTTATCTTACATGATCCTGCTGTCCACTTGATTTCCTTTCCATTTATATAAACCACTATCAGAGATCTGACCACTTCAACTGGCTGCTGCAGATTCTTGACTGCATCATCTGGACTAAGAAGGTGTCCCATACATTTGAAGGAGAAGCCATCTTTAACTGCAACTGAATCTTTTACAACCTGTTTCAACTGTTCAACTGTGGCATTACTCGATACTGAAACTTTTGTAACTCTCCCATCCTCTAGAAGAACTGACACTGCACATTGACGCTGACGCTGACTGATGACTGCGTCACTGATCAATCGCGCTTGTCGAACAGTCTTCCGGAGATTCAACTGACGTCCGTTATATTCATATGAAGTTTGCGCACCTCCTGGAAGAATGTCACACAGTCTGTCCTCTGGTCTCACTTGGAGATGGTAGCATTGATTGGAAAACCAGACTACTATTCGTTCGATTCTCCTTGGAGCTGGGTGTGCAGAACTTGCAACTCTCACAGTCATCCGCATACCATTTCCATTCTGACCAACCATTCTGAGCGTTGAATTTTCATCCAATCGTGCATCACTATCGACGGAGTAGAATTGAAAGTGACCAAATACGTTGCAGTCATCTTTCCATCGCTTAACCAATTGGGCGATTGTAAGATCCGGAGATACCATAAACATTCTGTTCATGTCCAGTTTTTCACCTATGATAGTAATTGTCCACATTTCTGAAAATGAAAAGGAAATAGCAAGTTCTCATGCTGACCATTTGTAACAACTATAGCATACTGAGGCACCATATTTGTTGTAATATCAATGCTTGACCACGAAATTTGCTAGAATTTGTCATGAGCAAATAGAAAATAACTCAACTACAAAAATTGATGATAATCAAAAATGATCTTCGCCCCCTGGCTTAACTCTAAAGGCAATTAATTTAGACAATGGGAGAAAGTAAGAGCAGTATGTCTCTCATTTTGAAAACTCACAGTTCTAACTCCACATCGATATAAGTTCTGATGCAGTCAGTCCTTAACGATTTAAGCGTTGGACTTATAATCGACTTGAGAAATCGCAAGCCAAAGTTAAAATACCATATAAAAATGGCTAGAAGTTTTGCGCAATATATGCTGTTTTCAAAAGTAGATAATAAGTACAACAGCCTACTGTTGTACGTTTATTTTGCACATTAACCAGAGACGGCAGCTGTTCACACCCTCTAAGACCTGAGGGTAGAGTGAACACCTTTTACAATGGATACATCCTGAAATTGACTTGAAGGCAGTAGGAAAGTTGATTTTCAGTAAAGCAATTGGCAATTATGTTTAATTGCAACTGATCGATGTATTTTTGACTCTTAGGTGTCGTCCAGTCTTAATAAACATTTTTGCATATCATACGAAGGTGTGATGCTTTTGAAAGTCAGCAGCATTTGGAGAAGATAAGTTGTATTAGGTGAGTTCATGACGTTCGCTGTTATATGAGGCTTCAGACAGTTCATGGTATTGAAATTGATTTATTCCGTGCAGCAGTAGCCTCACATTTCTTCATTATTATAATAGTGTCCAGCCCAATCGGAGCCATGTGTATTGTAGCTTCAAACTCAGAAAACAGCTATGGAGATCTCATACTAATCTATTGCTGCTGTACAAACACAATGAACAGTTTATTTTTGATGTCGAACTATGAGAAATTTGATGGCATTCATATATAGCAATGATTTATGATGTTGATCAATTCTGAACAACACTTTATCCTTTTTCATTTCTCGGCCAAACAGTCAAGCGAGATCATGTGCGAAGACAAAGCATTCACATTTGCATTCTCGTAGCAAGTTGCACATATATGAGCATGATGCAAGCAATAAATAAGTGAATTTCACACGAAATGTTCCATCATGGATAAGAACGAAATCATATTTCACCTGATGACAAAATTATTTTGAGAAAACACTCTGTGAAACCTGAGGAGGATGCAATGGATCCTTTTGCTTGTCTGCCATGCTTCTACTTTTTCAATTGAAAAGAAGTATCACATGCAGATGATGATATTACATGGGCATGAGCCGTTGATACGTGTATATCATCAAGATTCGGCTCGGGAGTTCACCGAACTAAAAGCTGCTATGATTGATTGAATTTATTTCATAGATTTTTAATTGGCTTATAAAATAGCCTAAATGCACACAAGTATCATAGATAGGTAAATTAATAAAACGTTATGAAATCGTCTCCTAAATTTGTGCTGTCACTGTATTTGGTTGACAGTTTGAGATTAATTTTTAAGGCACCGACAAGCTATCTGGCACAAATAGGCAACAATTAGCCATTTTGTGCTCAACGATTTAGAGTGCAGTCGTCACAGCTGGTATTATGCTCTGTGATGTTTAATAACACTCACTAAACTTGAGCTTTGAACTTTGTTTTGTGTCACATGATGTCAGCACGACTTCAACTTCTCATAATCTCCCCGATTCTCATTAAAGATTCCACGTATGTTTGTTTGGAAATATAACGCCTACATGTATTTGTTTTTTATTTTTTATTACTGCACGACCGTAGATATCATTCCTTTTTTCGGCTGGTGTACATTATCACTTAGATTTCGGAGCCCTACCAGGACTTAGTGAGGTCTAGTGCTAGCCTGAGAATGTGGGCACTTCCCATCCAGGAGCGCTGCTTTTAACAAGCCAGGTTTATGATGTTTACATGGTATTTGTGACAGGTACACTGTAAATCGCTGGATAACATATACCAAAATCACATACAATTTGAAACTAACATCTGATGCGAGGTTCTCGTATGCTTACAGAGATCTGGCATGTTTTCATACAGAATCTCACTTACTTTCGTATGTGATTGGTATGTAGCGATACGAACTATTCTATCTGTGATTGGCTATTTTACACTGAAATACGAATTGTTGATATGCTACGAGACACGATGCAAATTCATCCTCATTCTCATGACTCTGGTATGCATTTTGGTATGTGTAGCTTTAAGTTGCATAGCAAATAAATATGTATTACATACTACTGTCAAATAACATTTTTCAGTAATACCAGACGTGAATACTTTTTGCTCGATAAAGTGATATTTAACTAGATGTTTTGTGAATTTAATGCTCCACGAGTATGTCGTCTTTGCTACTTGTCTAGAAACATTGACAGGACGTTTGGTTAGCTCTACTTTATTAGTCAAGTTGATTAGCATCAATTCATTCAGACGATATTTTTCGTGCAATCATGTTGACTTATATATCACAAACATAACTATTTTTTATGTTCATGAATTATAATGTGTTTTTATTTCGGATTGACAATATGCTTAATTTCAAAATTACATAATACATAATTGCTGATGGTTATTATTGAAATGCTGTTGATTATGTTTGAAATGCCTTAGATTTACGTGTATCAAAATCGAATTCATTATTGGAAAGTATGACTCTTAAATGTCACTATCTCACTACTTGCAAAACAGTAGTAAAGATAGTGTGATCTTTATTGACGAAAGGTCTTAAATCAATATCCTTTGGACATGATTTATGCTTTCTTTTAACATTGTGCTTGTATGCCTTTAGTATGTAAAGCACTTGAAATAACCTACGAAAAGCATACAGATACATACCAAGAGAATACAGAAATATACCAAAAAAATACTTTAGTATGCATCCTTCGTATGTGATTGTTATTGAGCGATTTACAGTGCAGGTATTCAGGACTTGATCTTGGACTGCAGTTATTAATGCCTCATTCTCGATTTTTAAGTTAATTTTCTTCAACCTCTCATAGCATGCTGCTTTAGATGTTATGCCTTTTATTTGTCTGTTGTACTGACCATGAGGTACCTTTTCATCCCACTTGAAAAGTCTTTCCTCGATTGCCTTATTTTTCCTGTCATCTAGGGTCTCTGACTTAGGCTTCTACAGACCACCGTTCTTCACCACCACCAGCAGTGGATTGTCGTTACTTTCATTTATATAGTCTGTAAGGCTTCCGTTCTCTCCGCGATACCTTTCAAACCTCTACCTACCAGATCCCGCAGTGGATAGTGGCGATCAACGTCTGCTCTTGGGTGCAGTCCACCGCACATGTTCATGATCTTGCACGCTTTCCTGTTTAGTTTGCTTAACTATCTCTTCGTCTATTTTATTATTATTCCAGTGTAACTGATTACTGGGATTGCATACGTGTTAATGGCCTTGATCTTATTCATTCCATTTAATTTGGATTTCAGTGTTTTTTAGCCTCTTCTTGTATTCACTTTTTGCATTTCTTTTTGCTCAGTCATTGATAGTATCTTGTTGTTGAGGTATGCCCAGGTATTTGTAACCTTCGTCGCTCATATCTGGTACGGTCAATCCGTTAACATGAAACCCATCGGTACGAACAATTTTTCCCCGTCGGATAATCAGGGGAATCGCAGTTCTCTATCCCGAACTTCATGTTGATGTCTTCACTGAATATTCGGACAGTATTGATGGGAGAGTTTATGTCGTTCTCTGTCCTCCCATACAGTTTTAGGTCATTCCTATACAGCAGGTGATTGACGTGCTGATCTCCCTTCATAATATAGGACTGCTTTGCTTGATGCAGAATCTCACTAAATAGGTTTATGGCCAAGCAGAACAGAAGTGGGGATAGACTGAAGATAGACCCTTGAAGATTCCTCCTTTGACTTCCATTTCCCCGATAACTTCATTATTGTGAGTAAAGGTTGTTTCCATTGTGTCATCGACTTCTTGATCAATTCTTGAATACCTTTGCTAATTTTGTGCATGTTGATGTATTTCAATATCCATGATTGCGGTATTGAATCAAACGCTTTTCGATAATCAATCCATACCATTGTTAAGTTAATGTTGCCCTTCTTGTTGTCACTTGGTATTGTTCAATTGAATGGCTCCCTTTTGTTTTTATTGATGAACTTGTTGACTCTTAGATTGTCGTTTATCTTATTGACCATTATCCCTGTCAATAATTTCCACATTGTAGGGAGACAAGTGATGGGTCTGAAATTGTCTGTCGTTGGTGGCCTGTCGTGACTTTTTCGCAAGAGCAACGTTCTTCCTTTTACCATCCATTCTGGCAGCGTCTTCGGTTGATTTTGGATTATATTTAGGTAACTTGCAAGTCTAGAGTGTGGGCTGGGTATCTCTTTTATCTAGAATATTTGTACATTGTCTGGACCTAGTGCTGTCCAATTGGACATGCTTGAGAGCTTGTAATTCAAATCCTTATTCGAAACTGTAATGTTGCCTTGACTTTTAATTGTTTCACATTTCTATTCTACGTTATGTAGCTACAGAATCCCCATATCCCCACAGGAAAAGGCTCTAATTTACATGCTATTTTTCTTCGTACAGCAAAACTGATGTCCAATATTTCAGTCTCAGAAGTATTTAGAACTTTATGCCATCCGGCAGCCGCCTTTGATGACCTGATTGTAAGACAAGGATATCCACTATAAATTACTTTCTGTCACCTGATCAACTCATGTGCATGGATGTAATTTCTATAACACAATCGAACTCAGACGAATGCATTTGTATTAGATTGACTCTTCAATGATTGTGGCCAGGGGCGACCACACAAAAACAGTTTTAATCAAAGAGTTGCTAGAGATAAGGTGATGTCAATACTTCTCTCTGCCTACTCTGCTCAATGTTGGAATAGGCTGCGCAGTGAAGTTACAACACTTAAGTCTCTGCGACTTTTCAAAAGATCAGCGAGAGACTTTTATGACTGATTATGCATGCACTGACTTTGTGTTTTCATTTTTTGTGTACAGTGGCTACTTTAAAGAAAAATCATGATCAAATCAGATCAAATGGGTGAATGATGCTGTTACATGTTAATGGCTGCATGCGGGAGGCAGCTTCTTAATTTTCGATTGCCGGAAGACCAGTTCTTCACTCCCATTTGTATTGCGAGTAAAAATAAGTAAATGAAATCACATCACCCAACGGTTCGAGCTTCAAGTTCATCGACTGGGGCTATTAGATAAACCTTTAACATCCGCAGACGAGGCATTTACTGCAAATGCTTCTGTCGAGCGCCTATACTATGCGTTCATGCTTACGATTGATTTTCGGTTGGATTTTGTTAATGTAATACGCTTCAGAAACTCTGGTTCTAAGGGCATTACTTTGCTTGTCAATAATTTCAATAGTGAATAGATTGATGCTGGCATTGTTGCAGTTGATACTTGGGTTCAAACTGCAAACACAGCATATACATTCTTCTTTTATATTTTTGTTGATACCGTGTCTTAGCTGTTTGCCTAGCCTGGAAATGATATTGACCGGTAATTCAAATTATTTAGTAAGATTCTTTAATTTTTTAAAGGTGCTGCCGTTAATAAAATTGATATATAAGATACAAGCGAGAATCTTCTATATCTTTTTGTTGATTTTTATTTGTATTGGTCATTTTAGTTTTCAATGTGAAATACTCCCTCTTCACCGAGATCCATCCAATTGCAATCAATTAGTACTTCCAAAAGACCAATCTCGGGACGAATTTTTATTAAAGTTGCGAGCTTCCGAGCGCTTCGCTCGTCTTCAGGCAGGCAGAGGTAAAAGTGAAATCAGAGGGCAGCGCCATTCAATCACATTGCCAAGAGTAAAATTCACTTCGACTACATGATATAATAGTTGACACAAAGACATTACTCAAGTGCTCTATACAAAATTTCTGTTATACATACTACTATCAAACTGAATAGTAGCATTAGAATTAAGTGAGAAATGAGAAAAAGTTACGGAAGCAAGAAAGTTTAATACTGATGAAGTAGTCACTGTAGGTTAGACTTCCATCTTTGATCCACCAAATATCCCTTATCACGATTGAATGTTTCATTGGTCATAATGTGCAGGCCTTCTTTGATGATTCTCCTCTTCCAGTTTTCCTCGACATCAATAACTCGGAAGCTTTGAAAGTTTGGCCTTTGATTCGCTGTGTGATCTTCATGGAGGAATTCGAATCAATGGTTCTTAGTGGAAACAACATTGGAGTGCGAATGTGGAAGCGGTATGTGAACGACACATTGGCCATTGTGAAGAAAGGGACCGAAGAGGACGTTTTGAATCGATTGAACCAAAGCCATCCAAGTATTGTTTTCACTTGTGAGAAGGAGCTCAACGGGAGGATTCCTTTCCTTCACATAGAAGTGCAGCGAGAAGGAAGGCAGTTGAGAACGCAAGTATATCGGAAGTCAACTGCTACTCACCGATACCTGGATTTTGAATCCTCACATTGCAAGCAAGTAAAGTGGGGAGTGGTGTCGTGCCTCAGGAAGCGAACGGAAAGGGTGTGTAGTCGAGAAGAGGATTTGCAAGCAGAAAAGGAGAAGCTGTGTGATACCTTTGTCAAGAATGGATATCCTAGAAGACAGGTCAAGAGGCAGCTGTATTCAGTCAGAAGCCAACGTGAAGAGATAGAGGACAATCGACCAATCTTGAGAATACCATATGTTCCAGGAATTCAGGTGAAAATTGAAGCGCTGGGTAGGAGACTGGATCTCAGAGTGCGATACTCGAAAGGAAGGAGCTTGGGAGACATGATCAGCAGGAAGAAGCTGGACAAGATTGATGGCTTGGATCGAGGTGGTGTGGTGTATAAGCAGGAGTGTGCGGAATGTGAGAAGGTGTACATCGGACAGACAGGAAGAAGAGCCAAGGATAGAAAGAAGGAGCATGAAGTGGACGTCAGGGATATTCGGCTCAGGTCCGCAATCAGTGAGCATTGTCATACAGCGAATCACAGGCCAAACTTTCAAAGCTTCCGAGTTATTGATGTCGAGGAAAACTGGAAGAGGAGAATCATCAAAGAAGGCCTGCACATTATGACCAATGAAACATTCAATCGTGATAAGGGATATTTGGTGGATCAAAGATGGAAGTCTATCCTACAGTGACTACTTCATCAGTATTAAACTTTCTTGCTTCCGTAACTTTTTCTCATTTCTCACTTAATTCTAATGCTACTATTCAGTTTGATAGTAGTATGTATAACATAGAAATTTTGTATAGAGCACTTGAGTAATGTCTTTGTGTCAACTATTATATCATGTAGTCGAAGTGAATTTTACTCTTGGCAATGTGATTGAATGGCGCTGCCCTCCGATTTCACTTTTACCTCTGCCTGCCTGAAGACGAGCGAAGCGCTCGGAAGCTCGCAACTTTAATAAAAATTCGTCCCGAGATTGGTCTTTTGGAAGTACTAATTGATTGCATTTTAGTTTTGCTTGTAAATTCCTTTTCAAAGTTATGATTCATTCGGAGAGCGTCTCTAGTTTACTCAATATGCGCAGATCGGAATTCTTCGTTTGAGCATCTGTCCCTCACATATCCGAAATTATTCTGGATGAAGTTAGATTTTACAGAATGAGGCACCAAGCTACATTTGTCAAGCATTACGCCAGAGTGAGTGGCCTTCTATATAACTCGTAGTCCGAACTTAGGACCGCAACTTAGTATCTTTAGGACTGGAACCGGAACATTGATCTCAGCTTCATTGCTAATGCAATTGCTGTTTTGGTTCAGATACTGTACACTGCGCTCGACACACGTAAACCAAAAATTGTCATGCTGATTGAAAGGAAACAGTGGTTTAAACTCACCACAGTACTTTTCAAGCACTGGGTACTGCTCATTTGTCAGAATTTTCCATTTTTGGAAAAATTTTTAGTTACTGTTAGAGATTTGTTAACCTAACAGTGTTTCAGTGTGGTCGCACCAGGCCGTCAGACAACGGGTTTTAATTGACATTATTTGTTGCTTGGCCGAAAGTAACGGAACAAGACAAATGGCTTCATGTAGTGAACTAGCCCAGGTCTCATAAGAATATGTAGAGTCAGCCGGATCACTCAGGATATAATTTTCATCATAAGTAACTGTTGCAGTACTTTTATTCTTCGTAATTGCATGGAACATGGCCATCACTCACTGGAGAAGTTTCAAGCTGAAAGTGTTCATAAGTTTCTTGACAAGTTTCCTACAGGCAAATTGAGATGCTTTTTTACTACCTTTCGACAAACGAGTAAACAGAAATTGCTATGTTTTGACATTTACGACTTTTGATCATCACGTTTTAGGTACCGATCTTAACCTCATCAGAACACACCGATGCATTGCTAGCGTAAGGACCGTTGTTGGTAAAGGCAGAGGTGGATTATTCGTTAGACGAGTCGTGTAGATAGATGGGAAAAGTAGAAAAAGATAAGATCACAATGTTGATTGAAGTTTTCGGATGACCTGTTAGTCTTTGATGCAACAAAAGCTTTCGTTACATCAGTGTCTTTTCCACTGACGACTTTTAGGAAATCGTTTTAGCTCAGTGAGAAGCGAAATTCAGACATAACGAAGGCCATACTTTTTAGTAAGGGTGGAAGTTAGTTTTTTTATCAATTTTGTACTAAAAATAGAAGCTTCTCTTTCGTCTGTTACACCACAGATTTAGAATAAGCGCATGCTAGGAAGTAGGTGTATTGAAATGGGTGCTATGTGGTTTAGAAGATAAACGAATTTGAGCCCAAATGGATGATCATGACTTTACCTCCCGAATTCAAAACAAATCGGCCTGCATAGTACCAGATTTTGACATAAGGTGCCAAATTAGAAGATGATGGAAGGGGAACGCATCGCGCTACACCAGTATGCCTATCACAACATCTTAAGAGCAAAACAAATTCATACATCACAACAACCGCAAATGAGCGCTTACTGGAAAAGTTTCCACATATCCTACTAATATTACTCTGCTTTACTTACAAACCACCGAAGCATTCTTATACACCGGATTTGTAGAGAAGTTTGATTTCCCTCTACGAGAAACACCATATGGCGACAGATCGCACCACCGACGTCTGCTACAAATTTTGATGAACACCCTGTAGCATACATTGGAAAGCGTTTAGATCTTTTTGCGCGCCTAAAGCATTGTTACATTACGGACCTCCTTTATTTTGTCCTGTGTAGTCGAAAAAATGAATTTAGAAAAATAGCTTCGGGAGACAATGTTGTTCAATGCTGTTCAGCTCAAGTTTTCTGTGGATTCCCATGTATTATCTATTTTTAACGCAAAGTGTAAAAGAGATATATTTTATTATGACATCTTTTATATCAAATGCACAGTAGGTTAAAATCAATCACATTTATCCCGCATGCATAATTTTATATCACACAATCATTTTGAATCAAAATTATATAATGTACGATGCAATGCATCAGTGATTTATACAACTAGAGGTAATATTTCGGACGTGCTCGCCACAAAACGTGCTCGTGGCGTTTTTCCCCCAGGAACTTCAGATGATGCTTCAGACGTCCTTGACACACCGAAACTATTTTTAATCATTCAAATCATTGACATTGTGTAATGGATTGAAAATCAGCATAGATATCTCATAGAATTTAAGTGGTGAAATGGTAGAATCTTGACAATTCAAAATCATAATTTATTGTGTGAAAAACGCCAGATCTCATTGCTTCTAGTGAATGACAATATACATGATGATCCCCACAGAATCTCCATTGAAGCGCTATGGGAGCTGTGGGGATGACCTCAGCATCCATACCCACCCTATATCCATGGATGTACCCAGGGGAACCCTGTTGATTACAGCTGTTCGATTATTGTACAATTATTATTATGTAAATATTGTTGTACAGTTATTATTATTGCTGTGATCGATTTCTGAATTATCTAAATATCTGAAGAAGCTTATCTGAAGTCATCATTAAAATCGGGAAAGGGAGTGAGTCTCCCTTGTAACACTTCTTATGTAGAACAAAATCGGTCGACGTAAGACTACATGTGACTTTTAATTCAGGCGTATCTTCAAACTTTTCAGCGAAAGTTATTTGATTTGGCTCACTGGAAGCTGAAATGCATGACCTAGTTTGAAAGGATTTTTGAAAGTTTGATTTTGCACTTTTTACAAACATTTTCTTTTATAACTTAGAATGAAACGCATCGATTTTCAATGAGTCTATGTAGTCATAGATCTTGGAAATTGAGGTTTATGAATCATATCATAATCATCTATCTAGTCATAGACATCGAATAGAACATCGGAAACTCAAATATTGCATAAACGCTACTTATTAAAGATTCTAGTATTAATGGAACTTTTAAGTAGTCAATTTGGTGAGTTTTCCTAATCATTTGAATTCATTTGGTCGTCCATGTTCGTCATAAACACATTTGAAGTTACGTATAACTGTAGAATACCAATTGAAAAGACACATAGGAATGGATGTTTCTGAAGGAAAAATCTTCCATATTTCAAAGGCCATGTTTGAGTAGTATTCTATGCACAAATAACATTTTTAATATATCTTCCTTGTACTCATTAGTGACTTTTGATCAATCATTTTGCAATTAATAAAGAGACAGAAACCTGAATTTTTTGTAACAATTCAAAGCTCTGGCTTTCGCCAGGTCGAAATGATGCTTCAGTGTGCTTTGTTCGTGGCCCAGTCCTCGAGCTGCTAAGAACTCATAAGAAGATAAGATCATCAAGACCAGCGAAGCACACCCTCCACGTTTTGAGTAATGGGCAGCAACTTGGGCAACTGTTTCAAGGTAGATGATGCGATTCTATCGAAATGAATTTATTTATGTCATTTACATAGCAGTTAAAAATCAATTATGATAATCAACTACGATTTTCTGAAATCAGCCAATATCAAAGACTGTTCCCTTAACTGTTCCATTAGAAACGAGCAACTTTTTGATGATGGAGAGCACAGTTCTTGCACAATGATGGTGGCAGAAACAATAGTATACCTATCGGTGAACAAAACTGATGACAGCTGTGGTTTCCTATGATTGCTGTTTTAAATGAAACAAATAACTCATAAGAAAGGCATTGACTATTGCATTGACTTAATGGATAGAAAATATATTTCATCTTCTTTACCTTCTGATGTTCCCGCCATGTTAGCGCAGATGAAGCATAAACTGAAAGGAAGAATGAAGAGAAGTCAGACATTGTTCACCCGACAATTTTACGAATGTGCGCATGCATCTAACTGATAATGACGTTTATCATCCGTTTCTGCGTACAATCTATTCTTTTTTTATGCTTTTTTCTAATATTGTAAGATAATGACACTTTATTCACGTAAGTCGTATAAGAGTTGACGCAGGCAAGTATGCACCCCTGAAAAAAGCTAGTTCATCAAATTTGTTGATCAGAGATCGCGCATTAGTTAATAGGACATTTGGATGCCTACGCAACCTAGCCCGAGACAATGGCAGGTGGGAGGCGCGCCTGACCTTGAGCAGAAAACAAACTCAATTATCCGAACACAAATTGGTCACAGGAATTGGGCGCGGAGTAGTCTGAGCAATAGGACTATGTCGAAGGTAAATCCCATAATATGTGAGTCGTCGTCTTATAGGTCGAGACACACAGTTGTGTAATTCTTGCGTCGAAGCTGTAATAATTCATCGCTAGAGAGCTACCATAGATATTGTCATTATAAAGAATAACCATTGCAAGGTAGAGACACGAAAATGCCAACCGACCGATCGGGTGACTAGAGGTCGCAAGCAAATCGACCTCACGCAATGGCAGCTAGCGATCGAATGTACACACAAATAAGCTGCTGAACGGAAAACAAAATAATCAAAACTCAATTGTGCGAGATCTACTGACATTTTCTTCCTAAAGTCGCGCACGAGCTATTATTTTGTAGATTATTTATTATTATTTATTATATTTATTATTATTTATAGATTATTTATTATTTATTATTATTTATAGATTATTTATTATTTATTTGTAGCTATTATTTATTTGTAGATTGTCACCCAGCATCAGTAAAACGACTATTCTCACGTAGTGATTTTAGTCGTCTTGCAAGCTACACTGTAAATCGCTGGATACGAAAATTACATACAGGCATATACCACAATCACATACAATTTGAAACTAACATATGATACGATATTCTCGTATGGTTACAGAGATCTGGTATGTTTTTCATACCACATCTCACTTACTTTCGTATGTGATTGGTATGTAGCGATACGAACCATTCTATCTGTGATTGGCTGTTTTACACTGAAATACGAGTTGTTGGTATGTTTTATATACGAGACCCGATGCAAATTTATCCTCATTCGTATGCTTCTGGTATGCTTCTGGCGTGAAGAGCTTTAAGACACATAGCAAAATGTATTACATACTACTGTCAAATAACATTTTTCAGTAATACCAGTCGCGAATATTGTTTTTGATAGAGTGATATTGAACTATATTAGATTTATTGTGACTTTAATGCTCCATGAGATTGTCGTCGTTACTACTTGTCTAGAAACATTAACAGAACGTTTAGTTAGCTATACGTTATGAGCCAAGTTGATAAACATCAGCTCATTCAAGCGATATCTATCGGGAAATCATGTTGACTTATATATATATGTCAAACATGATATATATATTGATATATGTTGACTTATATATCTCTGCGTTCATGAATTATAATGTGTTTTTACTTCGGATTGATAATATGCTTTATTTCAAAATTACATGATGCATAATTGTTGATGGTTGAATACTTATTGATTATGTTTGAAATGCCTTAGACTTACGTGTATTGAAATCGAATTCAGTATTGAAAGTATGACTCTTGAATGTCATTATCTCACTACTTACAGAGCAGTAGTAACATTAATGTGATCTTTTTGACAAAAGGCCCTAAATCAACATACTTTGGACATGATTTATGCTTTCTTTTAACATTGTACTGGTATGGCTTTAGTATGTAAAGCGTTTCACATTTAAAATAACATACGAAAAGCATACAAATATATACCAAGAGAATACAGAAATATACCAAAAACAAATTTTGGTATGCATCCTTCGTATGCGATTGGTATTGAGCGATTTACATTGTACGTCACACATCGCACAATCGTGTTTGTTTATGTGGATCTATGTGCGTCCGAGTTTGATACATTTGAGATTTGTCATTTTTATGATTCGATCGCAATTTTTAGACAGACATCTTCCGGAGTATCCAGAAATATGATATTTATTCCTGGTAGCCGGTAGCTTGTCCGAATCGCTGTTAAAGATAATGAAAACGTCATGACAACCGATGTTATTGCTGCAGACAAACAAACAGACTCTCCTGATCACAAAAAAGGAACGAAATCTTCTAAAAGCCACCGATGAGTCATTTTTCAAAAATTCAGATTCTTGGAGATTCTGAATATCTATAATTCACTTTTTTATTCAAAAAAAATGCATGTAAAAATTCGATCTATATGGAAGTCATATGGGAAGTTCATTCGATTTCATATGGAAAGTTGTCATTTTCTTCACACATGTTCATCGCCCAGGAACAAAATTCAGTTTTGTCGCTGATGACATTGAAGTTAAAGATGTTAATCAGAAGGATTTACGTACAAATGCATTGCACACATAGAAACTCATAATTTCCTATGTGTCCAGACTTGTGGGACACCTTGTATAATCAGAGTTGCAGGTACATGAAAATCAAAAATGAAAACTCATTTTGTTCTAAATGTTTCATGAGAGCGTTTTGAATGTAAAAGGGAATATTTCGTTTTCGTAAGTTTTCATTTTCAAAATCAAATTTAGTACCGTTGCTCTTTTAGATATCGCACGACCATAAAATTTCAGCCAGACGAGCGTCATGATAGATACTACTACTGAGATGGAAAATTAAAACAAAATATCAAAATTTGACCGTTTTCAATATCTTTAAGAGCAAATTGGTCATTCAACCGCATACGAGGAGATTCGTATTTCTTCTTGCCTCTGGAGAATTCTACATTAAAGGTGCAATCATAATCATAAAAATGACAAATCGCATTTTGAGTGATTAAATGAGTGCTGGATGTTTGCGTAATTGAGGGTATCACACTCGGAGGTAGATAAAAAAATGGAATTTTGCAATGTTTAACACTAGGATGCCGAAAAATCGATTTACCTTCAACGCCGACAGTGTGTCAAAATGACACACAACTACCAAAGTGGTTAATATTGTTTATGCAGCCTCTTTTAGACATTCATATGGCTTGAGTAACATTTTCCATTGAATTTCACGCGATTTTTCACTGAGCATGTTAATCTTAACTTAATTTACAATGCTTGAGGTAGGCCTACCTCCCAACATTAGCCTGATCTGTAGGCTCAATGAAAGTGCTTGCAGTCTGCATTTCATTTACTTCGAAAGAGTCCAGGCACCTATGCTAGGCGTGTGTTCCGATCAGCTTTCAATGCTGGTATGTGCATTTCATGGTGCACTTTATTATTGTTTCGATAGCTGATGTACTTAAATGCTCCCGCGATCCGCTGAATCATATCTACTACAACAAGCAGCTTCTCTGACTCAGCACTTCCCAGAGACAGACTGGCTTCAATCTCGCTTTCACAATGTCGGGTTGATATCGATTTGTTTGACATGGCATAGACATAGGCTTGATTCGATGTCGAGGACTCTGTAATCAGTGTTGCAGTGTGAAAACTTCGTCATTCATCGCAATGCCGCGAAGACGCCTGACTGCTGAGAATGCGCTGCGACGATTACAACTGATGTGCCTCTGCGCCTGTGACAGCTGCACCTGTATCGTCGGCTCGGAAGAGGTCAACTGAGCCTTCACCTCAAAACATGATGAAGCGGCGACATTGTCAGGTTGGTGGCGACTGTAAAAACGTTACGAAGAAGTCGTGCGAGTCATGCCAGAAAATGTGCTGTGGAAAGTCCACTGCTCTTGAAAAGTACACTTGCAATAACTGTGTATGAGTTTGCTCATTTTTCTGCGTTGATTTGATGCGATCATAATGCAATTGTGTTACATTTTCATGCCTTGTAATAATGTAAACTGGAAAAGTAGCCTACCGCACTGTAGTACACTTATAGTAGCTTACACTTTTAGTGTCTGGGTTTGTTCATTTTTATGCGTTGATTTGATGTGATCAAACTGTACATGTAGCCTACATGTAGGTTATATGTTTGGCAATTGTGTAACATTTTATATGCCTTGTCCTTGTAACTGGTTTTCCTGGGCGTAATAGAGTACTTATACACTGGCATTCTGTTTTCCTCTCATTTGCTAGTCGTGGTGATTGCTGGGAAAATAGCTTTGATTGAGTAGGCCTATAGGATACAGGTCTACATACGATTTGTCCTATTTCAACGTAATATTGCAAATAGACAATATAAATAGATGTGCAAGGAGCATTATAGAAAGCTTATAGGACTACATTTGATATGGAATATAAGTGGTTAGGGTTATTTCCTCTACTTAGCATTCTTTAAAAAATCCATCGCTGTGTGTCATTTTGACACACTCTCGGCTTTCTAAGGAAATCGTTTTTTACACAAAAAATATAACATCTACAGCAAAGAGAAGAAATGAGAAATGATCTTTGCCTAAAATTAATAAAACAAAATAAGTTTGGTACGAAAATAACTGAAACTATATAATCCGCAGCAATTTTATATCACAAATGTGTCATTTTGACACATCTCGGCATTCTAGTGTTAACTTGCAAGACGACTGGAATCACAGCTTTAGAATCGTCGTTTTGCTGATGTTGGGTGACAATCTACAAATTAAAATAATAAGAAGCTGGTGCGTGAATTAAGGAAGAAAGCGTCACGAGCTCTCACACTACATTGATTTTCCAATAGATCAAGTCTGTCTACTGGGTCGACGTAGTCCCTCGCAATATTGTTGTAAAAGAGAGGAATTCCTTCCATAGGATAATAACTTGGTTCATGGTTGGGACATAATTGTGGCACAGTGTACTGGCAAAACCAAGCATTGCTTCCAGCAGGATGGGTCTCCACCACATTTTTTTGTTTACTTAACCACCACTGGCTCGATGATAAATATTCTGCAGCAAACGTTGACATAATAACTAAATAATTCCATCTCAACGATGTACTATTAAATTGAAGTCGTTTCAATCTCTTAGAATCGCACCGCTGTACAATGGAGCATATGAGGATTCTCAGCTCGACATTGGTAAAACAATGATCTGAAAGCAGCTAAACTTCTTCATGAAAATATGAGGGGAAGTTTCTACGGAAGATCTTCAACATGTACAAACTTTTTGGAGTCCTAGTCGCCTCACTCTGATATTTTGATTTTTGAGGGACATATGTTGGTTCTTGCAAATTTCGCAAATGCACTTAAATAGTGCATCCACTTAAGTAATTGTAAACGAATTTCCAAAAACATCTAGATTATGATGCCAAGACACTAGCTGCAGCAATCTTTGAGTTTATTTCACGAATTTCTAGTGTGATCTGGATAGTGTTTTGAAACTCAGAATTGTCTACGTTCGTCATTTGAAAGTCATTTTCGGAAGCCCGCCAAACTTCAAACAGGCAGCAGAAATCAGATTTTATGCTTGTTCTTCGGAATTGGAATGACTAAGACTAATCTGTAGGCCTAAGAAGTTAGATGGTTTTGGAGGATTAGCATTGCACGATTAGATCGAAAGTTACCGGCTCTGCGCGATATACGGCAAATTCGATGCACGGAATATCCTGTGTCAAACATTCGTGTCGTGCATCGTTTCAAAAAGAAAAATCCAGCACCCTATTGTTTCTCTTGAAAAAAGTCTTAAAATTTCTGGAAAGCAAGCATGATACTTATCAAATTCTCTTGCATGGATTGTGATTTTGTATCTTTGGACATACATGTAATGCTACTAGAGCTATTTCTCGTTTTCGTTCCTCCAATACTAGACCACGGATGCTACCATATTTAATCTTCAGTCACAGATCGGTAATATGAGTAAGACCTTAACCACGTGATATGCAAGAGCCGGTCATTTTCGCAATTACAAATCGACCTACGATATTGAAAAGACATCCGATTGACTTTGGATCTTTTCTCTACGTACCCTTTCAAGCCTATTATGCGGAAAATTTTACTGAACATGGTAGAGCAAATGCGGCACTAGCTGTACAGAGGTGTCTATCTTATCTGCCTATTTCAATGCAAAATACCTCTCCTGAAATCCACATATTATTAAAGTGCACCGTTTTTCCTCAAACGACTACACATGCCAAATTAGGTGTACAGTATTCCCTGTTTCAGGTACGAAATTAAGTTTCCACGATTAATGAGTATGTAGATATGCTATGATGGAACTCACGAAAATAGCTCACAAAAGGATGATAGCTCCCAGTTGACGTCTGATCGATGAATGACAATATCGTCTTATCAGAGCAGTTAATAACTTGCTACAATCACGATGCTGTCTAAACGTGTTAGATAACCACCATCAATGATAGCACCCTGGACCCTCAAGCGAGTATTAGCTTCCGATTTTGAGAGTATTATAAAATCGTTGGAATACTAAGCTTGTATTATTACGTTTGCTGCTACAATTATACTGATACTAAATATACAATCCTTTATCAAAATTAGATGGTGTTCCTGACAATATTCAATGATATGTATGCGTGAATATGATGTAAACCAAGCTTTATACTCTTTTGCGACCTCTTGTTATAGCGCAATTTCGAACTCTCAGCATGAATAGTTGGATCAAATAGAGAGGAATAAATAGGAGGATAAATTTCATGGCCTACTTTGAAGTGATTTTTCAATTTGCAACTTTTGCTAAGATTTGGAGTAATAACAATCAACCCGAAAAGCATCGATTTTGAATATAGGCACAGTGATCAGTCTCTGAATCATATCATGATCATCCAATGCACTGTAGACATATTGGAAATTCAAATGCTGTGGTACATTTATGCGGTCAGTGTTGTCACTTCTTAAACTCATTTGCATGTTTGGGTATCTGCAAGTCGTCATTTTTTCTTTATGAATACATTTAAGTAACTTAGAACTTTATAATACCATGTTCACAGATACAATGGAAATTGTCACTTTTGAAGGAAAATCTTCCAAATTTCATAATATTTTCATGTATATGTCAAAAGTCAGAAGCAAAAGACAAAAAAGTTTGTTTCCAAGAACATTGGAAAACAGGGACAAACATGTATATGCGTCTAGGCGCAACCCATTCACAGAAAACAGCGTGCGATCGGTTCTGCTGAAAAGATATGTTCCGAAAAGGAAGGACTGGAGAATAAACAAAAATAAATTTCCAGATGGCATGCCTATTGGTTGGTGTTTTGTTTACTCATTGTTCGTAAATCGTTTGCATTTTGGAGAAACTTAGTGAAACTTTGCGATGGAATTTAGGTTTGGAGTCAAGCTATTGATGAACTTGTTGAATTCAATTGCACTGCCATAGTTTTTTTTTTATTTCCTGCAACAATGTGCACTGTGATTTACGTAACAAAGGCGCAATTTCTTGTCGTAAATTTTGATACAGTGAACATTCAAACATGAAATGATAAGGTCTCTACTTTTGAATTATCACATAACTCTTATATAAACGCTCTTCATATCGTTATTTTTGTAGCTGTCAGCTACGAAATCTGAGTTTAGATTTTTTGCTCGATTTTGTCCATAATAAATTGATGTCATTCAAGTAAATTATAAATACATTCTTTTACATTCAACCAATTTGAAATAAAAATCAGTTTGCGGTAAATGGCAATTAGTTTGATGTTTTAACTTTGAAATTGTGATTTATACCTGTATTGTGATACTCCCAACGACCTTGGTTCCTCGCCTGTGACTTCTTCCTCTTAAGTCTTAGCTTCTCGCCGGCTTCACTGCATCGATCGAGGTCAGACTTTCTGTAGCCTACACTTGGTCCAAAAGCAAAACTACTTTCTTAAACAGTAACTTTGCTTCCAAAACATCAAGCTTCATCCCCTTCATGATGAATGACTCAGCAGTGTGACCAGCCAACAAACTATGCGACTTCTTCACTTCGATAGCTAACAAACCTGAAATCCTACTATGTACTGCCATCAGTTGCCGTATTCATACACCACAGGAAAAATACACTAACGTTTATTAGGATCCCTCAATGAACAGAGCGCAGCTGATCCTTCTTGTGTCCCGAACTGGTTACTCAGACATGGGCGAAGATGTAATTTAGAACTTCTTACGTGTATGTGTCCTCCCATCACATATACTGCCTGACAGAAAAAAACTCAACACTTATCATTACTAACGACTGTTTAATTTCGAAATCGATCTTACTCCCAAACAAATTTCTATGTGCCCCCTCTAGCTTAGCCACATGAAGATATTGCTCGTCCTCTTACAAAGGAGCAACGTTTGGATACGTTTAGGCATCGCATAATTGCAAAATTTGCTGTCATTCTGACATAAGTCGTAACTGCATAATGAAGCACGAAAATGAATTCGTAATATGTGTGGTTATTATAATGATTCGCTGTGAACGTAGCGCATGCGCTATTTAGTAAAAAACTGAATGCATCGCATGTAGCTGCTTGAAATTGGTGGGTGCGTTGATGTGAAGAAGGAAAAGTTGTAAGAAAGGAAGATAGAAACTGCAGGACCAAAGAAAACAAATATAGTCGCAGAAAAAAAGATCGCAAGTTGATCATTACAGCGAGGAGAAATCGGTTTCAGAGCGTTTCGCGTGACAATTTGAAACTAACATCTGATACGAGATTCTCGTATGTTTACAGAGATCTGGTATGTTATTCACATGAAAGCTCACCTACTTTCGTATGTGATTGGTATGTAGCAATATGAACTCTTCTATCTGTGATTGGCTGTTTTACGATGAAATACGAGTTGTTGGTATGATTTATATACGAGGCCCGATGCAAATTCGTCCTCATTCGTATGCTTTTCGTATGTAGAGCTTTGAGTCACATAGAAAAATATATATATATTAATTACTACTGTCAAATAACTTTTTTCAGCAGTACCAATCGTGAATATTTCTTTTTGATAGTGTGATATTTAACTAGATTAGATTTGTTGTGAATTTTATGCTCCACGAGTATGTCGTCTTTGCTACTTGTCTAGAAAAACTGACGGGACAGTTGATTAGCTCTACTTAATGAACCAATTTTTTTAACATCAATTCATTCAAATTATATCTTTCGTGCATTCATGTTGACTTATATATCTTAAACATAACTATTTATTTTATTTCGGATTGATAATATGCCTAGTTCCAAAATTACATAATACATAATTGTTGATGGTTGAATACTTATTGATCATTTATGAAACGCCTTAGACTTGCAAGTATTAAAATCGAATTCAGCATTGTAAGTTTGACTCTTGGATGTCATTATCTCACTACTTGCAGAACAGTAGTAAGTGCCATGCAACATTAGTGTGATCTTTATTGACAAAAGGTCTTAAATCAACATATTTTAGAAATCATTGATACTTTCCTTTAACATTGTGCTGGTATGGCTTTAGTATGAAAAGCATGCCACAGTTGAAATAATATGCGAAAATCATACAAATAGATACAGAAATACACCAAAAAATATTTTGGTATGCATCCTTCGTATGTGGTAGGTATTGGGCGATTTATAGTGAGCAATAAGACGGTTGACGGAAGCGGGACTGGAATTTTATAGACCTGCTGTCCGCATATCCCTCAGTGACTTTCCCTTGGTCTTAGTAATTTCCCTGACCGCCTCTGCAAGCATGAATATTCTACTGATCTCGAACGCAAAGGAAAAAGAAGAGAATGGTGCCAGTGGCAATCTAACTGGAGCATTCATGAGTTGCCACAATCATGTGAAGTGGACGAATGAATCACGGTTCTCCCTCAATTTCCACAATGGAGGAGTTGGTGCTTACAGAATGCCTGGTATGCACAGATGTGCAGTCTGTTGCATTTCAGAACATGATCGGTTAGGCGTCATGATGTGAACTGATATGTCACAGTGGGCGAACGGCTGGTGTTTTCATCAAAGCATCTTGAATGGCAAGCGTTATCTCCTGGAGGTTTTAGGTCTCTCTGTTCTTCCAAAAGCGAGGGAGCACAATGTCATCATCCAAGATGACAATGCGCATCCATGTTGAGGACACCAGGTGACAACAGATCGGGTTTTGAAAGATCAGTAATTGAGTACCTCCCGTGGCCTTCACGTTCTCCTGATCTTTCATTCACCGATCGTGCACGTACGGGAGGAGCTAGGTAATAGGATGAAATGCTAGCATTTACATTCACTTACCACTATCGAAGCACTTTCTGAAAAAGTAGCAGAATAATGAGAAAGCATTGAGCAAGAGAGATTGAATGGACTTTCATTGATAGCCTCGATGCTTCTTGATCAATGAAAATAACTGTTCCTGTAAATCTAAATGCTGAGATTTTTTTGTCATGCAGTATATAGTACATTGGGTGGAACTTGAAATTGCATTCTGATGTACAAAACTTATTTGTTCTTCCTCATTAAATTCTTCAGTCATTTAAAAGTCTCAAACTTAGTTAATGCAAAAATCATGACTTTGCGAGTCATTTGTCACCACCTTTGACTCAGATGATTAACTTATTGCTGAAATTCAAGTTGTCTCATAAAAGCTAATTCCTCATCATTCTACAAATTAGCATCGCAGGAGCACTAGGGCGCACCTGGGCCCTCTCTTGTGGAATTTTGAGAAGTCTGGTACCTATCAGTGGTACGAGCTACGTGTACTTCAGGCATCTTCGGTGGGGTTAGAATGCCATGACGCATTGAAACTTTTGCAACAAGGTGCCCTAAGACAGTGGTTGAACTTGCCTATAACATAAGAGAATCAGTTTTTACCATTTTTCATATCAAGATTGGCTGGGGGATAGGAGCTGTGCAGAAAGAGTAGCAGTCGTGATACGTTGAGTGATCTAACACTTCCTTCCGATGTAGCAAGCAGCAAATATTCTCTATTTTCTCAGCACATCAAAGGATCTTCTAGTTTCACCGCTACTATTTGATAGGGGGTCCTACTGCCAGATTGACGAATTGACGAAAGATAGCTGGCATTTCGAATTCACCCACAGTGAATTATGGATAAACACACCTAATCACTGGTTCACGTGTCTTCCACCAATCATTTGAATTTAATTAACATGAATTATTCTATCATTTGGATGCATGAAGCCACTGAAATAAACTTCTAAAATCATCAGGATTAGGTCTTGCACTTCGATTTGAAAATCACATTTCATGCTTCTCTGCAATAATGCAAATATTGTCTACATACTAGGCCAGTAGTTAGTATTGCGGACGCACTGATAGTGGATACGAACATGGATAGGAACATGTTCCGAATTGCCAATGCGAACATGTTCCGAATTGCCAATGCGAACATGGATAGGAACATGTTCCGAATTGCCAATGGATGCGAACATGGATAGGAACATGTAAATAGGAACCGCGTTCCGATTGATAGGCGAATTGAGATCATACTTAATGATTCGGTACACTTATTTGTGTGTTGAGATCGGAACGGCTTGTTCCGAAATTGAGTTAGAGTATGTGAATTAGAATAGGGATGCGAACATCTATTTCGGTACTTAAACAGGTGTTTGTTTTGAGACTGCTTGCTCAAATGCGACAATTGTGACCATTGATGACAATTGTATTGATTTTCATAACTAGGTTAAGTTACGAATACGTGAAAGTTGTTTGTTGATGTGAATATTGATGACTAGTTTCCAAAATTCATGGATTGTTGCAAGAAACCTTGGTTATTCGCTAAAGGCTATAGAAACTGTTACATATCTAAATGAAAATATCAAAGCTGGTGATTTAGTTGAACGACTAATGGATCTGGATGAGCATACCATGAATGCTAATTTGGATCGTAGTTGGATAGAAGATTTCTCAATGCTACAATAAAAGACAGTGAAATTAGGAGGATGAAATTTGAACTTTCTGAAACGGAGATAAAAAAAGTGAAACCTTCAATTGACTTATCGAAATGTTCTATCAATGAAAGTGACTTCAGAAAGAAATTAGAAGCAGAGACGTTTGAATTATTATGTGAACGGAACTGCATTAGATGTTTTGAACGGGAAAAATCCCTTCTCTTGTTACCATGCTCTCATTTTGTCATGTGTTCTACTAGCTATATACCCTTGGAAACTACATTTTGTCCCCTTTGTGATGAAGAAATAATTTCAACAGTTACTGTATATCGTTCATGATGAGTCATCATGCGTGTCTATGATTGGTTGCTATTGTGCAGCTTTTGTATATAAGGTTATCACACTTCTATTACAACCATACTTGTTGAGGATTGTAAACATTAATAATCATGCCATTTACCACGATCATTCCTGTTTCAATTATTCACAAAGACAATCTGTTTACTAGCAAGATTTTCTACTCTGCAAATGATGTTATTGGTTACAAAGCTGATCTCATAGATCTGATGGAGGATATTGTCACATTCTACCATTGTGAAGATGATATTGAACTTCAGAAACTCTTAATGAGGACATTGACCAATGCCCTTACGCGATACTAAGATTTTGGCTCGATGAAGTGTTCAAACCTCTGAGTTTGACGGAAGCTATTCCACAGAGTTCTCGTTGCTATTGTGAAATGAGAACACGGAAATTGAAGACTTGTTTGCATGATATAATCGTATTTAGCCACTATGAGGAAAATGGTGACAAATTCAAGGTGGACATGTTTACCGGACCCCCGTCGATGAGCGTCAATGTGGCAGTGCAAGATGACCGGGACATAATCAAGTTTAGAGCATACTATGCTAATATTTTAAAAGTCTTCGCTTCAAAACCATGCTGTTCATGCTGTTCTCTATCAAAGGAATTAATGTGTAATATAGAACAGCTTATAACTGCAACGACTCAGACCTTGAGTGATGTTGATGACTACGACCTACCATCTGTTACCGTTTGACTTTGTTGCATGGAACTAAGCAAAAATGTATATTTTTATAAATGCTTTGCTTTTAACACAATAAAAATGACTGCAAAACGAAAGGCATCTTTTTCTCGGAAGAATGGTTCTTTTAGACCTTCAAATCAGTTTAAGAAGGCGTTGCGAAAGTTAAACAGCATGCGAAACAATAAAGTTAAGTGCAAATTAATTCAAAACTCCAGTGATGATTTCATCCGTGATTTGGCTTTTGCAATACACAAATGCCTCCCAATATACAAGCCTTTATTGAGTACTGATTCTCTAAACAGCATTAGAAAATTTTCAAATCCAAGAAGCAGTGATATGAAAAGGCGGAACTTAGTTCAGCGTGGAGGTGGTGGGTTTTTGAATATGTTGAATGATATTGGAAACAGCATTTACAATGTACTCAACAGTCCACTAGGGAAAGTTGTGGCAGGTGCCGCAGTGTTGCTGTAGACGACGAATCATGGATTGACACGTCATCATTGATTGATGACTCATGTGAAAATGTATATAAGAGAGACGCGCTTGTACTCTTTAATCACTTTCAAGCTATCATTCATCGCTGACGGTTGAAAAGCTCCGAATAAGTACAACATTGAATTATGTCTCAAAAAATGTTTATAGTTAGAGAGGAGAGCGACTCATTTGAACGTGATCTCTTTAAATTCCGACCGACAAGGAAGGTTCAAGGGATTGGAAATACATTTTGCTTCCAAACGTTGAGCTATGGTGACGATGGTTTCTACCTTCAAGTTCCATTTTTCTACAGCAATGGTATGTCTTTATCTGGATATAGCATCATGAGACAAATACGACTATCCTCTCCGAAATGGCAGCAGATGACACTCAAAACCATCGACTCTTTGGCGAAGGAATGCGTTGAGTTGCCCGAAAGTGCTCCTACACATTGGAGGAAGGCGTTAGAGGAAGGAAGTGGCTATAAGGAATTACCCGAGTTCGATACGCTATTCTTGAAATTGTCCGATCACTTTGAAGCATTCGATCTACTTGGAAATACAATGGAGTGTGATGATCGGAAGCGCGGACGATACATGGGTTTAATACACGTCAACGGACTATACATTGGTGCTCACGGCTCAACCGGAAAAGTGGCATCGTTAGAAATGAAAGTTCTACAGTTGGTTTATGAGCCAATGCCGATTGATAAGTGTCTAATCACCATCGATAAACCTACTTCAAAAGATGGGAAGGATGTTGAAGAATGCAAAAAGCGGGGACGGAAATCCAAGGAAGGGAGTGTTAAGTTGAAATTGAAACGCCAAGATGCTCAAATTGACGCGAGAAGTTATTTTAATGATGACATTGATGAGGAAACACAAATGCTGTGAATGTGAAATGAAAGTTTCTAAATGTAAATAAAGTTGTTATGGAACATGACTTGTTTTATTCTAAGCAAACTGGTGGGTGTCGGTCGTTAAAGCTTTTGAAATTTCAGGATGACAGATTTTCGCCTACCAAGTCAGTCCGGTAAAACTACTTTTGTAACTCAATTACTACAATTTAGAAATGAGATGTTTAATAAAGAAATTAAAAGAGTTAAATGGTATTATGGCATATTTCAACCACAACTACATTCTGCACTTCGCCAGAAAGGTTATGATGTGAAGCAAGGGTTACCGACAACTGAAGACATCAAAGCAGGTGAGTTAATTGTGCTAGATGATCTATTGCGTGAAAGCAAATCATCGAAAGATGTAACTGAAATGTTTATTCAGACAGCACATCATAGGGAAGCCTTCATAATCTATATCACCCAAAACATTTTTGATGGAGGGAAAGAGCAAAGAACTAGGAGTTTGAATACACATTATTTGGCAATATTTAAAAATCCAAGAGACAGCAGTCAGATACATCATCTCAGTAGACAGATATTACCTCAACAACCTAAAGTTCTTTCAAAAATATATGAAGATGTAACTAAGAAACCACATGGCTATCTATTTATTGATCTAATCCAGGAATGTCCGGAACGACTTCGATTTCGAACTAATACCATACCTAATTCCGTTGACCCAATGACAGTTTTCTCGGTTCACAGCTAGTTTTAAGCAATGTACTTTGTTGCCTTATTATTATTACAAACATGTCGTATTCAAAGATGGTAGTCATTCCTCAAGAGGAGTATATACAATTGACTACATTACGAAGTGCACAAGAAGTCAAAAATATAGATCAACCTATTACGAATCAACTTAAGGAACTAACACAAAAGGATATGGAAATTCAGAAGATTAAGGATCCCTATCGACGAATGCAGTTAGCAGCTGAAAACATTGATGAGAGGCGACAGATTCGTGATAAGTTGCGACGATTTATAACCTTGTCAACACCTCGACCATATCGTGTGCGCGCTGAGCGATTATTTGACTTCATTGATCCACATGTGAAGTTCAATGAGAGAGGGGAGATAATAGATGAAACAACTGGTGATGTTATTAGAAATAGTCACATAGATGACCTTCTGCAATATGCTGTCAGAGATGTAAGGCAAAAACTAGGTGCACCACAAGGGTGGTCATATTTTCAGAAAATTTTATCTGATCAAAATGTACCACACAATATTATTGGAGGACCGAGTGTGAATGAGTTGGACAAGGGTCACTTACAAGATGAAACAAAAAGTAAAACACCCACGATGGCGGTCAAGCGAGAGCTTCATGATCCCGATGATATTCAACCAAAAAGAGCTACTAGGCGCTCAATGCGTGTTGGAAAGGATTATAGTAAATATTAAGCAAATATAAATTAAGCTTTGCTTCTCTCATATCATGTCCCTACAAAAGTTTTGCTGCTGTTTGAAATCTGCGCTCGAAGGTAAAGGAGAAGAGGGCATAGAGGTTGATATCAATTGTGTTAGCAGTTGCTGTGGGAGTAATACGCGTGCAAATCAAAACAAAGACGATGAGTACAGCAGTGAAACTCAGACAGATTTATTACGACTTAAATCACCCCGCAAGTTTCAGTCGTCCGGAGGTTCTAGCTCGTGCAGCAGGTGTGGGGATAGAGAAAGTCAAGAAGTGGTTAAGGAGTCAACCGACTTACACTCTTCACAAAAATGCGGGAAAGCGGTTTCCAACGAGAAAATATGTTGTTACCAATATAGATAGTCAATGGCAAGCAGACTTGGCTGACATGCAACAGATATCACAGTACAATGACGGCTATAAATACATCTTAACCGTAATAGATATTTTATCTCGCTATGCTTGGGCACGTGCGCTGAAATCTAAACGAGGACCAGAAGTTGAAGCGGCTTTTCAGAGCATTTTCGATGAGGGGCGTGTTCCCAAAGAATACAGACCGATCAAGGGAAGGAATTCGAAAACTCTCATGTTCGAAGTCTCCTTAAAAGTCATAATGTGGAATTGTTTAGTGTCAAAAGTGCTTATAAAGCTGCCATGGTTGAGAGGTTCAATCGCACACTGAAGACAAAAATATGGCGCTATTTCACTGCAAAAAATACACATGTTTGGATAGGTGAGCTGCAGAAATTTGTTAAGAATTACAATGAAAGCTACCATCGAATCATTAAGATGAAACCTAATGATGTTACCCCAGATAATGCGATGGATGTATGGCTTCGATTGTATGATAAGAAAGCGAAAAACATTTCCAATGAAAAGAAAATTAATGTTGGTGATAGAGTTCGGATTTCAAAGGTTAAGTCTACATTTCAGAAGGGGTATCCACCTAATTGGACTGAAGAAGAGTTTTTTGTAGATGAAGTAAATACAAAATTTAGACCCACCATGTATAAATTAATAGATTACCATGGCAATCCAATTGAAGGAAAATTTTACTCTTATGAATTGCAAGTAGTAGACAGAAGTAAAGAGGTGTATATGATTGACAAATTAATTAGGAGGAAAGGTCATGGCAATCAAAGGAAATATCTAGTTAATTGGAAAGGATATCCTGATTCATTCAATAGCTGGATAACGCACCAGGATCTACAAAATGTGGAGGTGGGAGACACTCGTAACTTTTAAGTTAATATAGCATGTGACTTCTTACATATATGAGGTCAACATGTCTATTAACTTCAACATCATTCTTCCAAGCAATAGCAACCCCAAGGTATTCCCAAGTAACAAACCATCTCTCTACTCTGTTGAATTCGCTAATCCAATTACTCTGCATGGACCCCATGAAGTTGCTCTAACTGAAATTACTTATTACAACGATATCAGTTTGCTAAAAAACAACTATTTTGAATTACATAAAGAAGTGCGAGAGAAGGATGATTGCTTCCGCATACTTCACAATAGTTTACATGGTACATGGGCTTTTCATCATCTAACTTTACATCCTTTTTCAACATCTTTACCATCTGTCCAAAACATGATTAAAATTCAAAAGGCATTTGCAACGTCAACTTTTGATTCTAAGGTTCCCACAATGAGCTTGCAAGATACAGAAAAGGAAATCGGTAGAATGTTTGAACGAATAAATGATCTCTTCAAGCTGACTTTGAATAAATTCTACAAACCAGTCATAAAGGGGTCAACAAAATTGATGAAGGAAGGGAAGCATGTTCTTCTTGTATTAGGTAAGGATTTGAGTCATACTTTTGGGTATTCCAGAACAACTTTCTCATCAAGGTATTGGTACAATGGACGGGGGTGGAATTCGGAGAGGAAAGTCACTGATTTTCAATGTGGAATTGCGCCATTGTATGCATTACAAAAAAAGGAGCATCCGAGTAAAAAGCAAATTTGAGGTCATTAGAAGTGTTGAAGACTTTGCAAGAAAGTTTAAAGGATCAGTGCCAGAAACGTTAATGACTTGTGAATATAAGAAAGAGAAAGTAACTTTATTTACTGTTGAAACGGAGGCAGAATTTATTGTTTTTACTAAAAAGACACCATTGGAAAAGTCTGAGTCTGCTGTTATTGAATTCGGATCTGAAATGATTGGGATGTTTAAGGGCCTTGAAAGCGCACCTTGGTTGACAGAGTTAAATGATACATTCAAGGTTCAATTGTCCTCTTCTAAACTCAAAGCATCAACAAATTCTTCATGGGATATCCACGTATACAGCGAAGACATATTGGGTGATGAATTGTCTACTTCCAGTGAACTTGTAAAAAGAGTTAATTTAAACATTGAAAGCTTGAAAACGCCATCTGAATTGTGTACAAAGTTAAATGAGTTTGGTGTAGATTACCTTGATGCAGATGAATATCACTTTTCTTATGATCCACATAAGAAACGCATGATTCTAAAGGTAGGGAAGAACTCTCTTATCAAGCTGGATAGCGTGTTAACGTCCACATTGGGATTCTCAAAATCAACTATTTATGAAGGCACATCAATAGGCGATACAGCCCCATCACTAGAGCGTGATATAAGTAACTTATACGTCTATTGTAACATTATTGAATATACAAGGGTTGGCGACATTGAGGCCCCACTTCTGCGCACATTTCCTCTCTCATCCGTAAGGAAGCAACTAATCAATCGAGAATTTATTAACACGATGTATGTACCAATGAGCAGAAATGTCATCAATAGAATTGACATATCAATTCATGATGACGCAGGAGAAGTAGTACCATTCTGTGGTGGTGTTACTGTTTTAACACTACACATCAGGACACGAGATTAGGGCTTTACGCTATTGTGGGATCTATAATTATCTACAGGACATAATGTCAGGCATTTACAGTGGTCCATCCTATCAGAGCGGCTATCCCGTGTTTGCTGGAGGTAGACGACAAGTTGGAGGAGGCATATTCGGTGCACTAAGACGTATGGTTCTCCCAACACTCAAAAAGTATGGCGTACCGTTCATGAAACGGGTTGGAAACAGAGCTTTAGACTTTGGTGCAAATGTTGCAGCTGATGCACTTCAAGGGGAGAGTATCGGTGAATCCATGAAATTGCGTGCACAGCAATCTGCCATAGACGCATTAGATGATTTAACAAAGACGAGGCGTACAGTTCGGAAGAAACGTAGGAAGTCAATACAAGTTGGATCAAGTCGAGTTACTAAGCAAAGGCGTAGGAGAAGTAAAAAGCCCACCAGAGCAGCACGTTCTAAATCAAGACGTCGTGTGAAAGCAGGAAAGCGCAAACGAAATTCCACAGCGACTAGAAACAAGTTAAAACGAAGGAAGACAACATATTTGTAAAGCTAATACGATGCAGAGTATCAATTCGGCTTTGTGTTTCTTTGATTCACCCCCTCATCAAACTGACATTATTTCCTCAACTATTGTTGATATAGTCCCCACAACAAATATCGATGGTAACCAACAGCCTATTCATTATGATATACCTGGTAATCCTCAAGATTATATTGACTGTCAATCTATTGATTTAGAATTGTGTATACAAATTAAGAAGACTGATGGTACCAATATTGATTCAACTAAGGATAAAGTGGGATTGACAAATCTTCCTATTGCCAGTCTATTCTCAGATGTGTATTTAATATTGAATGACAAACAGATTGAAGGAGGGGATCGAGCAAATCCCTATGGAGCGTACATAAATACAATGACGCAATTTCAGAAGCAAGGTAAACAGTCACACTTGCAAGTTGCCGGCTGGTATGATGATCAGCAAGGGAAATTTGATGAGGTTTCAAATGGAGGTTTAAAAAAACGAATGGAATTGACAGCAGATTCAAAGGAATTATACTTGAAAGGACCTGTCTATCTTGATTTCCTTCGTCAATCTAGATATCTACTATCACAGGTTAAAATGCAAATAAAATTTATTCGTGCAAATCCTGAGTTCGCGTTAATGGCTTTTGGAGCTACAAACTATCAAATCAACATAAGTAGTGCCGTGCTCAATGTAAGGAGAGTAACAATGATCCCGTCAGTCATCAACGAGCATGCGACAGGATTGAGGAAAAGCAATGCAATATATCCAGTTAATCACAGTGTGTTAACAAACTTCACAATTGGTGCGGGATCATCCTCTCATGCCTACCCAAATCTTTTTCCCACTGCGATGCCGAAGGCGGTGTATATCACATTTGTGGAAAATGAGTCATTTATTGGTGCTTTTGAAAAGAATCCATTTAATTTCCAACACTTTAACGTTAGTAAACTAGCACTCTATCAGGATGGAAAATATGTTGCTTGCAAAGCTTATGAGCCTAATTTTAAAGAGGGTAAATTTGCACGTGAATATGGTTCTACTTTCACTGCACTGAGCATGTTTAACACAGATGATTCAAATGGAATTACAATGGATATGTATAAAAATGGTTACTTCCTCATTATATACAATCTCACAGCAGATGCAGATCTAGGCGGCGAAAGCGTAGGAGTTACAAAGCCTGGTAATCTACGACTAGAGGTGTCATTTGAGTCACCTTTGAAGAAAACAATAACTTGCCTCATTTATGCTATCTATGATAGCAAAGTTGAAATAACGAGAATGCGAGACGTAACTGTCAGCTATCAGAGATGAGTAACTTAAGCAACATACAAATCTTGAGGAAAATGGGAAATGCTCATCCATACTTCAAGTCAATATTTCTTGATGTCTTTTCTAGAGATAATTTACCTAATTCAATTCCTTTCTATCCTTGTTCGCTTATCATCAATACGGACAGCAACAATCTTCCTGGTAAAAATTGGATTGCAGTGTACATCAATCGCTATAAAGTGGCTGAATATTTTGACTCTCTTAATCTACCTCGCTTACATGACATTGCACTATGGATGAATAGGTTCTCCTGGACGATTAAGAAAGTTACATCGCTTCCACTCCAAAACAATGTATCTCTCATGTGCGGCGGTTATGTGCTATATTTCGTCAACGAGAGACCATTGAAAAAAAACTGCAAAAGTGTTTTACAACTTTTTTCGAAAGACTGCTATAAAATGATGTAATTCTTACAAAGTATATTGAAACTGTTTTGTAATAAAGTTTTATTTTATATGTAAATATCCTTGTTTTATGTTCCAAATCGTTGGGTTTAGAGGGAAAGCAAAACATGTTTACATTTCAATATGTATTTACAAATGTAGTTCTTTTCTAAATATTTACATAGCTACAATGTAGATTTCACAAATATTTTTCTCAAATCACATAGGATGGGAGGAACATCATTTATGTCTTTAATGCCGGTTATCACAATCTTTCCATTATGGAATACATGAACATGATATGGGTGCCAGTTAGTCATCTGTGCTGCTGGAAATAGTTCCACTTCATAAGTGAGATTATTTGATGATGTGACTTTACGAAAGTCATAATGATAGTTCAATTCACATAGCACAGTCATTGTCTTCACTTCCCATTCAAATAATGAGTCTCTAAGTAAATTTTTCAACGTAGAATGTAGATATGGTAGATCACCATCAGTGAAGCCACCAACACACTGAATTGTTCCATTTGGAAAGAATAGGATAGTCACATATTTATCCTTCCTCTGTATCCTCCATGTTAACATTGAGGGTCTTCCCAGATGTAGATTCGTTGTCGGCTTCATCTTGTGTTTTATTAATAACCACTGCTTTCGATTGGGAATGTTCCGCTTGATTTCTTGAAGATTGAGTTTTGAGTTCACTTTTGTAGTTAACATGCGATTCACGACTTCCATCCTTTTGATGTCCTCCATCCTTAATGAATGAAATCATATGTGGTAGTATCTCTTTTGTAAAGTTTCTCCATGTGACGTCACTGAAACGGAAAAATCGATAGTCAATATCTTCTCTCTTTGGTGAACAGACGTATAGCTTGACGGTAGAGTCACACTTTATCCATACCTTTTGATCGAGCGGAATCTTCATCCGTGTCTTATGGTTGTCAATCAGATCAGCGAAGTCTTTCAGTGAATATAATGCGTCAAGGCTAATGCAAACGCCACGATGTTTTCCACCACTATTTGTTATTGAGTGACGAAAGACTACTTTCTTAGAATTTGTTATGTGAATGCTTTGTGAGTCATTTAATTTCCATGTTCTAATGTAATGAGGCATGTTTTCAAATATAAACCTAAATTTATTTGTTTGCATAAAGCTTGCTATTTTACATCTCAACTTATCGGAATGATGTTGAGTGCTACGTCTTCAATTCATAGTAGGACTACCTATGTTTTAGTAATTATTTCTACACATCGGAAAAATGTAGAAATTATATTTTATATTTAATCTACCTATATATTATTAAGCATAAATAGGCAGAAATGTAGTGATTGGTTAGTTTACTTTGTTAAATTTCTTAAACTTCTACGTCACCTGTAGCAGGAAGGCATCTCCTTCTCTTTGAAGGTGGGGGAAGACCTAAACTATAGTGTCCATATGGTAGAGATAGATTTTTAGTTAACCAACAGCGCTTATCCTCCCAAAGTGAAAGTCCTCGCTTTCTAAATGATTTTGTAGTGACTACGTGATTTTTTGAATTTATAATTGTCATTTCCTCATTTGTGTCTTTCTCACTTTAGTACACAGTCCTATAATCATTATGATGTAATTTTTTAACTGCAGCTCTCTGCACTCCTTTTGTCCGCTTGATGCTATCATAAGTTGAATCTAGATATTTCATTGAATACATTTTTGGTTTTAGCAAGATCATTTTCTCAAGCAACTTTCCCGCACACTCATCCTTAAAACAACCTAATCTGGCTCTGTTTGTAGTTGAGTATAGTCGGTGATGACTGTCATAGTGTGAAGAGTCAAATTTTTCACCAAAATATAGCAGTACATCCTCCAAGCTGACAGATGGTGAGGTGTACAAACATAGGAAAAAACTATCGGTATCACCTCCACAAAGCCGCGTTCTATTTATCAGTGGACATCTTTTCAAATCATTGTAGTATAACTGGTACATTTCCAATTTGCTGTAGTCAAGTACCGCCTGACCAACATAAATCAATTTATTCAACATTATTGAAGGTTTATACATTTCCATACCACCTAAATCTTCATCAAATATCTTATGCTGTACATAGAGAGGATGATTTGATAACTTTCGACATTGTTCCACGCTGTTTACTAATTTGAATTTTCTCCTTCGTCTTACATTTTCCATTGTTTTACAATATAAAGAATTATTTTTCAACTTATAAAATGGCTTTTCAAAGTTGGTACTTGATTGAGCTCTCTTTTGTGAATTCATATCAATGTACGTTCTCAACCATGGCTTTTGTGTGAACTTTATACCGTTGTGAATTTCTGTGATTTTCATACCCATGGTTAAATAAAATTTTAATATTGAATAGTGTACAACATAATTTTCCCTATTGAATTGATGAAGCAAGAGTTTTTTAGTTGAACTGAATTTAGTATCTTGTCTTATTGTCCTATGTAAATCCTTCATATAAGTTGAGAACATATTTTGCTCTACGGTCTGCATCTCTGGCGCTAATGGGAAATCGGCAGTGTCATCATGTATGTTTGCAGGATATTCCAAGTTCAAATCAAAAATATAGCCAATTTCATTATCATCATCGATAGCTTGTATATTTTCTTCGCTTAAAAATAGCTTACTTCACTATCACTCAACCATTTAAAATTTGAATGTGGTAGACTCTTACTGAGCGAAGAACCGTAAAGGTTATTGACATCAATGTAAGATAAGTGACGACTTTCATTTGTATTATTTTGTAATTCCGAAATGCGTGCACGTGCTCTGTGAATGTTCGTAAAAGTCATTCCACCCATTATTCCCCTTTCGAAGAGATTATACATACTTTCATCTTGTATGTAGTGTGGTGGATGATTAGATGTCAAATTTAAAGCTGAAGTAAAGCTAAGATGTGGAAGGCTAACGAAATGGACAGGATGTACTTCACCTTCACTTTGACTTAGTGACCTAAAAACTTCAAAAATATCTGTCAGTAATAATACATCCAGTTTCAATTATGCAAGCATGTAATCACCACAATTGTTGCAATTGAAAGCAAACCACGCAATACTAGCGTGCTTATATTCTTCATCTGAACAATGTTCACGAGTGAGATCATTACAAAATTCACATTGTGGTGGCAGACATTTTTCTGACAATGTATTTAGACTTTTGAAATAACAGTAGGGAAACACTCCCTTTTGATAAAGAATATCATCTGTTAACAGGGGAAATTCATTTCTAAGTTTTTCTACATGTTCATAAACTTGCAATCCTCTTGCTAACTCACTCAATGATGCACTTAAAAATTGATAAGAATCTAAGAATTTCAACTTGAAGTAGATTGTTTTTCCTTTGTATTCGTTCACAGGGACGCTGGCGGATAGAGTTATATACTTTTCAGCTGTTGCTGCTACTACTTCCAATTTCCATGACTTCTGTTTTCCAATTGCTTTATAGCAAACGATATGACTATCATAATTCTTAAAATTATGGAAGAAGATGGGTAGTTCCCGCCTATTTAGTTTTAATCGAAGATTGCATTTACTGAATAGTTTTTGTCTATATCTTCCTGTTAAATGGTCGTGATCTCTTACTTTTATGCAATCATCACTAAATAAAGCTTTACATTTATTACAATTTTTTACATTTTTCTGTTTTTCTTCTTCATCAGAAGAAAGAAACATTGGTTGCCGGCTTATTGCACGCTGATTATCATATAAGTTTTGAGCTATATTTTCTAGGTGATCCAAGAAGTCCATAATACAATTCTCTCCCTTGAAGACATAATATTGTTTTTCAAATCTGGACTGGAGAGCTTTATGCCAAACATGATAAACACCAACTGCTGCAGGTTTGTGTACTTTATTATCGATGTAGCACTCTATATCTGCATAAACTACTAAAGGAGGACTTAATTGATATTCCATGCTACTTGTGCTTGCCTCTAGTTGTTTAGGCATTCTTTCTATTTGTGCCTTTCCACGAACACAAAATTGATAATGTCGCTCCAAAGTTGTCTTATATGTAAACGATTGGGTACATCGATCGCAGAAATGTTTATATCTTCTATTTATTTTTCTATATAATCCTGATAGTTTCTGATTCCACAATAGTGTACACGTTCATTGTTTATAATTAGTAGTATATTAACAGTTCGTTTACCAATAAAGTTGCTGCTATATCGAACACCTTTTAGTCCTTTTTCGTAAAGGTGAATGTTGATTTTAATGTCATTATTTTTCTCAAACTTAGGAATATCTTTAATTGATACTTGTGTAGAGATGTCATTCATATTTAGTGCAGATGTCCATTTACTATATGATTTTATCTCATTCCTAGAATATGATACATCATTGTAATGTAGCATTGATAGAACTGAATACAAGAAACAGTCATTTGCATTTGAATGTACATTAATTACAGCCTTCGAATCTTTCAGACTCTTTGGTAGATTGAATACTTCTCCACCAGAAAGTAATGGACTAGTAATAACATTGAATTCTATATTTAGTATTTCATCTATAACCCAATTGCTACCCTTTTTTGCAAAAGCTTCAATATGACTTGAGAGACTATTTAAGTTATCTTGGAACCATGTATCATAGTCATAAATATAGTTTGTGGATGATGAAGTAAAGTGTGCGAGAAACGTTTCATCTTCCTGAGGATTTGATCGCACATAACGAATTTGTGCTACCAGACGACCAAGTAGTTGAAAATTTTCTAGAAGGTTTGTCACTAAGTTCTCTAATATAGATCGCATACTTAATAAAAAGGAAGTTATATCTACTGTGTGTGCTGATGGTGTGATGTCGTATACACGAGCATGACCGTTGAGCGCGCTTTCCCTGAGACTATGATATTTTGAATGATTTGTATAGTTCCATGATTATTTTGAATATTCATCTCACTATTTGTATTATGCATATTCATATGCTGACGGAATTTGCTTATAGAACTATACGCTTTACCACAGCGGGAGCAGCATTGCATAAAGATCAAACTATTATTTGAAGCGCTGATTGGTATATGTCTAGACGTTGATTCAGCAGTACTAGATTCGGGTATTTCACTATCATTAGCTGAGATACTTCGAGGATTTGAATTTAAATTACAATTACTTGGTTGCTTATCACAGACTAGATTGTGTCGCTTTAGATTATCCTGTCGTTTTGTTTCATATGGACACTTCCTACACTGATAAGTTTTTCCTAACTTACAAAACTTTTCATGGCGTTGCAAATTACCATTAAGAGTAAACGTTTTTCCACATTTAGAACAGACAACCATGTTTATTAAACTGGTGAGGATTATAATTTTGCAGACTATATATATTTTTTTATCATCCTATGACGTCACAACGATTACTAGCCAATGACATTTGTTCCAATCTACGATGAAATAAGAAGACAGGACTTGTATCAAATTCTTTTTCCATTAAGTTAAAAAGTCAAAGTAAAAGAAATTACAACTTTTGGCACTTTATCATGTCACTGTGTGAGAGTTTCACATGATTGCACTGCTCGCAACAGTCGGACGTATCCTCCATCCGAGTCAGTCTTACCCGTGAAATGACACCTTCATGATACACGATGTGCATGAGCGTCTCACGTTCGAATTGCCGATTGCCTCGGGCCACAGAAGAGGACAATAGCAAGTTTGACTGTGTCAAATTGCGAACAGACACAATCAAACCCCTATTCTCCTCCCTGAGCTTGCTCTCCCGCTGTTCAGCCATCCGAAGTCGTTGCTGACACAACTTGAGTTTCTCCTCCAGTCGCTCATCACCTTCTAACGTTTCGTCAAGGTCCACATTATATTCCCGCAGAGGTAATGGAGCGGGAGCAGGAACAGGGACCGGATCGGGAGTAAGAGCAGGATCAGGAAAAGGGACTGGAGCGGGAGCAGGAGCAGAAGCAGGATTAGAAGAAGGGATCGGAGCGGGAGCAGGAGCAGGAACAGGTGACGTAGTAGGAGCTCGTGGTGGTGTGAGAACTCCTCGATGTTCGAGGATCGGCGTAAAAGGAAGCCGAGCGCTACAGTTTGGCGACGCCCGGATCCGCGAGAATGATATCTCTTGAGATGCGAAATCAATCACATGCTGAAATGAGAAGAAATAATTGTTTACTATCTATATGTCCTTATAATGAGGATAGAGCAATATAGATCTAACAAAATTTATAAAAATCATACCTCAGGAGTGACACTTGATGGATTGTCACTGCTATAATTTTGAACCACATTTAACAAGAGAAATCATGAGATTTAGTTAATAATTATGTTATGTAGTTATTGTTAATTTCGATACTTACAAGAGAGCGTCTTGTGTCATCCTCATCAGAAGATGATGTGGGTGACGACGTCGCCGATGACGTAGTAGACGTCTCATCCGATGAAGACTCCGATGAGGACTCTGATGAGGACTCCCGTATCGTATACGGACGCTCTTCATTGTCCTCAACTGATGTGGTCGTAGCCGGAGTTGAGGTGATGCTAGCAGCCCTGGATTTTTTTAGGGATAGGGATCGCATTACCTGAAGCGGTAGAAAAAGATAGAATGTTAACTGAGCAAATGGATGATGTATGATACATTAACAAGTGACGAGAGGGACTTATGAAAACGACTATAACAACTGTACTTACGGGACGTGGGGTACTTGACTCTTCTACCGCACTCAGCTTGGGAACCGGTGGTAGAATTTTGAACAGCTGCAAAGAGAATTAACGCATTATTATACATTGAGGGTGATTAATTTTTATCAACATGTCTTACATTTTTCATTTGAGGCAACTGTTTGACAACCTTTGTCTTCTTCTTCGCTGGAGGCCTCTCACACTGAAATGTTTTTGAAAAGTTAAATTTACTTCATACATAACGAAACAAATGTTCTTAACATCAATCATTTTTATTTTAAATTTAACTTGTACAGTTATCGGCACTCACCTCTAGATCGCTTGATGAAGAGTCACTATCAATGAATGCTCTTGATTTGAACTTTGTCTTTCTTTTTGTGGGAGGTTTTGCTGGTTCGGAACATTGGCTGAGTACTCCCTCTGCAGCCCTATCCTCCTTCGCGAAAAGCCTCGCCAATTTACTCTTTTCATCCTTTGAGGTTAAATTGCGCCCACCTCTACCGTTTTCCTGCGCGCAGGATGCATGTCTACTGATGAAAGCCTTAGACTTATCATCATTTGCCATTTCCGTGCTTCGCACGTAGGACCGACAGGTGAGGCAATACACGTAGGTGCAGCCCTCCTTGAAAGTACACTCCTTTTGACCACTCTTACTGGCATGTCTCACCGGTTGCTTACATGTTTCACAAAAGTGAAAGATTAAGCGCTGGCGTGCGAGGCTTGCATGACGAACCATTTCTGTAAGTCATGAAAAGCGTTTGTTATTATTGTATCTGTTAGCAAATGTGAATATCATTTAAGTGACTATTGCATAAATATTGGAAAGTAATTCTACAGTAATTGATTTTTTTTAACTTAGAAAAATATTTTCGAGATAGAAACCGAAAGTCGAAATGTTAAATTTACCTTGAAAAGGCTTGCTTACATATCAACTTGAAATTTGAAATCAGCTGATAAATTATTAATTTATTTCGAAATGAAATCACAGAACCGAAACTGATGTTTTAAAAAAGATAAGCATTTCTGACTTTGATTAAACAACTTTTAATTTGTAAATGGTCCACAGACTATCACTTTGAAAACAAAATTAGCATTTGAATTATTTACAAATTTGAAGCACACTTTGGAAATGTTTATCTTTATTTAAACACTTCATCATATAAGCTTGTGTGCTTTATAGGTTTTGAAAATGCTATAATTAATTATGAAAATTAATAATTCTGTTTAATAATATAACATATAGTGTTCCTAACTTAAGATCCAGCCACATGTTTTAAACTAACTGGTTATAAGAACTTAGTAATGTTCCTACTCCCAAACTATATAAAGTAGTGAATAGAAGAATGTAGAACTCACTTCAGAATTGCAGTTATAAATCGAGAAAACGGAGAGACGGAGAACGAGGTCTGCTATGCACACAGAATAATTCAAAAATGAGTGAAGAACGGACCTCTACAACTTCTTTATATATGATTCTAACAAAGGAACCATGAACAAAGACCGGATGTCATCATAACATCACATTGGTATAGAAAAACAAACTGTTGAATTCAAACAAAACTAAACAGCTGATATATTTTAATGATGAAATAGAAAAGTGGCATCAAAGTCTTTGATGCTAGAGTAGTACATGTAACCGCGAAGTTAAACCAATTAACATGTGATGAAGATGGATTCCCTGCAGTTCTAAGCATTTAAAAATTCTACTAAAGTTAAGGATTTCATATAATTTGAATTATCATCTAAATTCAAATAGTAAAGAAAAAGCCATTAACTTTTAAGGAGTTAAATCCAGAATACATCATAAAACGCGCAAAAATCCAAATTCAAATTTCGCGCCAAATTTCGAAAAATCAAATTTCGCGCCAAATTTAAATAAAAAGGCATCTAGGGTTAGGGTTAGGGTTAAGGTTAGGGTTAGGTTTTAGTTATGCAAAAAAGAATAGCTATGGCACCCGGAGCCCATGGGTAAATAAATTTTCGAGTGCGCGAAGCGCAATCGAAAATTTATTTACCCTATAATTCGAAAAATTTCGAGGGCGCCAAGCGCCCTCGAAATTCTGCCCCCCCCCCAGCCCGCCGTGTATGAAGTGTATGAAGTGTATGAAGGTTAAAGGTCAAGTCAAAGGTCAAGGTCAAGTTCATGTGGAGGTTTATGCATTATGGTCATTTCGAGTGATCAAACTTTAACTTTGAAAATTTTTAAAAAACTTGAAAACTTAGTTATTTTTGAGAAAAAACTTAGAATTTTTCAAGTTGCATACACTTGCATACAACAAGGATTTTTTCATTGAATAAGTACATATGCTATATCATTCGAAAGCTCTTTTCATTCTGATTCCAATGATGTATTGTATGAAATATGTATGACACCATCCGAAGCAGCTATAGCCCTTTGCAAGATAGGTAGAATTTAGTGGGGAAACTTAGAAATTTGAAATCATAAATTTTTCTTCCTGCATACACTTGCATACAACAGGGATGTCTTCATCGAATGGGTACATACCTTATATCATTAGAAAGGTCTTTTCATTCTCTAGCTGATGATGTATTGTATGCAATATGTATGATATCATCCTAAGGTGAAAAAAGCATTCAAAAACACTGTAAATCTATTCAAACTTTCATCCAATTTGACTATCATTTGAATTACACATTAATATTCATTTCAAATTTGTTCTAGTATGTTCGGTGCTGTTTCAAAGTCTCAAACAAGTGATTTGAAATATATATCTTCCAAATATTAAACTTAGAAATACTTATAGGTAGCTATTTCAGAGATGAATATATCTATCCCCAGTTCCCATTCAAATCCTATTAGAAATTCGATTTGTGAAATTATGAAAACAAGATTGTTCATTTATGTAAGTGTTATTAAAGATAAAAAATTACATATTTTCAATATTGGGGAAAAGAATCAGTCTCTTCAGGTCAACTCGAACACATACTCTTGTCTTTTTGGGGGCACCAGGGCAGCGGCGAGGCGTGGCAGGATCCATTATGCTGAACTCCAGCGCAGTTGTTAAATTCTGTTCTTCAGGCTCTACACATATCCGCTTCATGTTTGTTTTTCGTGGAGCATTTCGAACCTGACTTCCACTACGTGTCTTGACTGTTATAAGAGCTTCCACCGGTGTTTCGATGATACTCCTCTGTAGTACCAAACTTTCATCTTCTGATGATATTGGATCAGGAGTTACAGGTCCTCTTACGAACACTCTGGGTTTGCATGGCGATTCCGTCCTTTCAACACGAGAAGCGGGAGGTGCTGTGATACGTTCCATTTTCAATGTGATTAGAATAATCTAGATAAGATAGCTGATAATATGGTACTTGAGGATTAGAAACTTTGATAAGAATTGGTACACAACTAGGACTTATATACTTTTCGAACAAAGGAATTCCCAACAGCCAATCAGGGAGGTTCCGATTTTCCCTAAAGGGATATATAAGGATGTAATTGTTCCAATTAAGCAAGTTCTAATCCTCGTGACTTGAGTAGACTTGAGTAGAGAGGAATATGCAAGTCCGTAGCCTAGGCCTACTACATATAACTTCCATTACCTTCCGCGGTGGCTCTTTGAACTTCATAACAGCAACATCGCAAAAATGATTTTATTCAAATGAATCTGAAACGTAATTTCAATACAAAATACCTAGACAGACAGTTATTTTGAGACATTTTTGATTAAAATGAATGGTCAATATTGATTATCAACGTTTTGAATGATATTCAATACTCTCCTAAACAAAAAGTATTTTTACTTGACAAACAAAATGACTATATTTATTTCTGACATTTTTTTAATTTAGTCGGTAGTTGTTGTGTAATATAATTCCATGAGAGAGGCCGAGTATGATAGCATATCTTCATCTTTAGCTGGTTGAAAACATGCCAACATGGCATTCCTTGGCATTTTTTCGCTTTCTGTTTTCAATTCTGAGATAAACAGAACATCATTCAATCGTTTTCGGAAACTTTTGTCTATACAAATATACACACAGACAAAGATGAGACAATCAAGGGATTCAATTGCTGATAAAGAACAACAGAATATCTGCTTAAGTATAGCACTATTTAAGGCCATTTCATGTTCAGCTAAAATGCGAATCACAGTAGGATATATATGAAAGCTGCAAGCAAGGTCTGCGATGTTTAAACTAACAATAAAGTTCGAAAAGCGTAAGAGCCTTTGTTGGTAAGACCTCTTTCCGCAAGATTTATCAATTTTTGATTTGAATATAATGACCAAAAATATGCTTACTGCATTGATGGCATAAAAACCTAATATCAATATGATGAGCAGACTACCTGCGATTTTGCACAAATAATCGTCTCTATAATATTTAAGATGACCACCACAGTAAAAAAATCCAGTTGGTATTCCATATAAAGATCCGAGAGTCGCTAGACACAGAAACAACAACGCACCTACACAGTAGATATACTTGTCTGCTATTCTCCTGTACGGGTTTCTTATCACAGTAATGTGCCTGATGTTTATCAGAACCAGTAGAAACAACGTAAAGTAACAAGGTCCTATCAGGACACTCCTCAAAATTTTATATGTAGTGGAAATCGCTGCAGCTAGATCATGACCGAATGCAATTTGAAGATGTACTAATAGGCGGATGATATTGTATGGGATCAAGGATGCTGCTCTGATGACATTTCCTATAAACATCCAACTCAGCATTCGATAATAAATTGACCTGGAGTCCAAATCCGTAAATCTTTGAAAAACATGGATCGTAATAATATTGGCAATTATACCTATGATTGAAATTAAAGTTGCGAGAATGAAAAATAGCTCTTCTGATGCTGAGCGTGTTGTTGTGATGTGGAATGTTGTAATCGTGTAATGTAGATTAGCGGAGCAATTCCTCATTTCAGCATTCTAAGGCACTATTCAGATTGATGCACCAAAAATATCAAAAAGCTGTTCGGAATATCAAGTGAACGTATCCGGTACGTTCATACTTCGTGAAGTCGGAAGGGTGAGAAAATGTATAAATCCGTCACCAAGAAGCGGATAAGGATATTTACTAAATCTGTGAATGTCACAGTCTATGATATGAAACGTCTCTGGGAAATACTTTCCATCCTCTAATTCTGTGAAAGCAATATGCCATGATATGAAAAATGTTGTAGGGCAATATTTTTTATCCTTGCCCTCCTGGGAGCATAGAAGTGGATAATAGTGCACTAGAATGGAAGTTTGATATCTTGCCAATGTGCAATGATGGCACATGGAAAAATCTATGGTTTGTAGATCTGCTTCGATCTAAAACATCGTATCATAGTCAAACTATTTGCCAAGTTGGTTGTGGAAGTTGTTGACACCTAATTACAGGATTTTCATTAAGAGAATTGCAAGTGAGATGACAGCATTGTTTCATGTGAATTAGCCTACTATTCCATGGATTAATATACTGTCTATTTGTAGCAGTCATTGACAACTATTTTCTAATTTTTCGATACAGGAATGCGAATCAAAAATTGGTTCAGAGTCATTATCGAATGTGGTCGGTGTGCTGTTTGTGAGAATATCTCAAGAATTCAAAGATAAAATTTCTAATTATTGGATCATTTCTCCTTCTAGCGGTAAAGAAACCTGGAGCTTTCTGGAATAAACACATTGAAAGCCTCTTTAGCGACAGTCATTTTTCAGAGAAATATCGCTGGATCCTTTCAATTAATTACTAAATGACTTATGTGATATAGTGTGATGATATTTTGAAAGCTCATATTCGAAAGCATGCAAAGGTTTTGAAAATTGTTCAAATATATTGAACAGGAGAACCCTTTTAAGTAAAATGAATACTCTGAGATTTCTTGGCCTCTGATTTCAAGCTGGAGCAATGCATGCTCTGTAAATTGACACTACAAGTTGCGTATGTGTCTGATTATACTCTTGATTGATTATAGGAGCGATATTTCAAAATAATGAACGTACTGAACGTTTTACAGGATTTCCTTCTTTGTCATCCTGTCGCTGCAGTATTTTGTAAATTCACTATTGCTTTTATGTACATGTACATGATCTCTGGACTAGGGACAACAATCCAGACCACAAATTGACTTGATAATTAAAAATGCCAACCCGAAAACAAGAAAGCCAGCTCGCAAAATTTGCTTTTTGCCCAAACTAAGTTCCCCCGGACTGCACCATAATTTTCATGCAATTTCCATTCAAGGACTTTCTATGGTATTATTAATTTCTATGCCTGGGAGGGCAGGATAAATTTTCATAGAAATATTCGTATAATCACATTGGTTACTGGGCACTTGTCATAGATTTAAAAGATAAGCTATTCTATGAATCCATGTATGAATCCAGCGGGAAAGAAAATCGTAGAAATTCTCTCTCTCTTCGCGGCCTCGGATTTCTACATTTTCTTGCCCTTCTGGCTTCATAGAATACCTATTATCTTGCCCTCCTGGCTTCATACTCGTAGAAGCCAGACATCGTGAAACTTTATGAAGATTCTAGATAGAACATCTAACATGTTTGTATAAAGTTTCAGAATATTTGTAAGTCAGTCTAGGCGTCACGGGCTGCATGCTAGAACAATCCCTACTTTATGCTTTGCCTAAGTTAGGGGAAAATCTTAAGTGGTATGCTTGAACGTCACCCCTAAGTCACTTAGGAAAAAATCTTAGGGGATCGCTGGGGGTACGTAAGTTAGGGTTTGGGAGTGTTGGTATGCTGAAACAAAACTAGGAAAAATCCTAGGAATTAAGTAACAAAATCTTGACGAAATCTAGGAGAACTTAGACCCGCCTCTAAGTCAGGAAATATATATCAAGTCTTCAACAAATTTTCTGTATGGACTAAATCAGTTTATCCTATTCAGTAGTTGTTTAGATTCACTGTTATCTAACAAGTGTATAGTGCCTTTGTTCATTCCCTAACAATTTTTTGACGTTTTACCCTGTGTGCAGTGTTTTTGATTACGATGACACTTACTATCTGTCGGATAATTAATGTAATGTTGAAAAAAATTGAATGATTTGAGAAAGCAATGTTAGCCATGTAAGCAGTACATAAATTGGAGGCGAATTTGTTCACGTAAGAAGAGAATAACTGTCACAAAGAACACTGTTCACTTCTGGTGCTCCATCTTCCTTCAGTTGTCCAGGCGGAGTTTCTTCTCCTTCAAGTCGTAGAGGCCCATCTTTCTTTGATGTTCGATTTTCAAGAGCTCAAAATATTTAGATGAGATATCGTTAATTGGGCGCTTTCTCGAAGTCGTTGGGTTGAAGTTGGAGACTTGTTTATTGGTCTCAAACTCATCAAGATCGCTTGCTATTTCTGCAGGAGGATTGCTGGTGTCCATCCCATCATAAATGGACGTCAGCTTTGGATTTTCTTTTCCGATTATATCAAATATGATATCATAATTCGGGTTCCATTCCACTGGAGGTTCTCCGGTTTGCTTTTTATTGGCGCACTTGCTTGGTATCAGCCAACATCTCATATTTCTTCTTGAGAGCTTCGATAGTACGATCTGGCCAGCCTGCCGCTGCGAGCTCCTTACGAATGTTCTCCCATGCTTTAATCTTGCGGTCATGGGAAACGTTGGACAAGAATGCCGTGAAGAGGATATTCTTGCGGTTCAGAGTTGCTCTAAGAAGCAGTTATAATCTCAGTTCATGAGGAAGATTTTGTGTTTGAGCTTACATAAAATAAAGCTTACATACAATTATAACACTATGAAAAATGAAGCATGCAATAGTGATTACTCTAAATTTGCATTATTCGAAGCTCAAAGGATAAGATTGTATTGCCAAAGTATTCCAATATCCATACCACAACTAATCTTTTTAATTTATAGCTTTTAGTTATTTTTTCACTCTTCGTATCTATAGATATTTTGACCATATACTTTGATCATAGGTTACTCTTCAACATTATCAAGTACGAGTATTAAATTTAACATTTGAACTAATAATAAATTCAACCAAATGTTAACAGTTATAGCAGTGAAAGTTCGTCAAAAATAAAGACCTATGCTGGAAACTGATAATAGGTCGGATACGTCTTATTACATTCATTATAATCGTCCTATTACATACACTATAGATCATCATTTATCATCGCAATTCAATGGCATGATAAGATCGAATCTACAATATTTGCTGTGCGCTCCATTCTGATTGGCTGTTGAAATCTATCAGTACAATATCAACTATTATAATAATGAATGCTGCTAAAGCATTTTCTACATCTATGTTAGTAACTGATGGCACCATCTTCTCATCCGGAGATGACAATTATAATGAAGTCTATTTTGTTAAATTTTATGCAGTATTGACTGAGCTATCGCCAATTTCATGCTTCGACGACTTCTGTGTTGACGATGAGTCCACGGTATTCACTTATTAGTTGAGTAATTAAGATGTGCACACGTTGAGGATAGATGTATTATTCCTCATAACTTCGGAACTACTGTATCGCTCGTTGTCTCCATCGCAACAACAAGATGAATACAACTACAAATCCAGTTTGTCGATAACTGCTATCTTTTTCAAATAGTTTTTCAACCTCAATCAATCGCCGACTGCAGTTTGTGAGACAATTCGTTGTCAGGGTGTAAAAATGAACACACCTGCAGCAGTGCGGTGATCTGCCAACCAAGTGAACTTAGGGAAGCGTTCAAGCACACTGACTAGGATTTCACCTGGCGAACCCCTAAGTTAGGAGTCTAACATAAACATCTTAGGAATTGTTGCAGCATACGGCCCCAGGGACGCAACCGATTTAGGTTGCCAGAGTCGAGCACGACACAGTGTGTGAACGCATTTTCTAGAAGCATCGGGTACTTGATGATGGCAAATAGTTATCAATCGAAAAAGCATTAGATAAGATAAGTCAAGAGCGTAGAATTCCGCACTGTATGTACTACATTAAGAGAATGAGCCCCTTTATAAGAGCCCCTTTATAATTCAAAAAATTAATAAAATCCACAATTCGAATAAGAATCCCACCTTAAGCAGAAGCCCCGCAGCTCATTTGGCCACTGGCATCATGTCAGTCGCTAGCTCAATGTGAGGCAGGCTTTGCAAAACAATGTCGAGGACCCAAAGCTTTCGCTGCAGCACTCATGTACTGGATTCTACGTCACAACAACTGCAAAAAACACTGACAATCCAACGGAGCACTAGCGACTCAGTTTATCGCTCCTACCTTCATGAAGACCAAGAAGCTGAGATTCTCCAGTGTTGAAGACAACTTGCGAGTCAGTCGATGGAGCTGTTTGAATAGAAAAGTGCCTGTACGATAGAGTGGAAGAATTCTCTGTCTGGAGCGAATGGCTGATGAGTTTCAGGAATAATGAGTTTCGGATGGAGTGATGGAGTTCATGCTAGTACGAGTATAATAGGTAGAATTTAGCAACTCAGCATTAATTAAATTCCAAACATGCATGCAGTTTTGATTTTATGAGAATAAGCCTTGGGCATGTGACATCATTTGTTTGATAGAAAACCTAAGTAAAACGATGTGTTTTTTTGATAGCCACTCCATGTTCCAGTCGCGATCTAAATTTTTGCGTCACTGTAAAAATCCATCTCATCCATTGAGTTCACTGTGTCCAGTGCGTTTGCCTAATTCTGCATCTTCGCCTTCCGCTAGCATTGATATATATATATATATATATATATATATATATATATATATATATATATATATATATATATAAAAGGAGAGAACCAAAAAGATGGCTTTGGTGTTACTGGTTTCCGTGTTAAATAAAATACACTTCGTCAGACACGAAGAAATTATAACAAACTGAAAGGCAACTATACATGATGATCTCATGTATCATGTATTATCATGTATAAGATCATCATGTATGTTGCCTTTCAGTTTGTTATAATTTCTTGGTGTCTGATGAAGTGTATCTTAATTAACACGGAAACCGGTAGCATCAAAGTCATCTTTTGGTTCTCTCCTTTTTTATAAATATTCATCAACTATCTCCATATCTCGCAATTTACGCTATATATATATATATATATATATATATATATATATATATATATATATATATATACATATATTAAAGAAAAACACAAATGCTCCTTCAGCCGGACATGTTTTGGAATACTTTATTCCATCTTCAGCGGAGGTTTCATCAAATCAAAAATAAGGAAAAATGGTTTATATACAAATTAAAAGATAGAAGCAAGTGGTTTATAATCACAGCTCAAGATAAAATCAATAAAATCAGTCCGACGGCAATGCTCATAGGTTCAAGTATAGAGGTGCTGATCTGTTCCGTTCATTAGACAGAATATTATTGTTTTCTTTAATTAAAATAGATTCCAAAATCAACGGATACTTTGACTGACCAATGACTGAAATTTTCTGGCTTCGGTGTATGAACATGCATAGAGATGCAGTAAGTCATGGATAACCTTTTAAATCCTCACTAACACGGATGACTAAATAACGTTTTGGTAGCGCCAATGTATCGCATTTCGCAACGATCACATGAATATAAATATGAAACATTAGATTATAGGCCATTCGCAATAGGATATCTGTTTGGTAGGAAATTTTGGATTTTAGATATTTTAAAAAACAGGGCAAATACGAACATTCGATTATCAATTTCAATTACCCGACGCTGTAACATAGGGTAATTAGTGTCAATGAAGGGAACAGACCAGCACACAATTTGCGTATTAGCGTTTTCATCTTCAGTAGCTGACTTGAGATGCTCTAATTCAATTTTTCTTTCTACTTGCAGTCGTATGCGGTCAATTGTATTCATCTCATAGCCATTCTTAATGAAAATATCATTGATTTTTTTGAAGATGGAATAAAACATTCGGAAACATGTCCGGTTGAAGGAGCAATTGTGTTTTTTCTTTAAGATGAAGACGCTTGGTCAATTATGCTACAATATATATATTTGACTTCATTAAATCGTTGTTATTTGCACCTGAAGATTAGAAAACGCTTGTGCAATTTTATGAGTTTTTCCTGTTGCCTTCAAATTCAATTGAATTAATTCTATAATTTTACCAATTGTTGTGATCTACATTTCCATCAATACATATATATATATATATATATATTAAATAAATGACAAAATCAAAATGGCAACTAATAAGTAACCCAAAAAGCACTCAAGGAAAAAAGTCAAAGTACCAAAAACCAAAAATTCCCGACCGGTTTCGACCTGATCTACGCAGGCTAGTCATGGGAATGAAATAATTTATTCAAACTCAAATATACATAACAGGAAATAAAACATAGAAATTATTCTATATTTAACTGAGGCTTTAACAAAGAAATGAAATCTGCCTCCTTCTTTTCGCGTTCTATGCGGCTGGCGTTGGCATTAAAAAGATAGATGGGAGCCGCTTCAAACTTCGAAGTGAGATTCCTAGCACACCTAGCTATGTGTTTGCTCATATTTAGAATGGTATACTCTTCATGATCAATCTGCTGCCTATGGATAGTCAGACGATTACGAAAGATATCTCCCGTTTGACCCAAATAGAAATCTCCACAAGCATTGCACCGTATTACATAAATCACATTTCTTGATGTGCAAGTGAGATTTCTATTTATAGTAAAAAGCCGGGTTCTACCACCACTACTAACCTTAAACTTAATTGTTCTTCCCAAAATCAAAGTGGGACAGCATTTACACCTCGGTTCCCCGCATGGAGAAATACCTTCAATTGTCTTTCTTCCTTCAATTACATTCAATTCAATTCAAATAAAAATAAAGTCTCCTTTCCAGCATCAATCAAAGACTATGTCTATGTCAATTATTGCCATGTGAAAGACGTTTCCGATAACGAGTGCATGCCGTATCTATATGGGTTACCTAAGATCCATAAACATAGTGATCACTTTTCTCATGATAGACCTGACGAGTACGGGTGTTTGACTAAAGAACCCCCATTAAATCTTAAGTTCAGACCAATCATCTCTTGCGTTAATTCTCCAACTAGCCATCTTAGCTCTCTGGTTGATGATATACTGAAACCTATAGTTCCGAGGATTCGTAGTTATTGTAGGGATACTTTTCATTTTTTAGAAAGGATTTCTGATCTCGATTTGAACACAGATGATATTATCCTGGTCTCTTTTGATGTGGTTTCATTATATACAAATATCCCCCAATCTTTAGGAATGGATTCGATTAAGCACTGGCTGCGAGAGCATGAAGACTTGCTACCTAGCAGATTTGACAAAGATTTTGTATTAGATTCACTGAGTCTTGTTCTGCAAAATAATTATTTCACTTTCGAAAATGAGACATATCTACAAATATCTGGCACAGCGATGGGTGCGAAAGTTGCGCCATCTTATGCGATTCTTGTTATGGGTTATCTTGAAGAAAAACTATATAAGCGGTTACTTGATTTTTACGATGCCATGACGGTAGAAAATATTAAGAAAAGATGGATAAGGTACATTGATGATTGTTTCATATGCTGGGATAGGAGCTTTGGTAGTTTAGACTGCTTTCATAATATTCTTAACAGCCTTGACAGTAGCATTCAATTTACGATAGAGTAGTTATGATGAAATTAATTTCCTTGATGTCCGTCTATATGTAAACAAGAACTCTAATACATTAGAAACAGATATACATAGAAAAATAACTGATAGTCAGAGCTACGTACCTTTTGATTCAGGGCATCCTAGGCATATTTTGAAAAACATACCGTATTGTTTGGCTAAACGGATTCATAGCATTGTATCTAATGATGATAATAAGATGCTACAACTAAATCAATTAAAGTCAATTCTCTTAAAATTGAAATATCCTCCAAGCTTAATCGATAACTCGTTCGCCAGGGCTCGTAATAGTTCTGAGGAGAGTAGGTCTACAGTGGTCAACAAGAAGGAAGTTGAAAATGCTGTGCCGTTTATTTGTACTTTTAATCGCAACAACCCTAATGTATATACAGAGGTGATAAAACCTGTTGCTCAAAGTTTGTGCTTAGTTGATCCGTTCCAGGAAATTCGTTTTTTCAGGTCTTACAAACAACCACCATCTCTGCTTAGAATCCTTAATAGCAATAATAGAAAGACAATTGAAGGTATTTCTCCATGCGGGGAACCGAGGTGTAAATGCTGTCCCACTTTGATTTTGGGAAGAACAATTAAGTTTAAGGTTAGTAGTGGTGGTAGAACCCGGTCTTTTACTATAAATAGAAATCTCACTTGCACATCAAGAAATGTGATTTATGTAATACGGTGCAATGCTTGTGGAGATTTCTATTTGGGTCAAACGGGAGATATCTTTCGTAATCGTCTGACTATCCATAGGCAGCAGATTGATCATGAAGAGTATACCATTCTAAATATGAGCAAACACATAGCTAGGTGTGCTAGGAATCTCACTTCGAAGTTTGAAGCGGCTCCCATCTATCTTTTTAATGCCAACGCCAGCCGCATAGAACGCGAAAAGAAGGAGGCAGATTTCATTTCTTTGTTAAAGCCTCAGTTAAATATAGAATAATTTCTATGTTTTATTTCCTGTTATGTATATTTGAGTTTGAATAAATTATTTCATTCCCATGACTAGCCTGCGTAGATCAGGTCGAAACCGGTCGGGAATTTTTGGTTTTTGGTACTTTGACTTTTTTCCTTGAGTGCTTTTTGGGTTACATATATATATATATATATATATATATATATATATATATATATACAAGGGTGACTCAAAAGTCTTAATCGGGTTTCAAGTCAAGATTTCTCAGTAAGTATTTGTACTACAACCTTAATTTTTCGTTTATACTGTAGAGGAAGAACCAGAATTTTAGTAACATATCGCAATTTGTGAAAAAAATCAAGTTAGAGGTCGAACTACTTGCTCATTCATTTTATGGAGGTCAACCAATTTATCAAATGGTATGAAACATTGTCCGCTTACGATTTGTTTCTCATTGACTACAACCACATGCTAATACTTCATCATTAAATTTGATTGATCAAGTGACCTGCTAAGTGTGAACAAGACTTAATGCACATGCGTCCATTGAAATAATAGCGGAAAGTTAATACGAAGGCATAATGAAGAAGGACAACAAAGAAGAATGCTAAGCTATCCATTTCCATTAATGTGTGATTGGTACTTATGATAATTATCGAACTTCTACATTAGCTCAATAGTTATGCATGACGTCAAAATGTCGTTGAATTGAAGCATAGGCATAGATTTCTGTGAAAAGACTGATTTCGGAAACCGTTTAGTACTTAATAGCTGCTGATATTCACTTTTCTATCATAGAAACCAGTGATGTTATCTGTGCAAGATCGGATCAACGTTGTGTTGCTTATGGCTAAGCATGAGTCCGTAACTACCGCCCGACGGGAGTGGCAAAGAAATTTCACATCAAAGCCACATTCCGACTTGTGTTTAAGAAATTTACTGAGACGGGTTCTGTCCAAGATGCTGAGCGAAGTGGTCGCCCATCCCTTGATGAGGATGATGTTTTACGTGTGAAAGAGGAGTTTGAGAACAATCCAAGATCGTCGGTGCGGGATGCAGCCAATCAGCTTGACATGCCACGCGAGACTGTTCGACGTACTCTGAAGCGAACAATTGGCATGAAATCATTTCACATTTCCCGTGTTCGTGAACTGTTGCCAGACGACTATGAACCAAGGCTTCAGTTTTGTGAAGAAATTAGCCGGCTATGTGATGATCCCAGCTTCATCCACAAGCTATGTTTTTCTGACGAGGCCATCTTTCATCTGAATGGCAAAATATTAACAGTCACAACTGTGTGATTTGGGACTATGAGAATCCACATTTATGTGACGAGATTCCTCTAAAGCTTGGTGGTCTAGGCGGCCATGTTTTGCAACCGGATCATCGGACCTTACTTCTTTGAAACAACGGTGACGAAAGACTCCTATCTCGAGATGCTGAGGGATTATTTCATTCCTGAACTGAAGAGACTACGAAGATTTTCCACGACAGTTTTCCAACAAGATGGCGCTCCTCCTCATTGGGGTCTGAATGTGAGAGAATTTCTCAACATCCAATTCCCTAATCGATGGATTGGCAGGAACGGTCCCATCCACTGGCCAGCTAGGAGCCCAGATTTGACGCCTCTTGATTATTTTTTGTGGGGTCATATCAAGGAGATGGTGTACAAGAATAGGCCAACAGACAACGAAGAACTGCGAGTGAAGATTGCAGAAGCAGTCCAGTCCGTGACGAAAGTCACGATCAACAAGACTTTTGAAAACTTTCAAAAAAGAGTCATTCTTTGTAATGAAGTTAACAGAGCTCACTTCCAGCATATATTGTAAAAATGCAAGTCTCTTTGGAATTTCTGGTTCTTCCTCTACAGTATAAACGAAAAATTGAGTTTGTAGTGCAAACACTTACAGAGAAATCTCAATTTGAAACCCGATTAAGACTTTTGAGTCACCCTGTATATATATATATATATATATATATATATATATATATATATATATATATATATATATTTACGCATAGAGTGCCCAGGCATTTCATATTCAGAAAGGAAAAACAATTTTTCTTTGACCGGACATGTTTCGATGTTCAATACATCATCATCAGCGGTGGAGTAACAAACAGAGACAGTTCATCTTTCTTAAATATCAAGTCACAACACATAATTACAGTTCACAAAGCTTCACAGTCGCACTTTCATACAATAAATCAATTGGTAAAACCTAAAATCTTAAAATCGAGCAATATGTACATACTATTTACAAAAATCAAAAGGCAGCATGTACAAATTTACAGATTTAGACAGAGAGTATAAGAGCCATTCCTTTCATTAGCAAGATTGTCATTGCTTTTTATCAAAATTGATTCAAGAATAAAGGGCTGATTGCTTTTACCTATTATCGAAAAATTTTCTATTTTAGGGCTATGCGGATGAGTAGACACTTCAGTGGGTGAAGGGTACCCCTTGAGGTGTTCAGAAATCCGAGTCGAGAGATGGCGCTTAGTGGCGCCGATGTACCGCATATTACAGCGGTGACAGGAGTATTGATATACAATAGATGATTTCAATTCACTCGGCAACCATTTTCGGCAGAAATTTTGGAAATCTCATTAGCAGAAACTTCATACAGCTTGCGGTTCGAACAAATTTTGAACGCTCTATAAAACAGAGAGCGCATCGCAGAAAGTCTGTACGTCAACGGGGCATACGCAGAAAATGGCATATAGATGCCAGTGTTGGTTGACTTGAAATGATGCAGAAAAGTCTTTCATTTCAAGTCAACCAACACTGGCATCTATATGCCATTTTCTGCGTATGCCCCGTTGACGTACAGACTTTCTGCGATGCGCTCTCTGTTTTATAGAGCGTTCAAAATTTGTTCGAACCGCAAGCTGTATGAAGTTTCTGCTAATGAGATTTCCAAAATTTTTGCCGAAAATGGTTTTGATATCAAAACAATTAACAAATCAAAGAGAAGGTCGAAAGGAGTGTTGAGAGCAGGAGCCAGCTCAGAGACTCTCAGCCAGAAACTGAGCAGTTACAGAAGAAAGTTGTAACTTGGTCCGTTCCTTTCATTAGCCATGCTGAAAAAGAAATGAAAAATAAAATTCGTTCCATCAACAATCTTCTTCCGGCGAATATCGAAATTCGGCCGGTCTTTAAAATTCAAAAGCTCATTACTCAATTTCCTAATAAAGACAGAATTCCGAGTGAATTGAAATCATCTATTGTATATCAATACTCCTGTCACCGCTGTAATATGCGGTACATCGGCGCCACTAAGCGCCATCTCTCGACTCGGATTTCTGAACACCTCAAGGGGTACCCTTCACCCACTGAAGTGTCTACTCATCCGCATAGCCCTAAAATAGAAAATTTTTCGATAATAGGTAAAAGCAATCAGCCCTTTATTCTTGAATCAATTTTGATAAAAAGCAATGACAATCTTGCTAATGAAAGGAATTGCTCTTATCCTCTCTGTCTAAATCTGTAAATTTGTACATGCTGCCTTTTGATTTTTGTAAATAGTATGTACATATTGCTCGATTTTAAGATTTTAGGTTTTACCAATTGATTTATTGTATGAAAGTGCGACTGTGAAGCTTTGTGAACTGTAATTAGGTGTGGTGACTTGATATTTAAGAAAGATGAACTGTCTCTGTTTGTTACTCCACCGCTGATGATGATGTATTGAACATCGAAACATGTCCGGTCAAAGAAAAATTGTTTTTCCTTTCTATATATATATATATATATATATATATATATATATATATATATATATATATATATATATATATATATATATATATATATAGGGAAATAAGTAATGGAGACGTTGAAATAGATGTATAAAAATGAAAGGCGATGAAACCAAAAACACGTCTTTGCGTAACCGGTTTCTGTGGTTTATTGGTTACCACTTCATCAGACGCAAATAAATGAAATAAAATGAGCTCATAGGCAGTTTAAGGGAGGTTTGAATTTCAATATGAAATATCTCTCTTTTGCCTCCCTTTCTACTCTATGAGCTCTGTCTGGCAATTGAAATATAGGCGCAGCTTCAAACTTGATTGCTTGATGTCGGCAACACTCTCTGATGTGCTTGCTAACATACAACATAGAGATATTCGGATTGTTTATGTGTTGGCGGTGAACGGTCAAGCGGTTCCGAAAAAGATCACCAGTTTGCCCAATGTAGGAATCATCACAACCTTTGCATTTCAGAATGTATATAATGTTACTAGAATTACAATTGAACTAATGCCGAATTTTGAAGTCAATATGCGAGCGTAGGTGCCATTGACTTTAAGTTTTATATGCTCACCAGTGATCAAGTGATCGCAACATTTGCACTTTTTATCGTCGCACCGACTTACACCATTATTTTGCTTGTTTTGCTTATTTTTTAATATATTCAGTAAAGATTTACTCTGGCGAAAAGACCGAATTATTTTTCTATCTTTGAATTTATTTAATAAGTTAAGACTGCCAGTCATAGGACTTATTATTTTATTATATACTGCAGGGTTCTTTGGGTTATAAGTACAAGTAGTAATAAAGGGTAAAATCGTTTGATCATTCATGCTGCCATCATTTTCAGTATTTCTGTTGTTAGTAGATTTGTCTTTCACAATTGCGTCATTTATCAAAGTATGAGGATAGTTTAACTTTATCAACCTGTTTTTTAACTCGAGCAATCTATGAAATTTCCTATCTTCATTTGAAGATAATTGATTTGAAGTAATTCTCTTGGCTAAAGTGTACGGTATATTATTCAAAGTGTACCTTGGATGACTCGAATGATATGGCACATAATTCAAACTGTCCGTTGGTTTTCGGAATATATCTGTCTCAATCTTTTCCTGGCTTTTATAAACAGTGACATGTAGGAAATTGATATATTTCTTTCCAATTTCTTTAGTAAATTTTATCGCAGGGTGAATATCATTTAACAAACAATGAAAATTTTCTATGTTTCCGAAATCGTCTTTCCATAATACAAAGCAGTCGTCTAAATATCTTATCCAAGATGACTTAAAAGCGTCTATCAAAGAATTATTCCAAATAGTCGTCAACGAATTATATAAAATTGATTCAATAGATCCCATAGTCAAAGATGCATAAGAAGGGGCCATCTTGGTCCCCACGGCAGTACCTGAGATTTGTAAAAAGGTCTTGTCGTTAAATATGAAATAATTATTATTCAAAATCATTTCCACAGCTTCCATGATGAATGAAGCAGTAAATCTAAGTGGTATATATTCTCTGTGGTTATTGATCCAAAATGTAATGCTTCCATACCTAATGTGTGAGGTGTGCTGGTGTACAGTGAAATCACGTCAAAAGGTGCGAACATGTCATTGGTTCTATCATTGGGTAAGTCATTTATAAAATGATGGGTGTCCCTACAGTAACTAGGAAGCTTTTGGACGAGGGGCTTCAAAACCTCATCAATCAGCTCGCTTAGCCTATACTAGTAGCAGAATTAATGTTACTGATAATAGGTCGAAACTTCAGGTTGATGGGGGGGGGGTGAACCTGCACATATCCAAGATTATCAGGTTTGCATTTTTCAAAAAAGTCAGACCATATAAATACGAAGTTCTTGGGTGAAATTTTGTGATATAATTATGCTCTTTTTTGGTAAGACAATTATTATGTATAGCTAAAAGGTTCTTTATTTTGTTCAAGGTAGAGTATGGATTATATTTTCCGATTTGTACATAAGTTGTCGAATCATTTAAATGCTCTTCCTGAACGCGCTTATTATAGGAAAAAGTGTCGAGAACAACAAAAGCACCACCTTTGTCAGCTTTTGTAAAACATAAAGATATGTTATTTCTAAGGAATTCCAGACTTTTATTTTCAGTGGCAGTAATATTGTATTTCCTTCGCGGAATTTTCAAAGCTTCGGAATTTTTTCTACTATTTCAATTAATGCATCTAGATCACTATTTATTCCCTTTGGAGGATCAAAATTACTTCTATCATATTTAAGATAGTTATCGTTCAGCATTTCATCATTGAAATAATCAGTTATGCGTAACTTACGACAGAAATTACTTATATCTATTTTTAATTCATCTATATTTTGTTTTGGATATGGAGTAAACTTACACCCTCTACTTAAAAGTTTCCGGCAGTTCTCATCCAAAGGAACTGATGATAAATTAAAAGTAGAGACACCCTTTAGCATAAAAAATGACTTTCAGGCCGATCTGTAATTTTATCTGGTTTTTCTTCAAGCCTATCATATTCGTCATTATTTCGGTTCCGCATGAAATTGCTATTGAATCGATTTCGTTGAACCCTGCAAAAAGGTCTGGAAACATTAACATTACGACCTTGGCGATATGGTTCATAACGGTAATTAGGCATTCTTCTATTCGTATCAAAATTTTGTCTATTATTGACGCAATAGCAAGATTCTGATCATTTCTAACTATATCAGCAAATGTCGGTTCATAATTTCTAGGTTTTTGTATGTAAAAGTTGTGATCATTTAAGGGTAGCAGATGCTTATCTGAGGAAAAGAAATTAGCTTTCCTTTTCCAAATTTCTTCACTTTTTGCCTCCTCTTTTTTAACGGCTTCTTTAAATTTACTAATTTGAAGCTGCGCCTCGATAAAGTTAAACTATCCTCATACTTTGATAAATGACGCAATTGTGAAAGACAAATCTACTAACAACAGAAATATTGAAAATGATGGCAGCAAGAATGATCAAACGATTTTACCCTTTATTACTACTTGTACTGATAACCCAAAGAACCCTGCAGTATATAATAAAATAATAAGTCCTATGACTGGCAGTCTTAACTTATTAAATAAATTCAAAGATAGAAAAATAATTCGGTCTTTTCGCCAGAGTAAATCTTTACTGAATATATTAAAAAATAAGCAAAACAAGTAAAATAATGGTGTAAGTCGGTGCGACGATAAAAAGTGCAAATGTTGCGATCACTTGATCACTGGTGAGCATATAAAACTTAAAGTCAATGGCACCTACGCTCGTATATTGACTTCAAAATTCGGCATTAGTTCAATTGTAATTCTAGTAACATTATATACATTCTGAAATGCAAAGGTTGTGATGATTCCTACATTGGGCAAACTGGTGATATTTTTCGGAACAGCTTGACCGTTCACCGCCAACACATAAACAATCCGAATATCTCTATGTTGTATGTTAGCAAGCACATCAGAGAGTGTTGCCGACATCAAGCAATCAAGTTTGAAGCTGCGCCTATATTTCAATTGCCAGACAGAGCTCATAGAGTAGAAAGGGAGGCAAAAGAGAGATATTTCATATTGAAATTCAAACCTCCCTTAAACTGCCTATGAGCTCATTTTATTTCATTTATTAGCGTCTGATGAAGTGGTAACCAATAAACCACAGAAACCGGTTACGCAAAGACGTGTTTTTGGTTTCATCGCCTTTCAAATATATATATAAGATATATAAGATATATATATATATATATAATATATATATATATATATATATATATATATATATATATATATATATATATATATATATTGCAGCAAAGTGTACCCAGTCTCTTCATTGATATGTGAAAGATAAAAAACACTGGTTCCGGACTAGTTTCGATTCATCTATTGAATCATCCTCAGCGGTCACAAAGTTATAAAATTGCATAAAATTCACATTATATACAAATTTACATCTGTTCACGAGTCAAGGTCATCAAGCATGGTTCCACTCTACGTCATCGATAATGATGTTACATGTTCAGAAGAAGAACATGTGATCCATTCTGTTCATTTGATAATAGATTATTGTTTTCCTTTATCATTATGGATTCAAGAATTAGTGGCTGTCTGAAACGACCAACAATAGTGAAATTCTCAGCCTAAGGGATCAGTGAGCATTTGCGTGGATATCCCACCGCTACAGAGATATCTATGCACGATCCATTACGGTGTTCGAAATGCATGCGAATCTGAAAAAGAGGATAAAACTAAAGTCCATTGGTCCATTCCGTTCATTCAAGAAGGCTCAAAAGAGCTGCAGTCTAAAATTGAGAAATTGAACCGTTGCCTTCAAACACCCTGTTCAACTTTCCTCTTGATGCGATCAATCAGATCGTCCGTAAAACCATTCAATTTGAAGATGCTACGAAGACGAGAAGCAGCCTTTTCATACAAATGGCTGCTTCTCGAATTAATAATATGTGAATTATATTATATTACATTATTATATAATGTGAATTTTATGCAATTTTATAACTTTGTGACCGCTGAGGATGATTCAATAGATGAATCGAAACTAGTCCGGAACCAGTGTTTTTATCTTTCACATATATATATATATATATATATATATATATATATATATATATGTATTGATGAAAATGTAGATCACAACAATTGGTAAAATTATAGTATTAATTCAATTGAATTTGAAGGCAACAGGAAAAACTCATAAAATTGCACAAGCGTTTTCTAATCTTCAGGTGCAAATAACAACGATTTCATGAAGTCAAATATATATATTGTAGCATAATTGACCAAGCGTCTTCATCTTAAAGAAAAAACACAATTGCTCCTTCAACCGGACATGTTTCCGAATGTTTTATTCCATCTTCAAAAAAATCAATGATATTTTCATTAAGAATGGCTATGAGATGAATACAATTGACCGCATACGACTGCAAGTAGAAAGAAAAATTGAATTAGAGCATCTCAAGTCAGCTACTGAAGATGAAAACGCTAATACGCAAATTGTGTGCTGGTCTGTTCCCTTCATTGACACTAATTACCCTATGTTACAGCGTCGGGTAATTGAAATTGATAATCGAATGTTCGTATTTGCCCTGTTTTTTAAAATATCTAAAATCCAAAATTTCCTACCAAACAGATATCCTATTGCGAATGGCCTATAATCTAATGTTTCATATTTATATTCATGTGATCGTTGCGAAATACGATACATTGGCGCTACCAAAACGTTATTTAGTCATCCGTGTTAGTGAGGATTTAAAAGGTTATCCATGACTTACTGCATCTCTATGCATGTTCATGCACCGAAGCCAGAAAATTTCAGTCATTGGTCAGTCAAAGTATCCGTTGATTTTGGAATCTATTTTAATTAAAGAAAACAATAATATTCTGTCTAATGAACGGAACAGATCACGAAGGGAAAGCATATTCAAAAATCGTCCTTGCTGTAGCCTTACGGCAAGATTTATTAACACTAGAAGACCTGAAATTTCAATCTTACTAGAAAGCCTGAAGTGCGTCAATTGACGCATTTCTAAAATCATAATCATAATATCGGTCAAAACTACGAGTATGATATAAGTAGGCTATATGAGATACTTTTGCAATAAATAATGAAGTAATTAATGATTTCTATATGGTAGGGATCTATTCCAAATTAGTTTAGAAATGTGTAAACACTACTGAGTTAGAATATTAAAAACCATAAAATTCCCAATTCGCAAGTAACACTTAGCATTACTTACCAATTTGAAAAAATAAAAGTCATTATCAATAATTTGAATTGCAAATGGATTCATATTTCACAAACAGAACTAATAGAGAATCATATGAACATCCGGATTACTTACTTGCATTCATTGCACATTCGAATTGTACAACGTCCGCAAACTGGGCGGTTACAAAGCTGACACCGATCTAAGGTACGATTGCGGTTACATTCACCAGATGAGCATGTCAATCTTTGCCGTACATTTCTTTGATTGTTGTCAAAGGCCACTGCTCGTTTTCGAGTTTTTTCCTCGACTTCCTTGCTTTTGAGAAGTTGCTCTACCACTTCTTGAATATATGAGCGTCGACTCATGTTGGTCTTAGTTACCTCTTTGTACAATACCCAAGAATTGACTAAAGCGATATCCATAATATTTGAGAACACATAAACTGGCCATCTTCAACACGCTGGCTTCACCGAATACAGGCGCAACATTTGATCTAAGACATCGACTCCCGATTTTGTTGCGTTGTATAGTAAAACTGTCTCAGGCTTACACTTCTGGTTGTCAGCAGTAGGGATAGTCACTGTATGATGAAGAGTGCTTAGTATTGTAACTTTTTTGTTCTTTTTGCATTGATAAACAGTCAATGTTGCTGATGAATCGGCATTCTTGAGTACATCGGTATGATGCAAAGATGATTTTTCATGGACCAATGGAGGCAGCTCTCGTCGATTTGATCGGACAGTACCGATAATCGAAGTATGTTTGCTTGCAAGTTGTTTAGCCAATGAAAGGCTAGTGAAAAAGTTATCAGTTGTAATGGTGTGTCCATTTCCTTCTACCGGTTTTAGTAACTTCATCACAACATCAGTAAAAATACTGTCAACACGTGTTGAGTCTCTTCTAAGTATGGGAAACCGTTATATAGATATTTGGTCTGAAGATCCACCATAAACCAAACTTTGATGCCAAATTTATCTGGCTTATTGGCCATGTATTGAAGAAATCCACACCTGGCTTTGCATGGGAAAAGCTGTTCATCAATAGTTAGATACTCAGATGGATAGAAAGAAATCTGGCATCTAATCTATCTATGAAATCATACCAAAGATCAGAAATCAAGCAAAATTTGTTGTTCTCTGTCCTTGATTTTCTCGTAGTCTTATCATCGAAGCGAAGAAAGCGTTTGATCTCCATGAACCGATCTCTGCTCATATGGTCGGTAAACAATACATTTCCCCACTGTTTGGACCAAAATTCTCGAAGAGGAAGATTCTTGCATCCCAAAATGCCGCGAGCAATCCAAAGTCCAAAAAAAGCGTCTAATTCAGATGGGTCAATTTTCCAATCGGATTTGAATCTCTGACCTTCTGATGTTGTGTATTTACACATTTTTCGTAGCATCGGCTCATTGATCAATAAGCGGAAAGCCGACAAGGGATCACTAATACGTGAAGTTGCATATGACGTTGGACCTGGTTGACGTCGTAAAATATTTTGGGCATCACGTCGACCTGTGCTTGAAGGAGAATTAGCAAGTTTGTTCCAGACAGTGCCGTCTTTTTCAACGAGACTGGCTGCGGACGTAGGCCTGTCAGTATCACCTTCACTATCGATTTCTGTTCCGGGTATTCGCTGAGATAACGGCGGAATATCATCAATGGAGTCATCGTCACTACTGCAGGATTCATCGACGTCATGTTGGTCAACAATGTTTTCAGCTGGGATTGCTTCATTCTCATCGTCTCCGTTGTCACTATCGTCTGTATTGAGATCTTGCAGCAATTGTAAAGCTCTCAAAGCGGAATGTTTTGCTCGTCTAGCCATTTGTTTTCCTTGTATGTCAAATGACGCTAAAGTGCTTGAAATGAACATTTTATTATTGATCGATCATTTTCAAAATCCTGACACAGATAGAGGACAATTATATATAAAGATAAATCCAAAAACGTGGAAAGTCTAGGAAAAGACTTAAGTGCATGTCCGACCGTTTTCACTTGTAAACCAAGCTTCTCAAGGGCGTTCAATTTAATGAAATCATATACAAAAATCAATGCATAACATATAGGCGGAATCAATACCATAGCTGCAGAAAGATAGTCAAATGTTATGGATCACGATTGAGCAGCTGGTTTTAAGATGTCTATAGATACACTGCCTTTCTTTACTCTCTCCGTAGCATCTGTCACAATTAGGTGGAAGTTTCAAGATGGGAACTATGTTAAAAGGTGGGTCATAATTTTTGGAACACACATGAATATGATGACTAACATGCAAAACACGATATTTCTTATCCTTTACCTGTTACCGATGAACTCTGGTCCTGGCCCGTAGAGTGTCTCCCGTTTGCCCAACGTATAGAGCACGACAACCCTTGCATACCATGACATAGATGACGTCTTTCGAGTTGCAAGACATGTTGTGTTTGATGTTAAAAGTTCGCTCTTCATTTACAAATTTGTAATTAAATGCTTTGCCTGTTATTAGATGGTCGCAACATAAGCATCTTGATTGACCACACTTTGCTACACCCGTTAAAACTGCTCCATCATTTTTCGATAGCATGTGCAACAAGGAAGAAGGCTGTCGATACGAAGGTCTGATGCGATATTCTTTAAAAGGATCGGTAAGCCTCAGACTTGAAAAAAACAGGAGAGATCACATCTTTGAAAAAGTTAGGATTGTTAGGATTATAGGTTTGAACATATGGAATGATTTTTGTATCATTGTCTTGAACTTCAGCTGAGTTAGTAAAGGATTTTGCTTTAGAGATTGCATCTTCAATCAGGTTTTCAGGACAACCCAGAATTTTCAGCCTATTATGCATTTCCGTTAACCTAATTTCTTTAGTTCTTTCATTTGAGACAATCCTACAGATTCGGTTCGATAACGCGTATGGAATATTGAGTTTCACATGTCTCGATGATATATATTATATATATATATAATCAATTCGCAAAATATTTTTATGAACAAAAAAACATTCAATTCGGTACTCAGAGTTTCATGCATCTAATAACACAATCATCAGCCGAATGAATTTCATACCCAAAATTGTTGCAACAATACCGGTAACACTAATCATTGTACATCAATCAGTGGAAAGCTATGAAAAGCTATGGAAGCATGCACTGTTCACCACATCATTCTGAAGTTGCAAAGCAAATATTTGTTTTTGTGCCTGCACTTAGAAACCAGTTCACTTCTACTGTTAAGAAGATTTTTATCCTTGCTTCTCAAAATGTAATACTTTTCATAGGAGCACAAATAGCACTTCGAATGTCCTGGCTTATAGGGTTTACATTTCTTTATGATTTTCCAAGTGATTTTTGGGATCTTATTTGTTTCCTTGAGCTTCCAGTATTCTCTGGATAATTGCGTTTCATTTCTATACTTTGCATGTTTGAACGACTTCTTATGATTTGCGTACCTCAGTTTGAAATTGCCTTCACTTATCCCGATATATTCTCTTTCAGTATAATTCTGATCTTCACATGTGATTACCTCTGAGTACACAATGCTATCTGACAGGCACTCATTTCTAAGTGGACAATTTTCTTTATTAATGCAATTGCAAGTTTTCCTTTTAACTTCTTCTTCCTGCAAAACGCTTTTGTTGTGGCCACTTATTATCCTCTTTACGTTAGGCATAGAGCTATAACTCAGTTTCAAAGTGTTCCGGTTAAATATCTTCGAGAATTTGTGATCAAGTGAGAAATGCTTGCCAATAAGTGTCAAAAAATACCTGCCGATGTTCGTCGCAACGTTCTTACTAAAGGGCGGATTAGACCAAATAATGGGCCACTTCCTTTTTCTTTTTCTGTATTGTCGCATCTGTGGTTGGTTTCTTTTGATATACAAGTTGGTGTGAATATCCATTTCGATTCAAAGCATCTTGATAATGTGCAGAAGATTCTTTAAATATATTTTCGTCCGATGAAAGCTCCGATAATTTCTTTTCCACAATATTAGGTACTTCGTTGATTATGTTCTTTGGATGATTCGATTTTGCATTGATGTAAGTTACATTTTGGTCCGGTTTACGGTAAGGTTTATAAGTCCCATTTGGTAAGTTAAATGTCACATCCAGGTAGTTTACAATCTTAAGGTTGCATGAAATATCGAATTGCAGACCATGATCCTGGAAGATCTCATGAAATATTTTTCTGATGACATCGGCACGGCGCGCTGTTATGTTTCGAAAAAACGCTAACCCGTCATCACGATAAGGACCAACACAATTAATGTCAAACTCTTGGGATGGCAAATGTAGCAAGAATAAGCCGACCAGCTCACAAATATCCGCGCCATCATATGCGCCCATTGAAACATCAAAGGCTTCATTTTCCCGTTTTACCCATGGCTCTCCGTTATTAAACAGTAACCATTTCCTTGCATGTGTAATAGCATTGGTAGATTTAGGGTCAATGTCAGCATGATCACAGGCAAAATTCAAAGACAGCTTTAACAATACTTCCGTGATAGATGGATAGAAATCCTTTATATCGAAAACCATAAATTTTCCTGAAACTTTATATTGTAGGCCATGGTAAAGTAAAAATATATATGTAAAAAAAAGTAAGGTATATATATATATATATATGGTAAAGTAAAAATCAACCAGATTTCCGTTTACGCCTATGCCGATATGTTTCGCAGCTTAGCTGCTTGTCAAGGCATCTATGCATACAACTGATAGAAAAGCAATTTACATTCAATGATAAATACATGAGTGGATGAAAAAGAATTCAAACTCCACTACATTATGCATTAAGGGTAGGGAGAAATTTACGAGTAAACATAGATTCTTTGCGCTCCCTTTCTAATTTAGAAGAACTAAGTAATAATTAATAAGCACTATCAATTTCTAGTGCCGCCTATATAATTCCAAATTGCAAAATATTTCAAAGAATGCTCTGCATGTTGTTGTTCCAATGGCATGTTTGTGTGCCTTATCATTTATGTCATGTGATTTGATTCATATGTATGTGTGATTTCAAAGAAGATATTGTGATTTCCATTACTTTCAATAAAGGATATTGTTATTGTTACAGCCGGCTATAATATTTAATATAACATAATATAATAGACGACTATCAAGAGAAACACATCGTTTTACTTGGGCTTTCTATCAAACAAAAGTTTCAATTTTATTAAATGAACTTGTGCTGTGACCAAATACCACGTGTGAGATGTGCAAATTTTTGCAGTTTTGGAGAGATTAACACGGATTTGACTGATCATGATAGGAATACAGAAGAAAGAACAGTATTTTACAAATCCTCCCTGTCATGACAACCTTGGTGAGGCAATTATCGTTAAATTTGCTTCGATGGAAGTACCTTACGTAATGCTCAGCTTTATTAATAGAACATTTTCTTGGGCTTATCATGTCACTTAAACTACCTGCCACTGAAAGAGCAAAATATCAAAATCAAAGACAATTATTATAATTAGCTCATTCACTTAGCTCAACTCATCTGTTAATAGTCAATTCGCTTGAGGGCTTGGACTTAACTTATCAAGTTGCCGAAGAGATATGGCAAGTAGTAGGGATGCGTAGTCGGAGTCGGAGTCCTATTAAATGATAGGACTCCGGACTCCGGCCTATAACTAGACCCGAAATATAATACAAGCAAATTATTTATTCTCGTGCATAGCTGTCACTGTCTTGATGTCAATTTTCTCCGTCAAACAAAAGTGCAGTCGAGACAGCAGTGCATGTAAAGCTTGTAATAGTTGAGGGAATGAATCGTGATAGTGAAAAAAGGATTGTCTTTTCACTCGGTGATTTAGTAGAGAAGACAAGCCTTCCTAGCCTCGATCACACCTACACGCCAAAGGTCACATCAGAGACAAAAATGAAATACTAGTTTGTTTGAGAACATTATCTCTTGCCCTCATGTTAATCGTGTGTGATGGCTCCTCTAAAGCGCATATTAAAATCGAAGTGTACTCATATTTTTTGGAGAAGGATGGGGCTTTTCCTGCCTGGTAGAGACTGAAGAAAAGCCGTGTAAAGCACACATCAACAAGATGGGAGGAGCTAGGTCGCATGCATCTAACTAAAAGCGACATTTGATAAACTTTCATCGAAACTGATTGATAATTGATACAGCAATGATTGTTCAGGTAAGCCTATAATGATCTATGATGTAGGTTACCAGTTGATTTTTTAAAAAAACTACATAGGCTCTATATACTTGCCACCCGGAGTCGGAGTCCTATCAATCCCCGGAGTCGGAGTCCTATCAAAATGATAGAACTCCGCATCCCTGGCAGGTAACTTGGACTTAACTGACTAAGATGCCTACTGGATGGCAGCTAACTGGCTCATTACTTGCTAAGTACTTGTTGATATTTAGTCGGATGACTTGGTCAGTACTTAGTAAGTTAGCTCAATTTTTTTCTACTCGGGTAGGACAGTGGATCTTGACTGCATATGTGACGACTAAAATCCGTCTACAAAGTAGCCTTTAATTCGAAAAATGACATATAAAAATCTTAAAATTCTTCTATTTTAAAGGCACCCCTAACAGACACATGCAACGACTTGTTGATTACTTTTGCAATCGAAAATTTCTCGACTTTTTATCGTCTTACGCTGTATTTTCGCATTTTTCTTTAAGGAGATGCAAATTTGAAGACCGCGAGTATTTAGTTATATCAAGGCATAGAAACATCATTTAAATGTCACAGGAAGAGAGTATTGAAACCAGTGATCTCGATAATAGTTTAATGATTGAAGGATTGAGTGACATTTGCGTGAGGAATTTTACTTTATCAGATCCGACGGGTTGCATCCGGTCATTTCTTCTGCTAAAGCATTTATTGCAGAATGTTTTGAAGTCCATGTGCACTCGTTGACACTACCAACTGCTCCAAAATCGCAAAAGTAAGTCAGTATTTCTCGTTTGATGACAAAAGGTCAACAACGAAGCGATTCAACTTACAGTACATGTGATATACATACTCATGCATGAATAATCTTAAACTTGATTTCCTTCAAAGCTAGCCATATACATTACTGGAGAATTTACTCTTGTTTCCCATGTCAACATATGCGGTCAAATTTGATCCCAGTCTATTGTTGATTGTCATCTACACGTACATGCACATGCAGACTAGTATCTAACTGAATGTCATAAAATATAGGCTACTTTCTGACTGAAACAGCGAATCGAGATTGCCAATATAGCCAGTGGTGACGTCTTAACCCATTAGGGAAGTGTTTCCGATAACTTATCAAATGCATCTCCAAAGTTTCAAAAGCTGGCGACGTATAGTTTAGGCACATCGGGTGCGAGAGATTTCCTGTGTGTGGGGAGAAACGTTTACTTTCCTATTAAGTGTGCCAATGATTTTCGATTATGATGACCTTCCATTTTTAATTATAGGAAAAACCAAGGCCACTCGCATGAATAAAGTCAGCACTTCTTAATAGCATTGACCAAAGTATGCGACTGCAGGAACACTGACATTATAAAGTATAATATATGTTTGGCTCCATAAAAACTGGAAGAAACATCGATCTACATTTAAAAAACATGTTCACAATGAAGAAGTGAGGACTTCGGCTGAGATGATAAAATTTGAAGGACACATCATATTTCACTTTTCATATTTGTGCTTGATTTTGCTACGACAAAAAATGTATAGCAACATAAATCTCATGCCTATGAATTCATTGGCCAGTAACCAAAACACAAGTAGGCTACTGCAATTGAAATGAAGTGAAAGTCTCTGAGTCGTCTTGATAGCTAAATGATGTGTGAAAACAGATATCAAAAACGCAGATGTTGAAAAGTTTTCATGGACCACAGCGACACGACGCATTTGCGATTGAAGCGTGCAGAAAACATACAAATATGATCCACAACCACTGTATGCCAAATTCAAACTTTGTAACGATTGAAAGTTTGATCAAATATATACAATACATTGCTTGTATGTCTGAAGTAAGCCACGAAGAAACAGATTTTCTGTTTAACAGAAATTTTATTAGCAATTTATAAACATATAATGCAACTTATGAACCTATAAGATTTTAGTTGGAAAATAAACTGCCTACTACTGTCAATGTCAGTAGAAGTAGGCCTAAACATGCCTACATTCAAACTGTGAGTATATTGATTTTCCTGATAAAAAATTAACAGAAACTTAGGCTATAGATGTTTCTAAGAACGCTATTATTATTGAAATTGAACTACTATGCCCCTTCCTTGTGGCATTTTTATCAAACGTGAGTTTTCTTTACTTGATAGGCCTACATGTTTGGAATCTTCACAATTATATTTCCATTATCATTCCATCTAAACAATAGAGAATCTGGGTCATGAACAAAATGACCTCGCTTTCTGATCTTTTTCGCGGATGTTTTAATGGAGCATTGGCAGTTTACTTTCCCTAATTCGAAAAGACATCTCATACATCTATCTATCAATCAAAGAGAAGCTACATTAAAAAGGAAATTCAATCCTAATCGATTGCTGGAATTTTCTTGCCAAGTCATGCCATGCATTCCATACTCTGCGCAATCTTGGCATTTTCCCAAAGAGATGCAAGATTTAAGATTATGAATCTTCATCGAAATGACTTATTTGAATGTATAGCACTCACTACCAACGATGGTCAAAGATGACATTCACGCTTTGTGCTTATCGCAGCTTGCTTTATCAATCTTGATTTTTTCTATCATATAGGGGTGTGTATGTGTAGCTAATTTTGCTAATTAAACATTATAAAAAAACTGTTATCGCATATTTCAGTCAATTGTTGTAAACTGATAGTAAAGATTCAACTCAACCTACATGAAAGTGCACACATCTGTTCACACGCATGATATCCTGCGTCAACCTAGATCAACCTCTTGATTCCATGCTATGACTGAAGTCCGATTTCTACTTGCACGTATGTTTCATTTATCCATCAAATAGATAAAAAACATTCAGTTTAAAAACATTTTCTTAAATATCGAAGCTTCACCAATGATCATGTTGGACAATGAAATTTACATGTAATTGAATATTTACATTAAATGCTAGTAATTTTGCCATTATAGAACAATTACCAAATAAGTGAGTATACAAAATTGTGCTGCAAAATATCAGATCTGCCTCGCATTTGTCGTAGAACCACTCAAAAACCATAGTGACAATGTTCCCAGAGCAAAAATTTAGAAAACTTCCTCACGCAGGAAATCCTGCGTCTGAGCGTTAATGGGTTAAACGTTAGCCGGTAATCGACTTCTAAATTCTAAACTTCAAATCTGTTTCTTTAGCCTACTTCTTATCAAACCAACGCGCTCATTTCGTTGAATTCAATAAGGACGACTAATGGTACTTCTATTCTTTCACATCTTGACACTCGCGAATTTTGCATCGCCAACGATCTTCTCTCGTCCTTGAGTGTAGTCTCACTTCATCACCACCATCGCAAAAGCGCTGAGTATGTAAAATTCCTCTGGTGTGGAGAAAATTTCCAACACTTGCTTTGTCGCTCACTGCATGCAGTCAACGATTCCATGAAGTTCATGATCACAAATATGTCTGAAGTTTGTCTTCGGACCGACCAATTGCGTGTTATGATTGAAGAGCGATTTACTAAGAGCTTCTGGAGCTCTCTTACAATGACGCTGTCTCCAATGAACGGAGGCGATTTTGTGACTTGATTCGTCAACGACTTGACAACGTCATTCCTCTTGCTTATTCTTGAAAATGACTGCACAAAAATGTAGTCGAAATATATTGACGAAACCTAAATTTTGATAACAATTTGCAACTTTGCTTTCCAAAGAGGTATTGAACATAGAACGGCACATGCTAAGGCATTTTTAATAATATTTTGCATGAAAATTTCTTGTTTGGCATCAAATTTTACCCGCTACGTATGCGTGTCTGCACATGCACATACATGCTTTAAAACATATATACAGAGCCCGACGCGTTTCATCCTCAGACGTTATCAAGGGCCTTAAAGTTGTTCAACTAGGCGAGGGGTTAAATAGTAAAAGTGAGCAGATCATCTCATGCTTTCTGTTCAAGAGAGGTTTATCATTGGCTATGTGACGACTTTCAGACATCTTCGTTTGAGCTGAATTACGTTGTTTCTTAGAATGGAAGGTCACAGCTCTTCATTTGTACACCACTTAGATTGCTGTGATCTCTATTAGCATGTTCAGACAGAGAACTTTTTTGATCGCGATTTTATGTTGATGTTCAACATATCTATATTTAAGTGAACGACAAGTTTGACTGATATAATTTTTATTTTAGATTTTGCAATTAAAATCATAAACAATATAGTTATCGCTAGAGGTAAATCTGGGTCCCACAACAGAACACACATAGCAATGACATGCACTGTTAGGAGAACCGCGTTTTGGAGTATACTTGCCAAAATTTTACCCAGCTTAGAAGTTACGCGGATAGGGAATTAAAATTTTTTAGCTTAAGTTTTCATTTCTCTGCAAAATTTATCATTAACAAAATCTAGAGACCATTAACAAATTTTTCATTGTTTTGAAAACTAGATTTGCTGTCTTTAGTTTTGCAATTAGTATTATAGAAACCATTCCTGTTAAAGAAGCTTAGGAAAGAAGCTCTAAGGAAAGCAAAGTTGCAAGATGTTATCAAAATTTAGGTTTCGTCCATACATTTCGACTACATTTTTGTGCAGTCATTTTCAAGAATAAGCAAGAGGAATGGCGTTGTCAAGTCGTTGACGAATCAAGTCACAAAATCGCCTCCGTTCATTGGAGACAGCGTCACTGTAAGAGAGTTCCAGAAGCTCTTAGCAAATCGCTCTTCAATCATAATACGCGATTGGTTCAGTACTTCCATTCTCCCCTCTCCCACATACCACAATATTTCCGGTTTCGCCAAATTTCGTCGAACTTAGTCACGTTGGGTTAATGATAGGCTTGTGCTGTCTAGAAAGATAGCACAAGCAGCACTGAGAAGTTTTACCTCAACCCTGGTATGAAGGATTGGTCCTCTGGAAGCTAATTGGAATATAAAATCCGAAACCAAAGTTCAGACACATTTGTTCAGACTTGTGTCAATTACTCATGAAATAGATATAATTGATTGCAACAACAAATTGTTTACCTAAAATTGTAATTGATTACAATTATCAATTACATCTTTATCAATGTAATTTATTACAATTACAAATTACTCCGTTTTTTAATTACATTTCAATTACTTTGCAATTACTATAGATATTTGCCAGCATTGCACTATTCGTTTTTCCCAACACTTCTCTTCCTGGGCGGATATACAAGGATGAATCACTACTGCTCTCCGGAATAAAGACCACGAATATAGCTTTGATATGCAATTGCCACCTTTTCATTCCTCCCAAGAACTTTCACCACACATCTCTAATGCAATTCAAGCTGAAGATGCAGTACTGTGATATCGAGACTTGTGGCTTCTAGGAGATTTTGTTCCGATTGCAATTCATCTCCGCTACGGCTTCAAATTATTTAACGACTAAAATTGTGGGTTATTGAAGAATTTATGTGCCTCTCATTTTCCGAGGAAAAGTTAATAGTACTAGTTTTCTGGTTTACATTTTCCGATCAGCAATTAGAGGGAGAAAGAATATCGCAACACCGCCACTTAATTTAGATTTTGACAATCAGCTTCATGCGTAGTAAATTTCCTTCTTCGAAAAATTTCTGGTAGTTGTACATCCGGTGCACATCGAAGTATTTCGATCGAGTATCATCGATGAGGAGAGTAGAATAATTTACAATTTGTGCTAATGAACAGAGCTGATCATAAAGTAATTGCAATTACATCTCAATTATATGGCTAAAATTGTAATTGATTACAATTACGACACAATTCTGGTGATCATGAACTTCGTGGCATTGTTATCTATAGTGAACGACAAAGCAGGTGTTGCAAATTTTCTCGAAACCAGAGGAATTTTACATACTCAACTCTTTTGCGACGGTGGTCCTGAAATGACGCTACACTCAGGAATGAGAGAGGATCGTTGGCTATGCAAAATTCGCGCGTGTCAAAATGTGGAGGGCAGAGGGAAGAATAGAAGAACCATTGGTCGTCCTTATTGAATTCAGTTGGGGTTTTCAAAGTATGTCTACACACACCACCATCCCATTTTTGTCGGTGAAACTCATCAAATATGATATGCATACATCGGAATTGAATATGCGTAAAACTCTCCTCTCAAAGAGAAGCCAAAATAGTTGCAAAAGATTAAAGTAATCAAATATACCTTGAATATTCTCGTAAGCATATCAGACAAGCAAAGGTGGACAACCCGCATCCGCGCGGATGCGGATGCGGTTGCGGGTTGAAAAAATCAATAACGCGGATGCGGATGCAGTTGCGGGTTGACATTTTTCGGAAACGCGGATGCGGATGCGGTTGCGGGTTGAAAAAATTCAATAACGCGGATGTGGATGCAGTTGCGGGTTGACATTTTTCGGAAACGCGGATGCGGATGCGGTTGCGGATATAATCTTTTTGATCCGCATCCGCAGAATAGACTGAATAGTACAAGAATACGTTAAGACAGCCAAGACATTGTTCAGACAAGAGTGGTTTTGATTTAGGGTAAGTGCATTGAGGTTCATTATCCAAAGTTTATTGTTAACCGTTCAGGCCTTTGTGATCGCTACCTCATAAGGTATTCGACATCACACATTCATACACACCAATACACTGCATGAATTCTGTACTTGCCTTGGCTTGCGGTCTAGTGTGAGTATAGAATAAAACTCTGTGGGTAAAACCAATGACTTTAGAACGCGTAGTGCGTGTGGTAGAACAAAACGTCCCATGAAATTCGATGAGGAAGAATGATATTGATACGTCACAAGATGACGTTGTGATGTGAGTATTGATTCATTTATCTCACTGCTGAGCGCTCTAAGACTGCAGTCGCATTGATGGGCAAGTCAGTTTCCCACCTATCATTCACCTGCAGGCAGCTCACAACACAAGTCGCAACTGAACACATGGATAAATTTACGATTGAAAACAGATTGAAATCTGGCAAACTATCTCTTGCCGAAATCGACGAAAGTGCTGGTGACATTTGGCACTCCTTCGCATGCCCTGTTAATGCCGATGGGACTAAAGTGATTAATTTTGCTGCTTGCCGGAACTGTCGCAAAGTTTTCAAAATACGATGACGGTAGACATTTAGGAACGTCCAATCTGAGGAGTCATCTCTCAAAGTGTGCGGAGGTATCATCAAGTGACAAAATTATTCCAAGTACGAAGGTCACCCATTTCTTCATGAATTCACGGCAACGTATGACAGTAAACGAGAAAAATGAGTTAAAGGACTGTTTAGTGAATTACGTCGTCGAAGGCATGAACTCATTCAATTCAATTGAGCAACAATCTTTGATTAATCTTGTTCAATTTGGCGTTAAAATTGGACAATCGTATCCTAAAGGTTTCAATATGTCGGCTGAATGGATTGGTCGTAGAACTGTTGCTCGTGCGATGGCCGACAATTATGCCGAAATGAAGGAAGAAATTAAGCTGAAAGTTCAATCTACAGCTCTATTGCGTTAACTACTGATCTATGGACCGATATGTACGAAAAAGATCGTACTTGGATGTTTCTGCCGTTTATCTTGACTCTCCGGATGCAACGTCTTTCACTAGAATTGGATTAGCTTGCAGAGTTTTTCCCGATGTCCCCCATACTGGGGAACACATAAAAACACAAGTAACTTCAGTTTTGAGGGAGTTTGGACTGCGTGATGAAACGCCTATTACATCTGACTCCGGTTCTAATATTTTGAAGGCCCTTTCTGACAACGTCAACTTCGTATGTTTTTGCCACAGGTTCCATACATGTTTCACCGATGCGATGAAAGCTACAATTCAGGAAGACAGTGATTTACGCCTGTTAATTGATGATATGCGTGCTCTGCAGGGATACGTGTCACATGCTGGTGGCATAAATCACCGATTACCTATAACCATTAAATCTGCATGCCTTACACGTGGATGGGAAGATATAATACAACTTTTCTATGCGTTTGATGAAAGTTTTGACACTTTGAATGATTTGTTATCGAAAAAAGAGCCAACACAAGCTTCCTCGTAATAGAACGTTGATTAGCTTGGTCCAGAACTGGATTGCGCCACTACGACAAATATTTCGAGAACTGGAAACATCGAAGCGACCAGCTCTTCATATGGTGTTAGTTGCGCATTATAAAGTCGAAAAGTACTTGGAGTCAGCCTCAAACAGTCATCCATGTCTTCGCATCCTTGCAAAATATCTGTGGTCCGCTATGGAGAAGAAATATTGGACATCGACTACAACTACACACATGATAGCCGTGTTTCTTCATCCAAATTTGAAATCGTTATCTATGATAGCAAACTCATCGTCAACAAAAAGCACTTGGTTGAAAAGTGTTTGTCAAGATATTGAATCAGGAATAGTGAAACTTGCAAATGACTTGCCCATCAATTCTTGTGCACATCCATCCCAGTCCCAATCATCTCCACAAAATAAGAAAGCTAAACTTCACGACGACGGTGAAAAAACTGATGGATTCTTCGATGACATGTTTGAAGTTGATGCTAAAACATTGACACCTGAACGCGAAAGAACTGTTGAAGATGAGATCAATGACTATAAGATCATAACAGTCCAAGTGAAACATACAAATCCGTTGGATTTCTGGAAGGAAAATTCTGACAGATTTCCTATCTTAAATCAACTATCGAGACAGATTTTTATTATCCAGGCATCTTCTGCAGAGAGTGAAAGACGTTTTTCATGCGCCGGTAACACAGTTACTGAAAAGCGAGGTAGCTTGGATGGAGAGACTGTTGAAATGCTGGTTCTTTTGAAAACTAACAAACGCACATGACAGTCTTCAGTGAGTGAAAGTTGAATAGATAGCTATATATATTTGTATGGAGAGCTTTGTGTGAAATATATGTATTTGTTTTTGAATATATCTATACATATAAAGATATCGTTGATTATCAAAATTGACTTTTCTATGCGGGTTCTACGAAAGGAAAATTATAAGCACACAAGCACAAAATATTATGTAAGGCAGCTTTTAGACTAAACTACATTTAGATATTTCTGAAAATTGTCATTTTTTAAATTTCAAATCGTGTAGTTTTCTGAGAGCCATGGATATACCGTAATATAAAGATAAATATCTATAAAATCGTTTAATATAATAAGCCATATCTTTAATGCATTATAAAATATAAATGTAGGCCTATTCGGTATCGGTACGGTATATAGAAATTAGAAAACTAAGGAAAATATATGTGCTGTAGGCCTTATTGTTTTACAATACTTTTAGTGTAGGCTACCGACCGATAAGCTACCATAGATGCTATAGCTCATCATGCATCCTAGAATTCCAATGATATTCAAATTATAAACTAAATCTAGGCCTTATTTCTAGAAGACTGGTCATTATTATAAATAAGAAATATTGGGTAAATACTCGTATGTCCAACGACTGAAACTAAATACCGGTATATACAGGTATAGGTCTATTGAATCAATATTCCTGAAGTTTTAAACCTAAAACCTAAAACAAAGCCCCATATGCGCACTTGGCTGTTATACAAGGTGTTTCAAAAGTAGGCTAACAGTAGAAATTGGTCTTAATGCTATAGATTAATAAGCTATGTCATAATAATCTTTTTCACGATGCCACAGATAGCTAATATGCCTTGTATTCGTAAGGGGCAAAAATTCAATACTCTTTGACATCGCGTAAATCATATTAAAATATCTCATGATCTCCAGTGTTTTCATGCCTACATATTTCACTACAACCCAATTTGAATCTATACCGATCATGAGAAGTCGAATAACTATCCAACATCTATCAAAAAAAAATTATTAGGAAACCATGTAAACAAGATAGTAGTTGTTTCAGTGTTACTGCGGAGAAGGAAGAACAGCTGACATTCGAATGTCCTCCGCGCCCCTCAGCCTGGTGCACGAAGACGCTGTCGTCAACACAAGACAGGGAGGCGAAGAAGGAAGAACAGCTGACATCCAAATGTCCTTCACCTTTGTTAATTCCAGCCTCCTCTTAGACCATCGTCAGAAGCTTCTGACGATGGCCTAGAGGAGGCTGAAATTAATAAAGGTATTAACATTAAAACAACTACCATTTTGTTTGCTTGGTTTCCTAACAAAAAAATGAACAAATGAATAACCAAGGCCTATTCAACATATCAAAAAATTAATCAACTTAAAGTTGCAAAAATTCACGAACGCAAATGCTCAAAATGTCCACCATGGACATCGGCACATTCTTGTAGTCTTTCGGCCACACTGTGGCACACAGTTCTGCATAAGTTCCTGTCATCACTGATCTCTTGACAGGCATCTGTGATGTAGGAGCGGAGTTGAGAAAGTGTGTGAGGTTTTCGTCTGTACACTTTCTCCTTTACAACGCCCCAAAAGAAAAAGTCCATCGGAGTTAGATCGGGAGAGCGAGGAGGCCAAAGGATGCTACCACATCTCCCGATCCACTTTCCTGGGAAAGTGTCATTCAGATAGCTTCTGACACTCACTGCAAAATGCGCTGATGCACCATCCTGCTGAAAGTACAGCTCATTGAAGTTGTTCAATGACTGCATCTCAGGAATCGCAAAGGATTGGAGCATTTGAAGGTACACCTCAGCCGTCACAGTTCTTTCAAAAAATACTGGCCCAATCACACCGTTGCTTGACATACCGGCCCAGACGGTTAAGCCAGGCTGGTTCAGCTCATTTGTTGATACCATGTGCGGATTTTCAGGGAACCAGTAGACACAGTTATGTCTATTTACGTGACCTGATAGTTTGAAACTGGCTTCGTCAGACCAAACTATCTTGTCAAGCAAATCTGGGTTCTCCCGAATTTCCGACAACATGAGCACAGCAAACTGCAAGCGTCGTTCAGCATCATCCGGTAGAAGGTGCTGCAACAGTCTGGGTCGGTATGGTTTCAACTCAACTTTCCTCATCAGTCTCCAAGTAGAGCTTAGAGAAATGTCCAACTCCAATGAGGCTCTTCTTGTTGACTTCTTCGGACTTTGAACAAATGTTTGGGCCACTAGCTCCTCGTTTGATGTTATTGAAACTGATCGAGGGCGTCCTGACTTCGGGGCATTCTCTACCGAACCGGTCTTTTCAAATTTATCTCGAATGCGATAAATAGCAAATCTTGATGGAGGATTGCTGTGAAAGGCATCTCTCCATTCCATTCGCACCTTTTCAGCATTCTTGTTTTTCCAAAGGATTTCAAAATCCATTTTCTCTGATCATCTTTTAGATGACCTGACATGACAGAACCAGCAAATTCAAAAAAGCTTCAAGCTTGTTTAATTCACTTCAAGTCAAACTAACATTGTTTGATTCAAATCAAATTAATTGAACATATCCATGTACGTAATGTCAGATTGGTGCTATATCTTGTCCATGATAGATTTCAAAATTCCTTTGCCAATGGAATGCTACTGCATAGACTTCTAACTGATAGTAGCAATTACTTCGAAGTCTATGGCTCATGTTGGACTGATCATGGATATCCATCGACTGATTCAGGTGTAAATCGCCAATAGAACGGTCAACATAGATTTCCTAGGGCAAAATCAACTGTTAGCCTACTTTTGAAACACCTTGTATATTGGCACTATTGGTCATTTATTGACACATCACGCAGATAAGCTTATGCTAAATATGGATGCGGATGCAATTGCGGATCAAGTTTTTCCCTGCGGATGGGGTTGCGGATCAAAACTTGTCCCCCTTGCGGATGCGGATGCAGTTGCGGATCAAGAATTTTCTTTCCTGCGGATGCGGATGCAGTTGCGGTTTTAGAAAATCGAATTTTGTCCACCTTTGCAGACAAGCGCCTTTATTCCATGTGGCATAGTTCCTTCATCCCAATCTTGCTATTTTGTGCTGCGTGTTTAGTGAGAATTGATATAAAGATATTCCCAGATACAATTTTTTTGAATTTGAAATTATCTGCTTAACATGTATGTACACTGTAAACCGTAGACCGACAATTATCCTACAAAATCATTGACAAAATCAACCGACGATTGTCACCTCGAATATCCTGCGATATCCAACGAATATGTAGGTTCTCCGCCGACATCGAAACAGATGCTTTGTAGGAAAATTAACTGAACAAAAACTGTTGAATATTGATTGATTTTTTCGATTAGTGATTGCATGACTTTTGAGAAATCTGCATTATTGTGTGGCAAAACCATGATTAATTTTGACATAATTCAATTAACTACCTACATTTTTTATAGAAATTAGGCAATAACTCATTGCCATTTATTTTGTCGCTTTTTGTCAGATATTGTAGGTGTTCAGTGCCAATCATCCTACAAGAACTAACAATGACTGACAAAATAGATTTTGTAGGATAAATGTCTGTTAATTGTCAGTCAACGGTTTACAGTGTACGTTTTACGTTTGAAATTCAAATTTCAAATATGATTTTTTATTATTTCTGTGGTTTCTAGTTCTGCATCTAACCAGCAATTTTTGAAATTTCTAGCGATATTTTCAGAATCATTTTGCTGTTGGCCTCAGTGTCTCGATAAAAGTTTACCGAATTGGGTGGTTTCTTCACCTTGAGAAGCTATAAATACTAAAATGTGCGATTAGTGAATGGTTTATAAGTTTTTGATGTCATTTTTCATTTCAAATGGTGATCAAATGGAAGTTTGCTAAAAATTGGAGTTTTTGGACCTTTGACATTCACCTCAGCACACGGATGACATAAACATAAAAATAATGCTGTTTTTCTGAATCCTTTCAATGCCTTTTCGATTCACTAAATTTATGTTTCATTTTTTCAAATTGGAATAGCATTGTGGACCCATTTACATCTTTTAAATTTAATTTTCATCATTATCTTTGACTGCGATATTTTTCTCTTTCAGTATCAAGTAGCTAGTGATATCATCACGCTTAAGAAAACACTCTTATTTACAAGGCTGAGCATTAAAGAAATAGTAACCTATCGAATTGCTAGTTTAACAAATCTTACCCCTCCGAGCTTTTCATGACACAGAGGACCAATTCCTTCTGTATTGCCATCATGATGAGTCAACTCCGTGGCAATTTCTTCAAAACTGCAAAAACTTGCTTATTTCATATTTGATACTGGGTCTCAACTCGAGTTCATTTAATGAAATCGAAACTGCATGCACATTGGGGATTTCATTAATACTGAGTTTCTACTCCACCTAATATATTCACTCTATGTTTGCGATGACCATTGAATTGGCAGACATTTTCTTCTATGTTACTATTATTGTTATGTCCACGGTCAGACACTTTGAAATGTTTAAAATCAGTTGGCTGCCTTCTGAGCAGTCCATGCAATTATTCGATTCATGATGAAGTCTATCATCCATTGAATCGTAAAAAAAGTGGAGAACAGATCTGTCATCAGCAAAATTAATAACTGCTTGGCTCTCAAAGAGAAACCAAAATTATTCAACTAACATTCTGAATGCGATAGCTCCATGAACCTGTTTGAGGTACCGCAATCCAATCGCATATGTAGGTTTCGAAATAATTCATGCATATATTCTATTCCTATTCTTAAAGCACACAAAAGCACAGTTCAACATGCTTTTATCCAATACAGGTTGCCAGGACTAAAGGCCAATCCAGTCAAACATGCAGCGTCAAGCCGACCACGACGGGTTGGCAAGGAGGCATTTCTTGAAAACTAAAAAATTGTCTACTTTTTCTTGAAATGAAATGTGATGTGCATGTAAAAGGCTTTTCAATTTTTCGTTTTTATGACAGAACATGATTTTTTACGGCCATCATTTGTATATTTGAAGACGACGCACCGCATCAAGGCTTCATCATAGGAGTGCATTCACAAGTAATGCAGTGTGCATTTTAGGCGAGTCTGAAAACACACTGAACTAAATATATTCAGTAATAGACCAAAATTTTGAATTCGGAAAGTTACAGACCAGCTAATTTTCATACAGCATAGAAAAATTGTAGCAAATACCGTGAAATGAATCAATTATCTATACGTGTATAGTCTATATGCAGTTAGTTGTCATTTGTATGTTAGGATATTTTTCAAGATCTATACAAATTGACTATTTCATTCTCACTGCAAAAGTAGAATTAATTTGCAATGTCCATCTGATGGCTAAATGGCGTAGGGAAAAGGTGGGTGTGAAATCCAAAAGGAAGTTCTAGAAGCTCGTTATCAGAAACCGAGGTCCGAAAGCTAACAACTTTGATCCTCAATTTGAACAAATGAATTTATCTGGCGTATTTAAGTGACTTGTAGTTGTTGGGCCGCCTCCGATTCACAGGGGCAATGATCGCTTCTACCTTGCATTGACGAGTCGTGGTCTGCCCGATTGCACTTCCATACTGACAAATTCATGTTGCGGTTATGCTCTATTTTGAGGTTTTGCAGTTCAGGATAGAATATTTTAACATATGTGCATGTACAATTGTTTTTCATAAATGGCGATGTGCGCGGTGCATTTTCAGGGAATAAGCTTATAAATGAAAAGGTAAACTAGCATTATGGAGATTGTTGCAACCATCAGTTTTACATGCTCAAGCCTTGTGAAGCGTTTCGAAAACTGGAGAATGTATTATTTCGATTGCTGTCAGCATGACAATTTTAGCCTATATCTCAACAATCAAACCATCACGCACAAAGTCAGAAAATGATTCTAAAGTATCGATGGTCTCGATGAATTCCACTTGATGCGAATAGTGTAATTCCACATTCTGTATATAACAATCGCGGTTCAGGGATGTAAATTGAATCGTCTGCCATCAATATGGCTCCCTTCTCCTTAGGATGCGTTTACACGTGGAATTTTATTCGTGACACTTTTCGATCTATGATGAGTCAATTAAGAATGGACAAAAAAATGGAAATATAGGCATGCCTTCAATACTCTTGCTTCGTGCGGCACCAGACAATAGCAACTTAGTGAATGGTGATGAAGAGAAATGCATTGATCTCATCATCTTATTATCCTCTGAGTGTCAGTAAAAAGTGTCAGCTAAAGTTAAACAAGGCCAGGGACGCCTAGATATTACAGTTAGTAAGTAATACATATAGGCGTCCCTGACAAGGCGCAACTTCAGGTGACACTTTCTACTGACACTGAGTGGGGAAAAGATGATATCAATGCATTCCTCTTTATCACCATTCACTAAATTTCTATTGTCTGGTGACGCACGATTATTGAAGGCGGTCTTTGCTTCTATTGTTTAGCCATTCTTTTCTGACTCATTATGGATCGAAAAGTGTCAGCAGTTACATTGCACGTGTAAATGCACTATTAGTCAACATAGTGGAATTTAGCTTCATTCATCAATTCATCGTACTTTGGAATCTTATAAATTACTTTATTCACCTTTATCGACTCATTCATCTAGCCCTTCGTATTTTATTTTTCAGATATGTATCGCCAATCAAGAATAAATTGCATCACCATTTTCTCCGCAACCATTGGCCTTGTTATGTCATTTACTGCAATCCCTCCATCACCGAAGACAATGCTGTCTTGCAACAAATTCCTTCGTGACCATAACTTCAGTGAATCATCTCCTACCTTTCGACCAACCTGCGACAAAGAATGCAAAGTTGAAGAAGAAACGCAAAGGAAATGTAATTCAAAGTGTCTGCAACCAGCTACTCAATGTCTCGAAGATTGCAAAACTAACTCAAGCGAATGGTGGTGCTCTCATGACTGTAGGCAGATGCATTACAACTGCCGATCAAAATGTTATTTTCCTTTTCAACACGTGCAGATGTGCTGTGAATGGAAATGTAGCCAACTGAATAAATCCAGGCTAGACCAATGCTTCTCAAGATGTAAAGACGTCGATTGCAATCTGTCCTGTGAAAATGATAGCGATGAAGCGAGCTGTCTAAAGGAGTGTCGACTTTCAAATGCGCAGTCATACCTCAATTGTGACACTCACTGTCAAAAGCCTGATCCAGGTTGCATGAGAGAATGCAAATTGTCGTCTAATCGGCTGAATCGGAGAGACGCTAGAGGTTTTTGATTGTTGCTTGGTTTGAGATAAGGCGGTACACTATTGTGCAAGTGGAATAAAACTGAGAATTACTTTCGTTGCACCCTCATACTAAAGCTTCTTTCACAGAACTGTTCACTCTATTAGCCTTTTTTGCCTCCTACTTGTAGCATTTTTAGTAATTATGTAATGCAGTTCTACACAAATCTCACAGTCTCACTTTCGTTTTGATTAGTAGACCAAGTAGAATGACAACCTGTTGCTTTTGGATTGGCATACAATTGTGCTTGAGAAACATTTATGCAGTGATCAAAAGTAAACAAAAGCCAGGGTTCCAATCTAACTACATCTGGTTCCTTGCAGGAACGAACATCATTTGGGATAGCGCATTCACTCCTCTGTTACCCCCAATTTAATCCGAGAGTGAATCGAGATTTTTGAAAATGCATGCAAATTGCGCATAGTCTGCAACCATCTTAGCTGCACATTGTGCAGAAAAAACATAGTAACTGCTCATCTAAGTCTGCAAATGCACCAAAAATAATGTGAAGCATGATGATCTGTGCATTTCAGGATCAAATGCATACACCTTCCCATATTGAGGGTTCACTGGTCCTTTTCACCAATTCAGCATCAATTGTCATCTTTGTTTCTTACACATGTTACCTATGAAAAAATTTTTGCAATGCATCTTTGGAGAATATATGCTTTCCATACTTTTTGTTGCATAAAATTGACAGGATTGCTCAATAATCATTTGTGAGTAGTGATCACATGATATATCATGCCTCTTTTCATGTAGAAAATACATGTATTTGTTGATGAATAAATGCATGTATGTTAATAATAGCATCACGTGTACCTTGTCAATGGTCCATGAGTGATCTGCATTTTCAAGATGCTCAACTTGGCAAAAAAATAATTCCTTAATACTTTCCTATGAAGGTCAAATGTTTTAAGTTCCCAATGACAAATTTGATGAAATTTGAATAGTTCATCAGCATACGCTGTAAATCACATAGTCCTATTAAAGTATGAATCTGAGTTCTAAACAGAAGAGTACTAGAATTATCGAACTTAGATTCACAGTTTTAAAACACACTAAAATGCTTCTTTAGTACTAATATGATAAAATATCAATACATGACACGACACGAGGCCAATTCAGTTAGTCAGCACGCAGCTGGTCGTTGACGGCGATATTTCGATATACAATATTTTCCGGATAATTCGTCACCCCTCGGGGTAAAGTAAAAGTGGCGAATTAAGCATACTGGCGAATTAACAGTATTTACATGTAGTCTCATAGTATCAAGTATTCCCTACCCGACCACACCTCCCATCCTCTCAGCAAAATAAAACAAGTGGCATTTCCAGTCAAGGTCTAATAAGGCAAGAAAAACACAATAATATACAAGAGAAGTACATGTAAAATATTGATAGCAAAAATGTCTGAGTACATCACTCTTTACAATTTGGAAAAGTAATCGTCAACTTTTTTTTGAACTTTGGTATTTACAGAACGCTCAAAAACAGCTCTGGAAAGATTGTTCAAATCGATATCGATTGAATTTTGAGCAATGTATAAATTTAGTAATTCAATGGCCTCATAAGCCTCTCTGTGACTTACCTCCTTCACCTGTCCCTCGTCTTCCAATTCTGTGTCAGCAGTCTCTTCCTCTGCACCACCGGTAACATGCTCGATGATATCTTCTTCATCCATATCAGCGTGAGTTGGGATGTCGTCATCGTAGTTTAGATAGGCATCGAAATCAGTCTGTAGAGAGATCATGCTGCTCAGTTTGTCAAAAGTGACTCTACATTGCGAAGAACCAGCGTCATCTAATTGCTCAACCGCCACGACTTCACCGAATCCGCAGTGTCTGTAGCAGTTGTTTGATTGAGGCTTCAGAGACGAATGACCATGCTTCCTTGCACAGGCGTAAAGCCAACAAGAGGTTTGGGTTAAATTGTGTATCGGCATCTACCGCTGAGATGAGGTGTGTCATCATCAATCGTTTGAAGTGAGCCTTGAACGATTTGATGACGCCTGCATCCATTGGCTGAAGTTTCGCCGTTGTGTTGGGCGGTAGGAAAACAAGACGTACCGATGAAGATTGTCAATGCAATTGTCAATGGATGGGCAGTGCAATTATCCACGAAAAGGGCCACTTTGCGATTCTTCTTGGTCATCTCCTTATCAAATTCTTTCACGAAGCGCTCGAAAATATCACTGACCATCCACGCCTTCTTGCTGTTTAAGTAGACAGTTGGTAGTTTTTTTATCCCTTTAAAACAACGTGGAGCTTTGGATTTGCCGATTGTAAGCAAGGGGCGCTTGTCCGAGCCATCCATATTTGCGCAGACTAGTATCGTGATCCTGGCTTTATTTTGCTTGATGCCCTTGTTGTTTGTTCCCTTGAAATCGAGAGTCTTGTTGTAACATTTGCCAAAACAAACCGGTTTCATCGGCGTTGTATATGTCTTTCGGGGCATAATCTTCACGGAGTGTTGGCAGTACTGTTTGCTTTAAAAATCGTCGATTAGTTGTGAGGGGCAGGAATTGGCTTCTCCCGAATTTGTCTTCAGTACAATATTGTGACGAAACCCTTTGAAGCGTTCAATCCAGCTAGCGGAGCATTTAAAATCATTGAGGTTTAAGCGATGCTGCAAATTTGTTGGCCTTTTTCAATGAGGATTGACGCAGAAATAGGGATATTTTTCGAACGTAGTTGCTTGAACCAAATGAGTAAACATTTGTCCAGTTTCGTCAAGTTTGATAGACGAAGTCGTTTTCTGTCCGTATTGAAACTAGAGTTGTGGTAAGCATTAAAAATATTTTCCCGATCTTTCAGCCAGCTGTTGAGAGTGCTTCGAGGGATGATTGAATTCGGCAGCGACATCTTTCTTTAGAATGAGTATCAGCTTTTTTGATGGCTTTGTATTTGACCTCCAGCGAATTTGAAGTATACGATGTTCTCTTCATGATTGCTGACGTGAAATTCATAGCATAACAAGCAAAATGATTCAGCTATATGAAGCGTAGAGAATGAATGATAAGGAGAAGCAACTCCATTGTTAACAAATGGTAGGAGTTTACGCGCGCGCGTTTGACACCAACCCCAATAATTATTGACACTTACTGAAGGCGCTTTCATACAATTCTAACCGTTATATCTCCGCGCGTCTGTATTAACTGTCAGTTGCTTGACGAATTAAGCATACAATATTGTACTGGAGAATGTGCGCGTGGGAGACGGAAAAGTGGCGAATTACGAATTATAGGGTACGAATTATCCGTATCTTTTACAATGTGCAATATATAGATTTTATTTGGGGAATACAATATATGACGAATTAAGCGAAATGGCGAATTAAGCAGGTGGCGAATTAACCAGAAAATATTGTAATAGACTATGTCTATATTACTATATTACTAAACTACTTTGTCTATTC